>JABCPU010000018.1:0-390285 GCA_016800925.1 Suillus spraguei
GTGCGGTCAGCTGAAACACAGCTTGGACTTGAACTACACAAGGAGCTGTGAAATGAACCTAAGGTTAATATACACCAGAAAGATTTAAGAATAAACACACCATTACTCCCATTGTTTTGAATGAGAATGGTATCACAGCGGCCATAGGAAAACTCGCTGGAGGGGGGTTCAGCCTGCAACAGTTGACCAGGCATGATGGTGCATTCATGGAAAGCTGAATGTAGCTGGATACAAAACTTGAACCAAGCATTCAAGAGTATCCGGCTGCTCTGCACATCAAGATCTCTGTGGTTGTTGATAGTGAGGTAGTGGTAGAGAGCCTGTGAGAAGTCAACAAGGTCGTACAGCGTTTGCAATTGGGGTTGATGGTAACATCGAAGGCAATTTTTGCATCATCAGACACAATTCCTTTCAAGAAATGATTGCATACTGGGCATGGGGCATGTAGGTTTCATTGAGCATCTGGATTCACCTGAGAAATCCAAGCTAATGCTGGGTCTACTTCTGGACCAGCGACTTTGTCATCTTCTGTGAAAACTACATTAATAAGTGGGTCATTGCTGGTGCAATCAGAGACTGACACTGGCGATGAAGCCAGTAGAGTGTATAGCTCAAAGAGATGGATTGTCTCCTCTCGATCAAGGATCTGTGTGATTTGTTGAATGAAATCCCTCTGTCGACTGGTCTTCTCGAAAGGATGTTTGCAGTGGGTGATGAGAAGATGTTCAGAAACATCTGCTGAGTATTGAATGAGGGAGCTGACATGTGGGATTGCATGGGTGAAGCTCTGCATGAGCTCTAATTTGGGGATGAAAAAGTCCTCCTTAGCTCCACCCTTTCCTCGTCGTGCCTCTGCATCAAGGATGGCTTGCTTATGGTTGTGAAAGTTGGAGAGTGCAGTTGACATGTCCATGATCAATGTTTCAGTATGAACCAGATTTTGTGTGAGGTAAATGAAATCAGTCATTGCACGGTGTAAAGATACAACCTAACCTGGGCTGTAGATAAACTACCTCCTAAGTTAGTATGTGTGGTCTTGCGCTCCGTCTAGTCTGCTTCACTTGCAAGGCAAGAGTGTTCGACCCTAAAGGGGGATGCCTGTTAGTATGGTCAATTTCGAGTCAAACCAATGTGCGAATATAGCATCGTAGTCAGCAGTAAGTTGCCGTGGTCAGCGGTGATGCTGCCGGAACTAGTGTAGTAAGTAGTGGTACTAGCGTCGTTGAAACAAAGTCAGTAACAGTAGCGTCGAGCGAGCGGTGATGAGTGACAATATCAGTGGTTAAAGTTGCGAGCAGTGCAAAGAAACAGTAAAGAAGGCTGTGGTACTTTCAGTGGTAAAGTAGCAGTGCGTGAGAAGTTCAGTAAAAATAGCAATCAAGAGTCCAGCGGTAAAGGTGAAAGAGCGAGATTGATTAATGAGTGGTAATGAACTTTAAAGACTAAGTCTACTACTGGGTGGTTCCAGAGCTAGACACTAATCTTGACCTATAGTACGTGCAATGAGGTAAAATAAGGTACTGTATTGTGCGGGGTATGTGGTGCTTATATCCTAAATCATATGTATTCAGAATGCTCTAGGTGAGATCAGTAGTGCTCAAGTACAGTAACCGCCATATGTAAACATAGCGCAAGGCAGCTGTGGCATGAGGCGACATGTAATAAGACTTGCCATGGAATCAGTGATAATGAACATAAAACAAACAATGCACCAAATGGAGCTATGCGGACATGGCAAGGACATGGGAGGACATCGGTATGTGGAATGTGGTGTGGCAATCGGTACGGTGTGCGGTAAGCATGGGATGCCGCCGGAAGTGCTGAAGGGGTAAGATGGCCATGAACAAGTGGTAACTCCTATAGATGTGAGATGAGTGTCAAAAGATAGGGTTTTAAGCCTAGCGCCAATATGTTCGTCACAACGGACCACACAAATGAATGCAGAATTTACAGTTCCCCACATTGTAGATACTATGGTGCGCTGGATATCACGATGCTCTCTGCCAGTCATTTGCTTGACATGCGACACACCTGATGCAAAATGATGCACACCCACACACTTATGCTGACTCCAAGATTGTAAATTGAGCTTGTGTCCCATGACTTCCTTGACCCACTTTAAAAACGTGGTCAAAGAAAAACTTGTGCAGGGCATGAAGAATTTCTGGGGTGAGAAACTTAGCTGGATTTGCATGCTTCCAGTCTCTCCAGAATGGTAGGTGGACACCACTCAAATGCAACTTCTTTGCCTCTTTAAGGAAGCTGTAGAGATCCCACGGATCGACTCTATTGCAGAGCTTGCAGATGAGTTCATATGTATCGACTCCATTGCATGGAGGATATGCCATCGCGTCCCTGTTAAGACCATACTCAAGGGGTAAAAGATCTGAAGGGCTTTGGCCTCAGTTCATACACTGTGCCCCTTTCCCAAGTATTGCCCCTTATTTCAGAGGGAAGATATACATCCGAGGGTCCATAGGTGGTTGTGTGATGGATCCGGACGTCCAAAGGTTATCCAGAACATAGGAATGGAATGAGGTATAAGGCTAGTCTCAGAACAATGTAGCGAACAAAGTCACGCTGACCATGAAAGTGCCGTTTTACACAGGTGTCTCATTACTGTCTACAGTGGCTACCGAGAAAACCCCTATAGCGAGCATTACCCCTTTTCACTTCGCTGGTACCGTTTTCGCTCTGTGGATCCTTGCCCCTTACTGAATCTCGCTACTGATGTCCTCCTGTCCATTCCATTTCTGTCTAAGATCCATTGGTGCGTAGCATATTCATTTCTGCCGTTACTAAAGCTACGGCAAGACTCACCTTACCTTCCGTGACACTGCTTGCTCGCTGCGTGCCTCTTAGCTAAATATCTCTATCTTGCTACCGTTCTCGCTATGTATTCCGGCCGTTCACGGCACATGTTAAAAAGGACTCTTTGCACATTCCGGTACTTTTACTTTTCCCTCTATGGTACACACAGTACTTAGGAATTGTCACCACTACTGTCTCTAACGGAATAAAGTCTTTCGCCGAAGTCACTGTCTCTTAAGAATTGTTTTACTGCTGCACGCACCACCGCTCTTTACCGCTTTCCCACGCTTCACTGCTTGCGCTACGCTTTCCCACGCTTCACCGCTTGTTTTACCGCCAGTTTCCCACACCTTACCGCAGTTTTACCGCATGCACTACTGCAGTTTTACCGCACGCACTACCGCAGTTTTACCACTTTCGCTACCGCTTGTCTACCGCTTTCCTGCGCTTACCGCTAGTTTTACCGCTAGTTTCCCATGGACTGGAGGTCACCACTAGCATCTCGCTACCTCCGATGGCAGTCTTGCACCATAGGTTGGGCAATATTGAACTATACTAACTTAGCATTCCCTTTAGGGTCAAACGTTCTTGCCTTCGCAAGTGAAGCAGACTAGGTAGAGCACAAGACTTGCATACTAGTTTAGGCCGTGGTTCATCTACAGCCTAGGCTAGACTGTATCTTTACAACAAGTTCCTTGACTAGAAACTAACTAATGGAGGTAGACTACCTGAAGGTAGAGTCAGAGATGTGGACTATAGGAATCAATCCTAAGTCTCAGAAGATGACTAGAGTCAAAAGTAACTCAAGTTTAGAGGAACAGAATGAGCAGAATTTAAGATGATATTTGAACTAAGATGGAGATTTACAAGTGGTTTATATACTGTAAGTAACTGGCACGGATAATCAACGAGTCTGGGACTGAGGGCTATGTACAAAGTCTAACAGAAGTCTATTAGTAAAAGCACAGTGGATCAGTAAGCATGAATTGGAAATGAAGCATAGGTAACGGATCAGTAAGCAGGATGGAAATATACATAGCCAGAATGACAGACACAGGAAATATACCAAAAGGAGATAGACACTGGGTTAATAGTGGTGATAGAAGTCGAGATGTAAGAAGGTTCGGATGGGTGGTCCAGATTGGATCTGTGGACCAGATGGAAGCAGAATTGATTGGATCTGATCAGATTGGAGATCAGAAGTATGGTATATGACAGTCCTGAAACTCCTTCTGAGTGGCTGTAGTGATGGGAGATGAGTTCTTTGAAACACATGCGATCATGAGCTGTTCAGGAAGATCAGAAATATGGCTGATGAGGGAGTGAAGCAAAAATGTCTATGTGCTGAAGGATTGACCATGAATTCACCGATGTGTTGTAATGAACATATTGGTGCTGGGCTTAAAACCCCACCTTTTGACACTCGTCTCACGTCTACAGGAGTTACCACTTATCCATGGCTGTCTTACCCCTTTAGCATTACTGGTGGCATTCCACATTTACCGCACACCGTACCGACTACCGCACCACATTCCACGTACTGATGTCCTCCCATGTCCTTGCCGCGTCTGCATAGCTCCATTTGGTGCGTCGTTTGTTTTATGTTCGTTATCACTGATTCCATGGCAAGCCTTATTACATGTTGCCTTGTGCCGCAGTGCCTCGCGCTATGTTTACTTATGGCAGTTACTACACTCCAGCGCTACTAATCTCGCCTAGAGTATTCTGAGTACATATGATTTAGGATATAAGCACCGTGTACCCCGCACAATAGAAGTACCTGATTTTACACCATTGCATGTACTATAGGTCAGGATTATTGTCTAGCTCTGGATCTACCCAGTAGTGGACATAGTCTTTAAAGTTTCCTTATCGCTCATTAATCTATCACACTCATTCTCCGTTACCACTGGCATACTGCTGGACTTTGACTGTTACTTTGACTGAACTTCTCACGCACCGCTACTTTACCGCTGAAAGTACTGCGGACTTCTTTACTGTTTCTTTGCACCGCTCGCAACCTTACCACTACCGCTGATACTATTGCTTGACATCGCTCGCTCGACACAACTGTTTCTGACTATATCTCGACCACGGTAGCACCACTACACACAATGCTAGTTCCGGCGGCATCATTGCTGACCGCGGCAACTTGCCGCTGACCACGACACTTCTTTCGCACATAAGTTTGACTCGAACTTGACCATACTAATAGGCATCCACCTTTAGGGTCAAACACTCTTGTTCTCACAAGTGAAGCAGACTAGATGAAGCGCAAGACTCACATACTAACTTAGGAGGTAGTTTATCTACGGCCCAGGTTAGGTTGGATCTTTACAGTGTGCAGCAATTTTGAGTTTTGAGCAGACAAGGTTGACACATTTGTGCCACAAGCGTGTCTGAAGAAGGGTCTGATAGTCCGAGTTGACGAGGAACTTTGGTATCGGCATAAATGTGACACATCGCCACACGTGTGATGTAGCTTTCATTCAGACATTGGATTGGATATTTCCAATGGTCATGAATAATGGGTGCATTTCTAGTGCACCAGTGTGTTGTGTGACAGGAGTCTTATCTGAAGCAGTGATAATTGGTACAATAGTAGCACCCTCAGGAACTTGGTCCTATGACATTTAAGGATCAGCAATGCAACTAGGAATGAAAATAAATGCATGCCTGTATATTCCATGCATCATCCGATGTCCAGAACTCTCTGATTTTGCATTCTCGTCCAGTGTGGATAAGGTGAGGATTGTAGCACATATGATTTGCATATACTGGGTTGGAAAAAAGCTGCTTCACAACTTCTAAACCATTTCTCCAGATAAGGTGAATCAGCTGCTCTCTCATAACCCCTCAGACGCAACTCAGTACACTGCCATTTTGGTCCACATCCAGGAAGTTGCTCCAAGTAATAGAATAACTCATCCTTCAACTTGAACTGTGACATGGAACAGATGCTTGTCAGATCAAGATACTAGAATTGACATGGACGGACCCATTCCAACTTCAGGAACTGCTCGATCTGAGTCTGTGAGAGATTTTCAACTAAAAACTTCACAAGTGACCATTCTTCTGGGCTGTCAAATGGTGACCATGGGTTTACATTGCGTTCAGGCTGAAGATAATGATCCTGCATGTCTTGAAACAGATTACATGGAGGCGGATGTTCTGGGAGAACATAGTGGTATCCAGATTTGGGATGGTATTGTGCACTTGCATTAGTTTCTGGCACTTGCTTTAATCCTTTGGGTGCAGGGAGTGTCATGTTTTGATGATAACATGATCAATTAAGATGGTCCACAACTGCTTCATGTGAATCAAAGTGGTCGTTGCACAGTGGGCAAGACATGCTGTCAACATCAATCCTAATACTGGGATCAGTGTCAGGCCTCGTGCTGGTATAGTAAGTAGCAGTAAAACTTCCAATGACACAGCTAACCTTGAATGGGCGCCATCAATATCATAGGTAGATCCTTAAAAGAATCCAGGACTGAATGGTGTAAAGATACAATCTAGCCTGGGCTGTAGATGAACCACGGCCTAAGCTAGTATGTGAGTCTTGCGCTCTACCTAGTCTGCTTCACTTGCGAAGGCAAGAACATTCAACCCTAAAGGGAATGCTAAGTGAATATAGTTTGATAATGCCCAACCTGTGGTGTGAGAATGCCGTTGGAGGTAGCAAGATGCTAGTGGTGACCTCTGGTCCTTGGGAAACTAGCAGCAAAACTAGCGGTAAGCGTGGGAATGCGGTAGGCAAGCAGTAGTGCAAGCGGTAAAACTGTGGTAAGGCATGGGAAACTGGCAGTAAAACAAGCAGCGAAGCATAGTGATGAAGCGCGGTGTTAAGACCGTACTCAAGGGGTGAAAGATCTGAAGGGCTTTGGCCTCAGTTCGTGCACTGTGCCCCTTGTCCGAGTAATGCCCCTTATTTCAGAGAGGAGATATATGTCCGAAGATCCAGAAGGAGTTGCATAGCGGATCCGGATGTCTGAAGGTATTGGATATGGTACGTCCATGTTAAGACCGTACTCAAAGGTAGAGAGATCCAAAGGGCTTTGGCCTCAGTTCGTGCACTGTGCCCCTTTCTCGAGTAATGCCCCTTATTTCAGGGAGAAGTTATTCGTCCGAAGATCTGGAAGGAGTTGTGTGATGGATCCGGGTGTCCAAAGGTATCGGATATGATACATCCGAAGGTTATTTGGAACGTAAGAATAGAACAAAGATTGAGGCTAGCTTCAGAATGAGTTCCTAACTAGAAACTAACAGAGGTAGACTATCCGAAGATAGAGTCGGAGATTTAGACTATAGGAATCAATCCTAAGTCTCGGAAGGTGACTTAGAGCAGAAAGTGGCTTAAGTCTGGAGGAAGCAGAATGAGTAGAATCTAAGATGATATTCAAACTAAGGTTCTATGGAGATTTACAAGTGGTTTATATACTGTAAGTATCTGAGACGGATAATCAACAGGTCCGGGACCAAGGGCTATGTATGAAGTGTAACGGAAGTCTATTAGTTAATGCACAGCGGATCAGTAAGCACAAATCGGAAATGAACACAGGTAACGGATCAGTGACGTAGGAGGGAAATATACATAGTCTGAATACCGGAAACAGGAGGAATGACGAAAGGAGATAGATGCGGATATACACAAGGGAGTTAAGGTGCGAGAAGTGAGCACATTCGGATGGGTGGTCCGGACAGGATCTGTGGACCGGACGGATATGGAATCGATCGGATCTGATCGGATATGGTCGGATCTGAGATTAGAAGTATGGTATATGACAGTGGCCAAGTCAATTAAGAAAGATAGCAAGTTGCACTGCAACTGGAATTTGGGGATTGTTGGATTGATTGTGGAAAATAGGGTGATTAATGATCTGATCAAGGATATCATCAAAAATCTCGGGAAGAACATGTAGCTTCTTCTTGAATAAGTCGGGGTGATGATCAGCAAATTGATCAAGGAGTTGGATCTGGGGGGCTCGCATAGGGGGCTGAGTTGGAGGGTGTTACTTCTACCTCTTCCCGAAGAGTAGTAAGGGAGCCAATAAGATGGATGAATTTCTGATGAATTTCAATGGACATGTCGGAATTATCAGAGCCATCAGAAGAGTCGGACATGTAGGGGGACATAGGGGAGAGTGGTGATGGGGATCTGATGACTCTGTCATCAGAGATAGAAGAGGAATCAGAGTCAGAGATTTCGTCATCTGCCATGGCATGCTCAGCCCAGGCTCTGGCTACATCTAGAGTAGCAGTATCTATTTCATTAAGCAGTTGCTGATGTTGAGATTGGCAAGGCATAGCAGCTGTCACTTGTTATCATGATTGACGGACTAATCTGATCTAAGCGATATTTAAGCGGAGATTTAAGTGGAGCTTCAAATTTGGCAGTCTGTTTCCATTTGCTGTACTACACAATGAGCTTGACCAACCCTCACCCTGCCACGGCCATGTTCTGCTCTCAGGATGTGCGTCATCATTCCAGCGCACCTTCATCTAATGCATCTCCACATACTAATAGGTGGTACGTGGTGCCAGGCTCCAGCGCATCTTCATCTAACACATCTCCACATACTAATAGGCAGTGTGTGGTGCCAGGCTCCAACGCATCTTCATCTAACGCATCTCCACATACTAATAGGCGGTGCGTGGTGCCGGGCTCCAATGCATCTTCATCTAATGCATCCCCACATACTAATAGGTGGTGCTGGGCTCCAGCGCATCTTCATACACCGTGGCGATGGTGATGCTCTACCATTTTCTCCAACACAACACCGTTTTCCAAGTCCCACAAACATCTTATCACTCAGTGACATCTTTTTACCATTCTAGATTTTATTACAATAGTTCTTTGTTTGCTAGCTACCAAATATATGAACTTGGTGTTTTATTTTGTGCGCATATGCGTCTAACCCTAACCCTAGCATTGGGACTTTGAGAAATTGAAGCACATCTGAAGCGCATAGTATTTCGAACGGAGTTTGAATTTGGCTTTTCAAGCGGATTTTCAGAATGTTTCAAAGCATCTTTCAGAGCGATTCAGAACCGTTTCAGAACATTTCAGAAGGTTCAGAATTTTACTTTGAATACCATTATGGGATCAATGTGATGCAGGCACCATTATGCATAAAGGGAAGCCTATCGAGGGTTTAGCGTCAGCCATGCATAACCAAGATGACTCTAGTTAGCCATAGTTATGCATCACCTTGCCACGAACAGGTGATTTAGGATGTCCCGTGAGTCATCAAGTGGAACAGTTAAAGGCTTTAGCCTGGCTAGTGTGGTTACCACAACAGAATAAAAATCTGTTTCTCTTGGACCACGCAGGTTCGAAACCTGCTGAACTACAGTCTTTTTTCTATCGGAACACACTTTGGCATTCATTCATGGATGGTTTCTTTAGAAGTTCATCATAACTAGTCTTTGCCACAACAGAATTAAAATCTGTTTCTATCGGACTGTGCAGGTTCAAAACCTGCCGACGATGAGGTTTTTTTCTATCGGAACACACCTTGACATTCACTCATGGATGGATTCTTTAAAGGTTCTGTGCAACTGGTCTTGGCCAGGTTGCCACAACAGAATCAAAATCTGTCTCTTGGACTGTACAGGTTTGAAACCTGTAGACGACAAGGTTTTTTCTATCAGAACCCAAACACACATTAATATTCACTTGTGATAGTTTCTTTGGAATTTCACCGTAGCTGGTCTTAGCCTGATGGTTACCACAGCAGAATCAAAATCTGTTTCTCGTCGACTGTGTAGCCTCGAAATCTGCCAATGACAACGTTTCTTTTTGTATCGGAACACACCTTGAAACTCACGGATGGTTTCCTTAGAGGACCATCTTAACTGGTCTTAGCCCCTGTGCAAATTGTTGTTGCAAGGTTAATATTTACTCCATGGCGAGTCGTGCCTTCGAAACACTAATTATATCGTGTCGTGAGGCTGCCGCAGGTTTTATGTAGTCTCGGACTTAGCCAATTGCATATCAGACGAATTGACGTGTCTACAATATCAGGCGCTGATCTGAGGACCAGAGGACCACTGCAGAGTTTGTACAGTAATTTTGAATTTAGAATGCACTCGCGGTCAAGAAGAATGTTGCAAGCAAAGACCTATTAGTATTTCCAACATTCTCTCTTTGTCGGGGCACATACGATTGTGTCTAAAATTTAAATCATGGCAAACACTGTTCACCAAGGTGGAACATAGGTCTAAATCAAACATTCTCTGTTCAAAGCCACTGCGTCTTGGTATGGTCTATGCACATATTAACACTATGTTTTCTCAGATCTGTTATATTTCTTGCAGCCGAAGCTCCTGCATACGCATTGAATAACTGAAGGTCAAAATTTTCGAACAGCCACGAGTCGCACAAGGTGATTGGAGGCCAATAGAAGCTACTAAGGAAGTAGAAGCCTTGGAAGTAGAGCACGGTGGTCTGGATGACGAAAGCACAATACAATTAAGAATGCTAGGTCTTCCGACAAGACTTGAGTCCACATTGTTCAAATGCTTACATAAATGACAAATCGCTAAATTTAATTTAGGAGTTCGCCGCAGCGCTCAAACGACAACTTGATCGCCGCGACAGCCTCGGCCCAGATCTATCAACGCATGGATTAATATTCGGGCACCGTCGGAAGTCCGGCCGCAGTTAGCAAGTGATTCTGCAGGCAAGTCCAGGGTGATAATAGCATTATCAATTGTGAACTTTATGTAAAGTACTGATTCTCTTAGAACCAAAACAATTCCGCGTAACCCGGGTACACGTGCACTTAGCTTCATCTGCCACATGCTGCTTATCTTTGTGTGTTGGCTGGCAATTTGTTATCGGACCGAGGTTATACGTCTCCGTGCTTTGAGGAGGTGCAACTTTCATACCATCTCAAACAGAATGACGCAGATATCTACGTATACTGCTATATCAATAAAATAGTAAGCGAACAGACAAAGTTACTGCCCAGAATTCTTGTACGAATCAAGACACCGTCTAATTAACTTTTGAGCGTCAATCTCATTATCTTTAGAATCTATATCGACATTCAATTGGTTTTACGGTAGCCCACCTGCTACTAGTACCTCTCCAGAGCAGGACTTATCTCTCAGGCTCTTCCGGTTCTCTCCCGGTCTCTCTCGGCCTACTGGCCCGTTCCTATGTTCCGTTGACTTGATGCCTACTTGCTGCGCATCAGATAAATATTATATACTTTACCCAGTCTGCCTTGCCACGTCATACATTCTCTCTCCCTATCGCCTCTATGCAACGTATTCCTGGTGCCACCGATGAGAGATCCTTCGACGTGAAGGAGAAATCTTATCGTGTCAAGGGGGATATCGAGACCACCGAAGAAGACGAGAGTGTTATCCTCCAGAACGAGAGGGAAATTGCAACTCATGTAATTTCCGTGGACGACGATCCTAGCCTGAACCCCTGGACCTTTCGTGCTGCCTTCATCGGTCTTGGCCTTTCCGCCTTTGGTGGTTCCCTGGGTAAAGCAGTCGATATCATTCAACCAAAGTTTTATTCACCTGCACTGTTTCTTAGCTCAAATTTATTACTTCAAACCTGTGAGAATTTGATTTCTTGATCAAACATTCTCTCAGACGTCTAACTCGGGTTGACACTCAAGCAAACTATCCTCATATCTGTGATGTTCCTTGGCATAATATCCTATGTGATTGGCTTTGCGATGGAAACATTCATCCCCCGCCGCGGACTGCTTCGATACTTGAATCCAGTGCGTCTTCCACGTAGCTCTGACCCTGAAGCTCATATATATTTATGAGTAATAGGGGCCCTTCAATAAGAAGGAGAATGCGTTCATTATCGTCATGGCCAGTGCAGCCGCAAACTCTGCGTTGGCTACAGAAGTTCTCGCTGTCCAGCGGTGGGCTCGCAATCCAATTCATCTGTCGGTGGCAACTGACAACTCATCAGTTTGTATTATAACATCACGCCGAACGCTGCCTCATCAATATTCTTATTATTCTCTTCTCAAATGCTCGGGTGCGTTGCGCTGGCATTCTCCTTACTGCATCCATTGCTGAAGCCGACAGTTATGGGATCGGCGGTCTGATGCGAGGTATTTTTGTGTCCAACAGTACTTGGGATCTTAACTTACGGTGCTGTAACTTAGGAATTCTCCTCTATCCGTCGAAGATGTTGTACCCCGGCGTTCTCCCGTTGATCTCCATGTTCGATGCTTTATATCGCGATGGCATCGAAGCACGCAGAAGGCTCAAGGTCTTCTATTTCGTCTTCACTGCGTATGCTTAACCTTCGTCGATGAATCATTTCTAATTTTCCTAAACTCAGAATCTTTTTATGGGAGCTTTTTCCCGAATGGATGTTTCCACTGCTCACGGGTCTCTCAATATTCTGCCTTGCTGTTCCTAACAATGCTGCTGTCTCTCGCGTGTTTGGTGGTTCCAATGGAAACGAGGGCCTTGGTCTATTTTCAATATGCTTCGACTGGCAGGTAATGCTCGCTATATCGATTTGGTTCATATTCGGGTTGAACTCAATTTTTCAGTACATCTCGGGTGGTACAAACCCAATGACTATTCCACTGAAAGCTCAGGTTAGTTGGCACACCAGTCTGTACGACAATTCTAACGTCTGCCCTAGCTCTCCAGCTTCATTGGTGTTATTCTCTGCATGTATGTGATTTCAGTCACATCACAAAATATTGCTAAGGGACATGAAGGGTCGTCTTTGTCGCTGTATTTTATAACAACATTTGGGAATCTCAGAACTTGCCATTTGTATGTGACATATTGCACTCTCTAATGTCCAGGTTAACAATGCACCAATCAGTTGGCGCAGCTCCTCTTTTACGAGAACGGGACTATTTACAACCAGACTTTGATTATGAACTCCAACTATGAGGTAGATCCTGCCTTACTGGCGGAACAGGGACTACCATTCTACGCTGGTACTTGGATTATTAACCTGCTCTCAAGTAACCTCGTATGTCAAAAATCGCTACTGATGTATGAGTGTTTCGTTTATATTTCCACCGCAGGGACTGGCTGCAACGTTCACCCACCTCCTCCTGTGGAATAAAGATGACATACGTGCAGCCTGGAGTTGGATGAACATGGATACGCTGAGAAGTTGGCGTGCTAATTTCGATTGGAAGTTCTGGACACACAGTGGAAAGAGGGAAATCCCTGCCAACACTGAGGACCTCGACCCACACTACCGGGAGATGCTGAAGGTTGGTCCTTCTGACACTAGAAGGAGACCTTACCGGTAACACAACGCCGTACAGTATCCAGATGCTCCAAATAGTTGGTACCTCTTGATGTTTGTTCTCTCCTTCGTTGTTGGACTGGTCGTCATCTACAAGACAAATTCCACGCTTCCCTGGTGAGCCGTTCTCATTCTCCATCTGACGATTTTTTCATCATGTCTTTTGAGGTGGGGCTTTACCATTGCAGTCCTATTGGCCGCCGTGTGTATCTTGTTCTTCGGCGCATTGTATGCCATTACCGGCATTAATCTTGCCATCCGCACGTATTATTTATGCGTTATAGCTGTCCTGAGCTGATCTTTTGGTGAAGAAACACTGGTGCAGATGATTGCTGGCTACCTGCACAAGGGAAAGCCAATGGCAAATATGTACTTTGTCCGTATTGGCGTACATTCCGATTTTTGACCACTACTGATATTGTCGTTGACAGGTCCTTTACAGCTATGTACGCATCTACATTTTCGCCTCCTTGACATCCTTTTGATTTGTTTTCCCCTCCAGAACTCTGTGTCCCAAGCAACCTTACTACTACGCGATCTGAAAATTGCTCAATGTATGTGCATATTCTTTGTTGTGAAAGCTACTTCTCGCTAACAGGCACTCAGATGCCAAACTACCTCCTCGAGTTGCATTCACAGCCCAGGTTATTGGCACCTTACTCGGCGCTGTTTTGAACTACCGTTAGGGAGCGTCTTACCAATCCATTCATCACATTTGACTCGTTTTTCTAGTATTGATGAATTCCATCATTGACAATCAACGCGAAATCTTGCTGTCTGTACAAGGAACAAACATCTGGTCTGGCCAGCAACCTCAATCATACAACTCGCAAGCCATTGCATGGGGTGGCCTTGCTCGCGAGCTCTTTTCATATGGTCAGAGGTACCAATGGGTCCCCTTGTCCTATCTCGTTGGCATGGTCGCACCTCTTCCTTTCTGGATTATTCACCGTTACCGGCCGAGACTGCGCATGGATTACTATTACACCCCTATCATCTGGTACGTTGTCAATTCATCAATCAACGATATTCTAAGCTCACTATATGTATAGTACGTACGTCGGATGGCTTTGTGTTGGAATAAACTCTTCGGTTCTGTCGTATTACGTGGTCGGGATCTTCTCTCAATGGTGGGTCCGTACTAGGCACCCGCGTTGGTTCGCGAAATACAACTATTTGGTCGCTGCAGGTAAGCTCTGTGGCCTTTTCATCTCAACTGTTGACATCATGTTGTCATATAGCCCTCGATGGTGGAACGCAGGTCATGGTATTCATTCTCTCCTTTGCAGTTGAAGGAGCTACTGGGCAATCGCATCTTTTCCCGGAATGGTGGGGTGCAAACCAAGGTGGAAACTACGACCGCTGCTTGTCTCAGTAAATACTATGCACTTAGTAGATCAAAATCAATCAAAGAAACACGACTTGAAGTTTTGTCCTATTGAGAGTTACACTGCTCTATAGAGGACATATTGGTCTGGTCTAACTACCTGTGACTCCTACGTATGCATGCTAATAAGAGGTGATAGACAGGTGCCTCCGCACCACTAAGATGAGGGGTTAAGGTCCATATTTACATAATGTTATTTCTAGGCTTAGCTAAGATAAACCACCGGTTTATCACGTGACTTCGCGTGACTTTCCAACAAAATTCTATATAACTCATTGTATACAAAACATAAGCAAAATCCGTTCTAGGATTATGTGTGGATAGTCTGTAGCAAGCCAGGCATGTATTTTATGATGTAATGTAAAAAACTGAGAGACGAGTAGGCTTTATATTGTCAAAATGTCATGAGTGAGGCATGTCACAAATGGGTCACAAAGGTAAATTTGCTACCAAAAAGCCTACTCCTCCTTCAGTTGGCCGAAATAAATTTTCTGAGTAGACCATTTTGATATAGTAGTATGTGTCTACAAAAAATTGGAACAGATTTTGCTAATTCTAATTTGAAGTAAAGTTACGAGCCAAAATCATGCATTCTGGCCTCAAGTCACGTGATGAACGGTGGGTTTCATACGGATAAATTACCTAAGCGCTCGACAACACGCTACCGTAGTGGGCTTATGATACCACTACCGGCCGTTGACAATTATGACCTGCATATCCAGCTCGCTGTGCCCGACCACGAGCAGCCCGTTCCTGCTCGTTTCTCAACCGTTCGACTGTGCATTTTTCGCGATGAATTTGTGGTAGCTACTAGAGGTGAACGTGGCCATTTTCACTTAGATTAACTCATTCTAACATGTGTGAAGAAAGTCTAGACAATAGTGATAACATAGAGAAAAAATTGCTGCTCCTCTTCGTCACTGTCAGCGGACTGGCTTTCATCACTGTCTTATATGATCTCACGGCTCTTGGGCTGCCTCTGTTGTGTATGCCTCTTCTCTCTGGACCATTTGGTAGGCCGTTTGTTGTCTTTGTCTGTCAGGTCTTGTGTTTGTATGATGTACCTGAGTTTGAACGCTTCTTACGAGGTTTTCCGATGACTTCACCTGCAACCTCCTACCTTTCTACATCCACTTCGTACTTCTGAAGCTCTGACATGGTCGTCCGTGCACAAGTGCCTGCCTTTAGTGCATCACAGAGCACTCGCATCATGCTTATATCTCGGGCTTTGGTTCATAGTGCCGCATGGATTTGTATCTTGCTTTCTATTTTATTCTCTCCTTCCATATCACCCTCCCTCCCACAAACACATTTACAGTGTCTCTTGCACGCGTATTCACACAGTCTAGTATTGCAAGCCTCTCCGAGTCATTCCAGTTGTGTGCACTTTAGGTTTTCTTGCAATTTCCATTGGACCCCCGTTTGTCACGGGCTGGGGATCTTTTCGCTGGCTGGTCCTCGCGACTTGCGCTCTTGCGAAGCTCAGTAAGGGCAATTGGCCGAGTTTAATTTTTTTCATACAAGTCTAATTGAGCGATGCGACGGAGTTTTCACGCCTGGGCCCATCACAGGGTCAGTCCCTTTCACCCGCGCTCAGTGCATGACGCACATGCTGAGCAATCTCTGTCTCTAATGGCGGAGATTCTAATTGCTATCTAACGCGGGCGGGCAATTTAGGAGGCCATCACCTCTTCTCACTTGCTTGTTGTCGTGTTAGGTATGTGCACATGAGGTTGTTTCCATTGACCTATGTCTCACTTGCTCGCTGAGGCCTGGCACTTGAGGTCATGCTTTCAGGCCAGGCCAAGCTAGCCTCGGCGCATCACTATTATCAATTGATGTGCTGGCATCACGTCGAACTGCCAGAAGGAACCAAGCGTCTAACCACTTGAAGGCTTCTCTTCCCCATTCATTCCTTCATCCATAATGTCACCGCTCACCAAGGTATGGGCGTTGGTAGTAATCTTGGCAACAGCATCACTTGTACCCGGAGGTTCCTTTGCGCAGACGTCCAGTGTGACATGCCTGTCCTTTTTGGTTAGGTAATGATATCTTTTTATTTTTATTTTTTAGGTTTCAAGATATGGATTCTGATTCATGATCTGCAGATGAACAACAGCATTGTGTGTCGTCGCTCCCTACCTCATGAGCCCCTGTGGACGTACGCATTTTTTCAGTATATCTTTTAGCTTCGCATAACTAGTTCTGGCACAGCTTTTACAATCGGTCCTTTGCCACCTGGTTACACGTATTCAGCTCCCTTAACCTCTGGAACAAACACTTGCGAATGTAATACAGTGACCTGCTCGATGATGAGCGCTTGCAGTGCTTGTCAGAATGCCTCGTATTTGTCGTGAGTTGTATTGAGTCTACGAGGCACTTATTTCCTACCAGCTGGTCTTCCTGGAGCTCCAGTTGCTCCCAGGTATACATCCAAGAGTCGGTCCACAAGGTTATTGAGATTATGCAAGCTTTTCTAATACACCTGATCGACAGATATCCGATATCCATTCCTGATGGCACCAAGGTTCCGAATTGGGCCTATTTGAATGTTAGTACACTATTGCCTATCCCAATTTTCATGATCTAATTTTCTCTGAAGGTGACCGGTGGGGTGTTTAACCTCACTGCAGCGCAAACCAACGGAGGTCAGCTTAACTTTTCCATCGCAGAAACCTTTTCACTCACTTCTTGTAGACCTCCGGAATCTACTGCAACCAGTGTACCATTCACTACCACAGTCATTTATTCGACAACTTTGTTTGCTTCTTTGACCACTGTGTATACTTCTTTGAGCAGTTCTTCGACCACGACCACAGGACCTTCAACGTCATCTAGTTCGAAACGTAGGCGGAGGTCCGGGCCACACTCTAATTTTTTACTCTACCAACACTACTACATTCCCAATGACGCTCGATTACGTCTCTACGTATGTTTCTCATGATTTTATGATACATCACCTCGTCTCATTCCCTCATGCAGGACCCCCTCTGACCCGACCAGTTTCCCACCTCCTCACCCCCACCGGCCTAGTCGCCTCATCTAGCAACATAGGCCTGAACCTATCGACGCCCTCGCCCGCATTTTCTCAACAGTTGCGTCCTGGACAATACACTGGCATTCCACAGGTCTAGAATTTGAACTTATATTCCCTTATGCTTATGTTACTTACTTTCTGGTAAACAAAACTCGGAACGTTGCTTTTCAGAATTGTTGGACTTTTCTTCAGGGTATGGTCAAGTTCGCATATCACGACCACTGGTCATGCGCCCAACAGCAGTTCAAAGTGCAATAAGTGTGTACAGCAATAAGTCGTGCGGGCTTTGCAGGGCATTACATAAACTGTGAGAACAAAATTTTTATCAACAATGATTATGTAAGTTGACTAGTAGAATCCAGGGCCCGTACTAGTAGTACTGACTGATGCAGGCCTTGAGGCTGGAGCTTCAAGGGCGCGATACCATCGAGTCATCGACGTGGCAGATCGACTAAAATCAGATCCTGATTCACAAGCCGGCGCAGGCCTTAGTCACTTCTTGATCCTTTTGGTCGAGAAACTCCCTAAAACTCCGTCGTCTAACTTGATTTTTGCACAGGACTATGTGGCACATTACAGTGATGATCATAATAGACTGAACATTTATCCTGCCACATAGATTCCGCACAGTTTCTCATTGGCCAGTCCCTTGCTAGGTTTGTTCACTTTTTTGCATATTTAAAGACCAGATGTTACCTTTGTCTGCCTCGATATCTCGTATCCTCTCTCGAGTCTAGCCATGGTCACTGTGGAAAGGCTTCTTAGTACCAACAACAAGGAATCATTTGACGTGAAGGAGAAATTTTACTGCGCCAAGGGGGATATCGAGACTGCCATCCGAGAAGCTGAAACAGATGAGAACGTTATCCTCCAGAACGAGAGAGAAATTGCAACTCATGTGATTTCTATGGACGACGATCCAAGTCTGAACCCCTGGACCTTTCGGGCCGTCTTCATCAGCCTCGGCCTTTCCGCTTTCGGTGGTTCCCTAGGTAAAACAGTCGATATCATTCAATCGAGGTCTTACTCACCTGCACTGCTTCTTAGCTCAAATTTATTACTTCAAACCTGTGAGAATTCAATTTCTTGATCAAACATTCTCTCAGACGTCTAACTCGGGTTGACACTCAAGCAAACTATCCTTATATCTGTGATGTTCCTTGGCATCATATCCTATGTGATTGGCTTTGCGATGGAAACATTCATCCCCCGTCGCGGACTGTTTCGATATTTGAATCCAGTGCGTCTTCCACCCCTGAAGCTCATATATATTTATGAGTAATAGGGGCCCTTCAATAAGAAGGAGAATGCGTTCATTATCATCATGTCCAGTGCAGCCGCAAACTCTGCGTTGGCTACGGAAGTTCTCGCTGTCCAGCGGTGGGCTCGCAATCCAATTCCTCTGTCGGTGGTAATTGACAACTCATCAGTTTGTATTATAACATTACGCCGAACGCCGCCTCATCAATCTTCTTATTGTTCTCTTCTCAAATGCTCGGGTGCGCTGCCCTGGCGTTCTATTTACTGCATCCATCGCTAAAGCCGCAAACTACAGTTATGGGATCGGCGGTCTGATGCGAGGTATTTTTGTGTCTAACAGTACTTGGAATCTTAACTTACAATGCTGTGACTTAGGAATTCTCCTCTATCCGTCGAAGATGTTGTACCCCGGCGTTCTCCCGTTGATCTCCATGTTCGATGCTTTATATCGCGATGGCATCGAAGCACGCAGAAGGCTCAAGGTCTTCTATTTCGTCTTCACTGCGTATGTTTAACCTTCGTCGATAAATCATTTCTAATTTTCCTAAACTCAGAATCTTTATATGGGAGATTTTTCCTGAATGGATTTTTCCACTGCTCACTGGTCTCTCAATATTCTGCCTTGCTGTTCCTAACAATGCTGCTGTCTCTCGCGTGTTTGGTGGTTCCAATGGAAACGAGGGCCTTGGTCTATTTTCAATATGCTTCGACTGGCAGGTACAGCTCACTGTTCAAATACATATGTTGATATTTTGTGTTCAACTTTGGTTTAGTACATCTCGAGTAATGCTGGTAACCCAATGGCCATTCCACTGAGGGCTCAGGTTAGTCGACAATCCTGTACGCGTGACGCTTCCGATAACACCCACTAGCTCTCCAGCTTCATTGGTTATATTCTCTGCATGTATGTGATTTCAATCATATCGCCAAATATTGCTGAGGGAAATGAAGGGTCATCTTCGTTGTCGTATTCTACAACAATATTTGGGAATCTCAGAACTTGCCATTTGTATGTGACATATTGCACTCTCTAATGTCCAGGTTAACAATGCACCAATCAGTTGGCGCAGCTCCTCTTTTACGAGAACGGGACTATTTACAACCAGACTTTGATTATGAACTCCAACTATGAGGTAGATCCTGCCTTACTGGCGGAACAGGGACTACCATTCTACGCTGGTACTTGGATTATTAACCTGCTCTCAAGTAACCTCGTATGTCAAAAATCGCTACTGATGTATGAGTGTTTCGTTTATATTTCCACCGCAGGGACTGGCTGCAACGTTCACCCACCTCCTCCTGTGGAATAAAGATGACATACGTGCAGCCTGGAGTTGGATGAACATGGATACGCTTAGAAGTTGGCGTGCTAATTTCGATTGGAAGTTCTGGACACACAGCGGAAAGAGGGAAGTCCTTGCCAACACCGAGGACCTCGACCCACACTACCGGGAGATGCTGAAGGTTGGTCCTTCTGACACTAGAAGGAGACCTTACCGGTAACACAACGCCGTACAGTATCCAGATGCTCCAAATAGTTGGTACCTCTTGATGTTTGTTCTCTCTTTCGTTGTTGGACTGGTCGTCATCTACAAGACAAATTCCACGCTTCCCTGGTGAGCCGCTCTCATTCTCCATCTGACATTTTTTCATCGTGTCTCTTGAGGTGGGGTTTCACCATCGCAGTCCTCTTGGCTGCCGTGTCTATCTTGTTCTTCGGCGCATTGTACGCTATTACTGGCATTAATCTTGCCATCCGCACGTATTATTTATGCGTTATAGCTGTCCTGAGCTGATCTTTAGGCGAAGAAACCCTGGTGCAGATGATTGCTGGCTACCTGCACAACGGAAGACCCATGGCAAATATGTTCTTTGTTCGTATTGACATACTTTCCGAATTTTGACCACTACTGATGTTATCGTCGACAGGTCCTTTACAGCTATGTCCGTCTTCCTATGCCTATGGTTGCCCTGATCCAAGTTTGATTCGTGTTCTCGTCAAGAATACTGTGTCTCAAGCTTTGTTGCTGCTGCGTGATCTGAAAATTGCTCAATGTTTGTATACATTCTTGGTCGGGAAAGATGCTTCTCACTGATAGACACTCAGATGCCAAACTGCCTCCTCGAGGTGCATTTACAGCCCAGATCATTGGCACCTTACTCGGTGCTGTTTTGAACTACGGTTAGGGGGCGTCTTACGAATCCATTCCTCACATTTGACTCGTTGTTCTAGTATTGATGAATTCCATCATCGACAATCAACGCGAAATCTTGCTGTCTGTACAAGGAACAAACATCTGGTCTGGCCAGCAACCTCAATCATACAACTCGCAAGCCATTGCATGGGGTGGCCTTGCTTACGAGCTCTTTTCACACAGTCAAAGGTACCAATGGGTGCCATTGTCCTATCTCATTGGCTTAGTCGCGCCTCTTCCTTTCTGGATCATTCATCGTCACTGGCCGAGACTGCGCATGGATTACTATTATATCCCTATCATCTGGTACGTACTGAACTCATCGATAATCGATATTCAAACACCATTATTCATACAGTTACTACATTGGAGCGCTTTCCGCCGGAATAAACTCTTCAGTTGTGTCATATTACATGATCTCGTTCTTGTGTCAGTGGTGGCTCCGTACCAGGCACCCGCGTTGGTTCGTGAAATACAACTATTTGGTCGGAGCAGGCAAGTTTCACGGCCTTCCTATCTTGGTTGTTAACATCATACTGTACTATAGCCCTCGATGGTGGGACACAGGTCATGGTATTCATTCTCTCCTTTGCAGTTCAAGGGGCCGGTGGAAAAGCACATCTTATTCGGGAATGGTGGGGTGCAAATCAAGGCGGAAACTACGACCGCTGCTTGTCTCTCTGAATACCATATACTAGATTGATAGATTGCGGCACGTATCAGCGACATCTTCTTACCGATGAACTGGTATCATCGTGACAGATTCACTTATTTAGATCCCGTCTGAGTCATATGCGGATGTCGTATCCCTGCGCACCTCTGCGCACAACAAAGATGGCATTCGCGCCGGATGACCGGTGGGGCAGTGGACCAGCAGCACTACAGGATATATCTAAAACCTTTTGGCAGCCCTAGAGTCCGCCCTTCGGACTCAGCAGTTTCATTATACAGGGCAAGGTGTCGCCTAAATGCCCAGCACATCGCAATCATATAACGCTCGTCAAGATGCAAACGCGATGTGACTTGACATATAAAGGTCCCCAACTGGAAGGTCAGGAGTAAGTACCTGCGACCACGTCAACGGCAGCGTAAACAACGAGTTGGATGTGAACCGATGATATTGCCACGTATTCCCATAGCGTTGATTAACGCGATAGCCGCAGCGCGTTTCAACTGTGATGGGGAAAAAGTATACAAAACCCAGGCCACAAAGGCAACTGGGGCCTGAGTCATGAAGAACCTTGACGAAACATGTAAATAAAATAACTGAACGAGGGAGATAAGAGTTGTACATGGTCAGATATTGAACAACCGGACTCATAGCAGTGATAAACCCAACGGCGCCGACAAGTAGAGGGCCAGTGATATGCCAGAAGCTGTCCAGTTGCATCGAAGTGCCTTGACTATTGTGAATTCACCTTAGAAGCCCGACGAGTAACAACTGACCGAGTCTTAAAAGATGACGTTGAAGTTCCCAGGATTCGCGGAGGTGCGCAGAGCAAGAGGTTGATAATCGAGTCGTAACCTATTGCAGTGGTCAAAGTACTCTTCACAAACAAGAGCCACCTTGAACAGCAAGCTCAGCCTAATTCCAATTTGTGCACCATCGTGAGAGAGGAAATCCAGCACCAGGAAAGAACGCCGCCTCAACAAATCCGAGAAAGAGGCCGGAAGCGCAAGATAAGAGCAGCAAGGTTTGGAGTTACCCGGGATGATCATCTGACACTAATATTCCCGTGGGGTTGATGAATCAGCAAATTCTGGCAACACCTCAAGCTTCAAGTCAGAGCAGATACTATATGATAGTATTTGCTTGTGGGCAAGCATAGGCTAAGCTAGCGCTCAGAAGTTCATCACGTATCACGTGACTTTTAAACGTTAACACTGCACTAGTATACTACGATCCATGCAACCCAACACCAATGCTGCATGGCGGGACCGTATCCCTGGTTTTGGAACGCTGTTGTTTATTTCTGCCGTTCTCCGTATTGTGCTCATACTGTACAGCGAATGGCACGATGCGCATTCAATAGTGAAGTACACAGACATTGACTATCGTGTATTCAGCGATGCTGCCAGATTCATCCTTTACCCCAAACTACAGGGCAATATTGCCAAGGGGCCACTTGCACCTCTCTTTTTTACTGTCGGAGAGTAAGTTGCTCGATCTGTTTGGTTATGTCAAGCTCAGTGATTTCATAGTCCGTACGCTCGCCAGACTTATCGCTATACTCCACTGCTGGCCATACTTCTCCTTCCGAATGAGTGGCTGCACCCGTCATTCGGAAAGTACTTGTTTGCTGCATGCGATTTAATAAATGGCACCCTCATTTATCAAATTTTGATGCTGCACATTCTTCCCCATACTAAATCCTTGGCACCAGATGTCTCTGCAAAGAATTTGCAAAGCTCTATGCGTGCACATGCAACTCTCCTGGCAGCCACTCACCTTTTGAACCCTCTTGTGTTCACAATCTCAACGCGTGGTTCTTCTGAAGCGATTCTCTGCACTTTTGTCCTCTTGACATTATTTTACGCACTTGAACGTCGACACAACGCTGCCGCCGTGATACTAGGACTCAGTGCTCATTGGAAAATCTACCCGATCATATATGGGGTTAGCTGTGTCTCTGCGATGACCTCGCAGCGCGTCAATGGCAAAGGGTGGAATTTTGTACATCTACGTCATCTGTTTGGAAGACAGGCACTTTGTTTCGCCCTGCTTAGCGCAGGGACATTTTTTATTCTGGGAGCTGTATGCTACACTATGTAAGTATCTGTATCTTCTTCAAGCACCGAACCTCACGCTACCACAGGTGGGGATACCCCTTCCTCTACGAGGCGTATCTATATCACACAGACCGACGTGATCATCGGCATAATTTTTCTCCTTACTTCTACCTCATCTACCTCACATACCCTGGTTCCGGAGATACCTCAGCTGACTTATCAATCTGGCGTCAGCTACTCCGCTCGCCGTTTACGAGTCTTATACCCCAACTGACGTTGTCCCTCGGGACCGGCCTCGTCCTTGGCCGACTCTCAGCCGGCCTTCCGTTCGTGTGGTTTGTACAGACGTTCACATTCGTGCTCTTCAACCGTGTATGCACGTCCCAATACTTTATTTGGTATACCCTCTTCATACCCCTACTTGTACCTCGTATCAACCTTTCATGGAAAAAGTGGGCGATGTGCGGAGCAGTCTGGATGGGTACGCAAGCACTGTGGCTTGCAGAGGCATACAAGTTGGAGTTCCTCGGTGATGATGTGTTCTTTGGGCTTTGGGTCAGGAGTTTGGTTTATGTCGCTGGTCATGCATGGGTACTTGGGGTCATCATAAGTGGATATGACACCCTTCGTATCATGTAACCAGAACGCTCAGACACTCAGGTAGTGATCATACGGAGATATGGCGCTATAATGGAGGGACAAGTTTCTTTAGTATTTTCATTCTTCGTCAGCCGTTGCTTGAGCTCAGCAAACCCATTTATTGTAATAACCTGCTCTTCATCCAAGACTTGGCTTATCATCAGCGAGAGGCAACACTGAGGGAAGTATGAACGCACCTGTTTCTACACCTTTCACTTCCAGCACTAGTAGTGCTTCAACATTCTTTCAATCCCCGGCTTCAATGTTACCGCTCTAGAAGAGCACACCCTTTGCAGCTTTCCTTCCATTTAACTCTCACCAAGTCTTCGTCACTAACTTAACCCTCGGTATCTTATATCACCGCCATCTTCCACAGCCGCAAGTTGAACACTTTCAACTAGTTCTTTGATCATGGCTACGCGTCTCGCCACTTAAATCCAATGGAAGTTAACGACAAGCCAATATTTTAGGCGACAAGTTGCTTTCATCGAGAAGACACGCTGAACAATTCTCAAATATTTACTCAACATATTCAAGTCTGCCGGGCTAATTAACACCGGGGTATGAAGTGTGAAGGATAGCATATGACGGCCCACAACGACAACAAAAACGAAGGACAAGGCAGAACAGGAATTAGTGAATATCTAATACCCCCTCACCAACTGAGGCATAGGATCATATCTGGAAGGGTCATATATCAGTCAAAATAAGATACATGGATGGGGGCAGGACATACGTATTGTGAGAGCCATAGGAAGCCTGAGCAAATACGTCATTCAGTCATTTATGCACCAACCGTAACAAGTTAGGATGTTCACCTTCGCCGTACCCTTGTCTCTGGACAACTGAACACATGAATATCTCAATGGGTCGAATGTCATTCAATGGGACCTTTCCCTGCCACCACGTTACGCTTGATCAGTAACTTTCCATACCAATCAAATACAAAAACCCACCTTGCCGGTCGTTTGGTACAGCCCAAGGTGATGCCTCAATTCTTCCTCACTGACTGCACCAGGAGCATCGATCTTGTTGCCAAGAACTAGGAACGGAACCTTGGCAAGTTCCTCGATAGAAAGCAGAGCGTCAAGCTCAGCCTTTGATTCAGCGAAGCGCTCAAAGTCTGCAGAGTCGACCAAGAACACGATTCCATCGACCTCAGGGAAGTAGTCGCGCCAGAGGCGACGAGCTGAAACGCAAGTTAGTGTTCGGTCAACGGCCGAGGTCGCGAGAAGGGTAGTGTACTGACCTTGCTGATGTCCGCCGAGATCGTACGTAGTGAATTTCACGTTACCAATTGCCAATTCCTCGGAAGCTGCAGGTGCATAATAATGATGAGAAAGCGTTGAAAATACAGACTTCGTACTAGGGTGAAGGGTGGGTTGAAGGGTGGCCAGTCTGTCGTTTTTCAGCATGTGCAATAGTGTCTGTAAAATACGTCAATAGGTCGTGTAAGCTTCCCACAAGTAAAGCTACGTGCTGCTCACCGTCTTGCCAGCATTGTCTAGACCAAGGAAGAGAATCTTGGCGTTCTTGTGCATCAGCCCTAGAAGCAAGTTGAAGGGTAAATAAAACATAAAATTCGGTTGGAAATACTGACCAAGCTGAGCAAGAATGTCCCAGAACCAATTTACGATGAACATGGTGATTGTTGAGCAACAAGAGTGGATAGCCGAAAGAGTCGCTCAATTTGGCACGTCTTGCGTGTCCTGTGACAACATTCCGTGACACACTGCTTCAATGTCTTCATCCTCTCAAAAGGCGCAAATCCAAGAAATAATCGATACCACCCAAGGATCTGACCCGGAGGATCGATGTTCTACCCCGGAACCCGAGGTTGACCATGAACAGGATGATACTATCACACCCCAAGCTTCATCATCCAAACCAAAGAAGAAGAAAAAGTCTAAAGCTGCAAAGGTTCTCAACGCGGTGCGCGGCAAGAACGAAATACCACAAGAGCTCATCAATCACGTCGTGGATCGTGTTGCTGCTGAGCACGGGCAGAATACCCCAGCTACCGATGAGGATAATGTCAGGCAAGCATTAGAGCAGATGAAGATCATGGATGTCATCAAAGGCAAATCGGGCATCGCTGGACGAGGGAAGAAAGCTATGGGAGAACATAAGGTATGTACAACTCATGTATAAATGTGGACTGAATTTAAGGCTCGACATAGTTCTGGGCTACTCAGCCAGTTCCGCAGCTTGGTGTGCATGGCATTATATGTTTCAATTTTAAGGCACGCTAAGTGGTGGCTCTAGGTGATGAGGCTTCGCTCGATGACGGTTTCATCGAACCGAACAAATCTCGAGAAGAAGTGCGACAAGACGCATACCCTCTGCCGAAAGATTTTGAGTGGTCCATACTAGATATTAACGACTCTAAACAAGTACGTGTATCGATTGCGTCACATTTTATCTTCGTGACTTTCAATTCTACAGATCAAAGAAGTTTACGATCTATTATCTCTCAATTACGTTGAAGACGATGAGGCCGCATTCCGTTTTAAATACAGTGCCGAGTTTCTTGAATGGTAAACTTGTCGGTGGATAATGGGACGTGCACCTGATGAACATTTAGGGCTCTCAAGCCCCCGGGTTACCTCAAAGATTGGCACATTGGCGTGCGTGTGTCTTCGAACAAGAAACTGGTAGCCTTCATCTCTGGCGTGCCGGTTACATTACGTGTACGCGGAAAGTAAGACATCTTTATCGTGATAATTTCCAGGAACTTAAAATTACGCAGCGTCTTTCGGGCGTGCGAGATTAATTACCTATGTGTGCACAAGAAGCTGCGCTCGAAACGCTTGGCCCCTGTGCTCATCAAGGAGGTCACACGACAAGTGAATTTAACGGGTGTCTTCCAGGCCATCTATACCGCCGGTGTCGTCCTTCCCACACCTGTGTCCACTTGCCGGTATGTCACCTCTTTGTATAGTTAGCGGAAGTGCTCAATAGTCTGTCAGTTACTTCCACCGTTCACTGAACATCCCAAAACTTGTCGACGTCAAATTCACGTACGTTCCCAGGAGCATGACGCTTGCTCGAATGATTCGCGTCTACAAAATGGTGGCTAAGCCTCAACTGGGCGGCCTTCGTGAAATGGAGGAAAAAGATGTCTCAGATGTTGCTGATCTCTTCACGCGCTACATGCAGAGGTTCACCATGTGGCCAGTCATGACCCTTGACGAGATTCGCCACCAGTTTTTGAGTGGGAGAGGCCGTATGGACGAACCATCAGAGCATTATCGGAGACCAGGCCAGGTGGTGTGGACGTATGTTGTTGAGGTCAATTTCTTATTCGCGTGCTTCCTGCTACTATTCTAATGCACACTATAGGAAGCAGACACCGGTCGGATTACCGACTTCTTTTCGTTTTACTCTCTTCCCTCGACGATTATAAATCATCCAAAACATGGGCTCTTGGAGGCTGCCTACTTGTTTTATTATGCATCTGACGCTGCGTTTGTTGAAGACTCGGAAACGGACAGCCTGAAGAAACGATTAGAAGCTCTTGTAGGAGATGCACTGATCATCGCGAACCAAGCCAAATTTGACGTCTTTAATGCCCTTACACTCATGGATAACTGTAGCTTTTTGGAGAGTTTAAAGGTGTGTATCTTATTTATAAAGAAAACATGGTCAGTACTCATGGTTTGTGGTAGTTCGGCGCCGGGGACGGTCTCCTTAATTTTTACTTGTATAACTGGAGAACGGCGCCTCTGGCAGGTGTTTCATCCGCTGATGGTGTAGAACCAGGAAAGGGTGTTGGGGTTGTCATGTTGTAACATCAATGTAACGTTGACCCAGGCCCGACAATCTATTCATTTTATGAATTACACATCCATCATTCAAGTATCTACGTACAACATTATCCTTTACGCACGCACACGAACCATCGTCTGACCTTCTCCACCTTGTGGAATTAGCTATCTTACAACCACCAATTCAATCACTGTCAATGTCAATCATGTCATCATCATCCACGCCCCAATCCGGTGTCGGACTGCGTCGCTTTGACTGTGGCGCCTGTCGGGGAAGCGGTCTACCTCCAGCACCAAGATCACGCCCACGGAAGCTTGGTGGAATGTGGCTGGACAAAGAGGAGCCTAGCGTGCTGCCAGTGCCCCAAACCTTCTCGCTCGGTTGCGTCTTTGCAGAAAGGTTCTCCTTTTCCTTTCCTTTGGCACCTGGGGGTGATGTGACTGGTCGGCCTGTGAGGGTATTGCCCGAACCTGAGAAAGAGGGCTGAAGAAATTGTCAGATTAATTTGAGGAGGAACTATAATCAAGCTCACAGCTGAAGGGGGAGGAGAGCTAGGAGAGGAAGGAGCCTTGGGTTCCGGTGGGGTGTATGGGACGACATTAAAGCCAAAGAACAGCTTCCCGAATGGAAGATTAAGTGCAGCAGGAACCTTGACATCTGCTTCGGCAGAGCTGTTGTTGATAATCTTCTGTTGGCTGTTGAAATCGTTAGCATGCCCCGACGCAACCAGATCGCCTTAAACCCACTCAGTTCTGATGATCTTACTATCTCCCCCTACTGGTTCAACTCCCCGATGACTGATACCCTTGCCTTTTGTCTTCCGACCAGCGAGAGTTTCTCCCTTGCCTTTGAAACTCTCCCAATGATCGCCACCTTTGCTTACAGCCGTTCCACCAGGAACAACAAAACCATCACCTAGGGATGAAGACGGTCGTGAGGAACCGGGACTCGATGAATTGAGGTCGATCTTTAATTTGGATGCCATAGTGGAGGGCGGGGCGGGTTTCGGACGCTCAGGCTCTACGTAACCCACCGGGGGAGCAAAATCGACCTCTAGGTCAGTGTCTAGTACGCTTATGCCACCTCCACCAGGTGTCGCCTCCATCACAAGAAAGCCGAAGATTATTGAGTTGTAATATATTTCAATTATATCGCCTTGAGTGAGCGCAGTGAAGTTTCGCAACGCTTGCTCGAGCCTGGTGGATATTAGCTGAGCTAGTGACACCGAAATACGTGCACATACACGGCTTTTGGATCTGATATTTCAAGGAAATGCGTAGATTGTGCCTGGAGCTTGACGAACTTGCCCTTCGGGAGTTCTGCGCCAGTTATGCGAATTGGGTCGCCCTCATTGAGACGTAATGTCTTCATCATCCAGTAAGGAAGATGAACTATTCCTTCTTCAGCGATGAACTCAAGTACACCTGCGTGTGTGGATGCGGCCGGATTGTTTGCATTTGTGAGCTGAAACATCCAAGGTCCCTCAAGATCGAGGTGAGTCAGGTGTGCGAGGGCTGATGGAGGCATAATAACTGCAAGGAAGTTGTTACTCCACAAATTCAGCGTACGATTAGATCTAATTACGTACTCTTTCCTCCGTAGGAGAGATTCTCTCGCTCCCGACCAGGGAGCATCGCTACACTGTAGGCCTTCAAGTACACGCTATACGAACGAGGATTTGCTCGAGAGCCCATGGGAACTCCAAATCCTCTGGAATGACATAGCTGCTGGTCAGGTTTACTGACCCAGGAGCCAAAGAGAGGTAGCGTACTGGGCGAACTGAGCGAAAAGGCCCCCTGGACCACCTGCCATGCCATCCTGGATGTCAAACTATAAGAAATGATCAGTTAACTTGATCGTTTCTGTCACTAGATGCACCCACAAAGTCCATTTGAAAATGAGAATGAGATCGCGTGAAGTCAAAGGGGAGTAGCTAGAGTCAAGGTTACTTTCAGGCATACGCGTGCATACCCAGCGGCGGCAAACCCCGCGGCTACCAATTTAGCGATTCCAGTTTTGTCTACGCGCAACATCATCTACCGCTTAAAATCTATTGAGCCTCTGACGAAGTCAAAATGGCATCAAAGATTGCACCAGCAACATCTCAAGCAGCGTCTCAAGGAGCTCGCACGGGCTCAAATGCTGCGTTCAATGACAAGGTATTGGTCAGTCATAATCGCGATGGTCCGATGGAATGAACGCGTCACAGGTCAAGCCAATGGAACTCCGGATGTCTAACTTGGTCGCTGCTAAAGGTACATGAAGAGTTTTGTTTGCGATGGTTTCGCATGGTTGACTTTCTCATAGCCATCAGCGATGCTGTTCGAACATCTCTTGGTCCAAGGGGGATGGACAAGATGGTATGTCTTCATGTTACTGCGTTGATGCTGAAGAGATGCCATATCGTGATTCATTTGCGCAGATTCAAACCTCAAAGGGCGAGGTCATTATCACCAACGATGGAGCAACAATTCTACGGAGTATTCAAGCCCTACATCCTGCTGCCAAGATGGTGCGCGCCGAGCCGTGATGCTTGCTGATCATCTACTTATATCATCTTAGCTGGTCGACCTCTCAGCTGCTCAAGATGTGGAAGCAGGTGATGGGACAACATCGGTTGTTGTTCTGGCAGGTAGCCTTCTCGGGGCCGCGGAAAAGATGCTGCAGAAAGGCATACATCCAACCATTATCGCAGAATCGTTTTTGAGAGCATCGGTCAAAGCAGTTGAATATCTCACTGAGATATCGACGCCAATTGATCTCAGTGACAAGACCAGTCTCCTCCGAGCAGCAAGTACTTCCCTGAACTCCAAGGTGCTGAGGATTTTTGAAGTTGTCGTGATAGCGCTTTGTTGACGCACGCTTCAGATCGTCTCCCAATATTCATCTACACTTGCTCCAATCGCAGTGGCTGCTGTGACGCGTTTGGTTACACCTCAATCGTCCACTGTGGACCTTCGTGACATCAGGGTTGTGAAGAAAGTTGGTGGCACTATCGAAGACACTGAGCTTATAGATGGTGTTGTTCTCAACCAAAATGTTATTGTATCAGCTGGCGGTCCTACGCGTGTGGAGAAGGCCAAGATTGCCATCATCCAATTCCAGCTCAGTGCTCCCAAGCCTGATGTATGTGCCCTTCTTTTCTTTCGTCTCAGTTCTCATGGCACCTCATTAGATGGATAACACTGTCGTGATCAATGACTACCGACAAATGGATAAGGTCATCAAAGAAGGCCGTCAGTACTTGCTTAACATCTGCAAAAAGATCAAGAAGGCAAATTGCAACGTTTTGCTGATCCAAAAGTCTATCCTCCGTGATGCAGTCGACGATACGTCCCTCAGCTTCCTTAAGCGTCTTAACATCCTTGCAGTCAAGGATGTTGAGCGTGACGAGATCGAATTTCTTTCCAAGAGCCTCGGCTGCAAACCTATTGCCGACATCGAAGCTTTTACAGAAGACAAGCTTGGCTACGCAGATCTTGTCGAAGAGACTTCAAATGCTGGTATCAAAGTCGTCAAGATCACTGGTGTAAAGAACCGTGGGCGCACAGTCAGTATTCTGGCTACGGGTGGTAACAACCTCGTCGTGGAGGAATGTGAACGCAGTCTGCATGATGCTCTTTGTGTTGTCCGGTGTCTTGTAAAGAAAAGGTGAGACTCAAGTGTTCTAGTTCTACGGGTTAAGGTTCTGATCTGATAAAAAGAGCGCTCATCGGTGGTGGTGGTGCACCTGAAATCCATGTCTCCCGGTTGTTGTCTCAATACGCACAGTCACTCAAAGGCATGGAAGCCTACTGCTTTCAAGCATACGCAGACGCATTGGAAGTGATACCAACGACGCTTGCGGAGAATGCTGGACTTAACCCAATTGCTATTGTTACGGAGTTACGCAACCGACATGCTCTAGGTGACCGGAATGCTGGTATCAACGTTCGCACAGTAAGTGGTTGCAACCTGGAGTCACTTCAGACATTTGACAACATATACCTTAGGGCCTAATCTCAAATATTCTTGAGGAAGATGTCGTTCAACCCCTTCTCGTCTCTACGAGCGCGATTGAACTCTCGACGGAGACTGTGTGCTTACTTTTGAAGATTGATGACTATGTACAAGCAAGATAATGAGACGTTCTGACATTCTAATAAAAATGGCTGGCTGTCTCCAAGTATAACAACGATGAACTAGGCCAATCAGTATAATCTGCATTCATTCATTGGCACACATTTGAGTACATTCCTTCCACAAGACCGCGGTTGTGAAGTGAAAGCACCAGAAATACATAAAAATCACAGGTGTGCAGAGAATTTTCTCTCTTTTGATTGGGATGCAAAAAAATGCCAGGACCGTGGATTGAACACGGGACCTCCAGAACTTCAGTCTGTTGCTCTCCCAGCTGAGCTATCCCGGCTTGAACATGGGATTTCTTATTGAATCCAGAGACTATTATGCGCCCCGATTTGGTGCCGAAACAAGCTACAGTTGTTTATAATACACCTCTCTTCGATCATGATACTATTCGAAATGGGCATTCAACAATCCTTCGAATCCTTCGATCTAGTCTCTTTTGGATCAGGGTGAAGGCTCTTTCTGTCGCTGCACAACCTGAATGTGTTCGACGTTCACGCAAAAAGAGGTTTAACCTCTTTGTAACAATAATGCATCAAACTTCGACCATCGGAGGCTTTTATTAGGTGCATTCTGCGTCTACTATGTGGTCCTACCAAAGACTTGACATACAACAAGTGTCTTTTATCAAGTCGCCCCCCAGTCGGTTGCATGCAGAATGCTCCATCATGATTATCGAGCCAAGCCTGCAACTAGAATGATTTCCCAGTATCTTACGGCACCAGGTTCACAGCTCATTGATAGGCGACTCGGATGAGAAGCCGCGTGATGCGTGCATAAAGCACATTTACTCCTGTTCGCATCTATCTTACCTCACTTGACACTTTTCTATATCTTGCATCTTCTTCACCTTATATCTATTAATCTGGTACTGCATAGTGCACACGAGTCAAACCATCTGATTGTTACATAACCACACAGTCTTACTACTTAACACGCATCCCGTCGTCGTTAATACTTCACCGTTTTCTCATCACTCCCTGACACTGTTCCAGTATACTATGGAGTATTCACCATCTTACCATGTCGCAGCAGCGAGGAGCTTGCAGTTCACCACAGTGTGTTTCCTTGTTTCGGATATGAGGGCGAAAAGTACTGACATTTCTTGTTCCATCAGTACATGTATGGTACGTACTTCTGAGCTCCTTATTTTTTACCCTAACACAGGTCAGTGTCAATAACAACATTCTGGGTAGGCTTATCCCGATCTATATACCTCCGCTGTTAAACCCATTTATCCAGTGCTATGATTATGCATGCTCGCTGCGTGAAGAGGTGATACACCTGTTCCGCGATACACCTCGGTCCTGATATCTACAATGCACATGCAAAGTGGACGTTTTTACTTCGATCCGACTGGAGCAAGGTCAAAGGCATGTATATTGTTACACGATACCTCCCCTTTAGCTTCCTCGCCATCGTTCTATGGAGTGTGTTCCGCTACAGCATACATTACCATGATGATGAATTAACACTTGTTCTTTAGTGAGCTTTAATACAAATGAAAACCCATGCGTATGTGATGATGTGGAGAGTTAACAAGAACGAACGACTTATTGCATGACGTTGCCAGATATGCTGGGTGTTGATCATTCTTGAGTCAGGTACGTCCAACGTGCATGCGTGTACGCACGTCCTTGCTGAAGCCTACCACTTTTCTCTCATAGTTCTTGGTATAGCATTAGTCTTTTCATCTGAATGTACATCTCGTTTTCCCGTAAAATGTGTGTTTCTGATCTGATTCATTCAGGTTTTTTCATGCTCAGGACATATGTACTCTGGAACAAGAATAGAATCTTACTCGCAGCCATGTTATCCACCTTTTTCGTGAGTTCTTGATCCACTCACCACACTAAAGCAAGTGGTAGATGCATCAGCCAGGCTTTTCTCGTGGCATCCTTTGGCTTTGTCTTTGGCGTCTATACTGTCCCCGCAGGATGTACTCGCTGTCACCTTCCCTCTGGCGTTCCACGATAACTGAAACATTCTGTTCACTTTCATAGATATGATTAACGTTATCCCAGGCATCACAGGGTGCTACCAGAATCCGACTACTTTCGGGTTCTTCATACCATTTCTTCTCCTTACTGTGTTTGAACTAGGTGGGTGACCAGGAGCATACACCTGTACAAGCACACGCTAATGGATCCTTTCCCAGGACTCATGATACTCACGCTCATACGCGCCATACAGAGCTGGCGGATGAGCTCAAGCCGCCTGTACGTTGTCTTGGTGAAACATAATATATTTTATTATGCATGCGGTCTTCGTGAGTTGCCACTCGTGTGCCCCGTTTTCTGTACTCATCCATTATCATTCTCTTTTCTAAAGTACTCTCAGTGGCAAACATACTCGCATCACAGTTCCTCGAGGTGCGTGAATCTCTCAAATACCTTTTATAATTGAGCCGTTGATGTTCCGGACCCCAGTACTCCTACTACAACGTGTTGTATGTGTATGTACCTCCATATGCTTTTCCGTATTGCTACTGAAAATATCCAAACTTACACGCACATACAGTTTCGAGGTCGTGGTCCTTGCGATCCTCGCTACGCGCATGCACCTCCATCTCTGGCACACGAACCGACGTGCATACGACTCTGGCGACCCAGTGAATTTTGCAATGTCCGATATGTCATCTATGAATTTCGCGGCATGATGTGTTATGTTTGGTATCGTTCGCAGAGCGAGGCTTGGACTGTACGAGATGACTGATGGGTGTGGGTCTAGTAGAGAGAGAATCTCTTTATTTACATGCTGCTGAAACTATCAAGACGCAGTGCCCTGTGGGCTGTCCTGAAGTTATTGTACCAAGTATAAGTAAAGGAATAGTAGAACTGCTGGACAGGTCCATGTTTGTGGTGAAGTCGTTGGTTTACGCGTGCGTGCGATCGATGTCTGAGTTTAACAGTTTCGCTGCGGCGGTCAGCTTATAACGACCAACGAGGTCAAGGGCGAGGTTACATACCGGCAAAATAACATCACCAAATGTGCACATCCTTCGCTTGTGGCCCCCCTACCCCTGGTCTTAGCGTCCATATATTCTGTTTCTTTGGTATTGTACGAGACATTAATCTTACTGGACCTAATAAAAATTCCAGTACATGGTACTCGGTAAAATAAATACAAAGTATATGCATTGCCAGTGAGAAGCCCAACTTCATGACTGACGATGCAACACGTAGGTGGACCAGATAGCCCGCGCGGAATGTTCATGCGTCACGTACTGGTACACCAAAAATCTGCAGGCTCTGCGAGAAAGATAGTGCGTCGATCCGACGAAGAGGTTGAGACGTCAAAGACACAATATCGAGAGCAGTAGATTTAGAGTGTGTAAGCACGCCGGCTTACCTGAGTTCCCATAATCAGTACATATACCGCCGCTGATGCTGAAAGCTAAGCTTTCAGTATTTCAACTTTTGGTGTAACGGTTATGCGGGCGGCGGTCTGACCATGTTACAGAGTGGCAGGAATGGAGGGCACTTCAGGTACCTTTTGTTTTAGTTTCGCAGCTTGTACTATTGATTCGGCATTACATTGGACTATAGTTGTAACTACTATGGCTAAAGGTTTACGGTCTCGTGAGCACGAGACTAAAATCAAATCATAAATGCAAGCACGAAGGAATATGGCCGACGATAGGTTACGGTTTGCCGCGACGTATTTTGAAGTCCGATCAATGTTTGCTTTAGTCTTGAACTATTTGTTGGTAGATCTCAATATAATTTTGTGTCACAAGTGAGTGCGGTTACTTACTACTATTGGTGATGGTTGGACTCGCGCCAATCCCCGACGAGGCTGCATAGTGATGAATTCCGGCACGGCTTCAAAGGTTCGCGCATAAGACATAAGTATCTTAGACGCGGGTCACACGGTATACAATCTCGCTGTCAGTTCAGTTACGCTGGCAAAGGGAAGCAGCGTGAGCACGTTATTAACCAATAAGAATTGTGAAGCTCAGAGCCTGCAGGCCTTGCGACTTGACCGAGAACCTATCAATGTCAATGTACGGACCCCTTGAAGCTGCTCAGGAATACGCGAAGAAACAACCAACGGAGGCTGAGTTTGAAGTTTGCGAGTCAGTTCATAGATATCCAAGGCAGTGTAACGCCAAGGAAGCTTCACCGGCTACGCGATCTACTGCAATCAAGGACTCAGAGAAGGGGGTTTACGCAGAGCACAATATAATTAGTGTTTTGAACGTGTCCGAAGGCACAACTCGCCATGAAGTAAATATCAATGTTGCATCAACAATTTGCACAGGGGTTAAGACCAGTTAAGATGGACATCTAAGGAAACCATCCAAGAGTGGATGTCAAGGTGTGTTCCGATAATAAAAAATGCTGTCATCAGCAGGTTTTGAACCTACACAGGAAAGAGAAACAGATTTTGACTCTGTTGCGGTAACCATCAGGCTAAGACTAGTTACAATGAACTGCCAAAGAAACCATCACGGGTGAATATCAAGGTGTGTTCCGATAGAAAAAACCTTGTCGGCAGGTTTTGAACCTGCACAGTCCAAGAAAAACAGATTTTGATTCTGTCGTGGCAACCAAACTTTCAAAGAAACCGTCCACGAGTGAACATCAAAGTGTGTTCTGATAGAAAAAACCTCGTCATTGGCAGGTTTTGAACCCGCACAGTTCAAGATAAACAGATTTTGATTCTGCTGTGGCAACGGCCTAGCTAAGACCAGTTACGATCAACTTCTAAAGAAGTCATCCATGAGTGAATGTCAAGGTGTGTTTCAATAGAAAAAAACCTTGTCGGCAGGTTTCAAACCTGCACAGTCCAAAGACACAGATTTTGATTCTGTTGTGGCAACCACCTGACTAAGACCAGTTGCGGTGAACTTCTGAAGAAACTGTCCATGAATAGATGTCAAAGTGCGTTCTGATAGAAAAAAACTGCAGTTCAGCAGGTTTCGAACCTGCATAGTCCAAGAGAAATAGATTTTGATTCTGCTGTGGTAACCACACTAGCCAGGCTAAAGTCTTTAACTCCCACTTGACGACTCATCCTAAGTTGAAAACCTATGGGGCCCCTGATTGACATTGCCCGAAAAGATGTCATGGACAGTAAAGTTCGAGTCTGAACGTCTACGAGACAATAGTCGACGAGGAACGAAGACTAAGATAATTCTGATTCACCATCATTAGCAGCAAGTTCAATGTGATTGACATTGCCACTAAGTATACACGGAGTTTCTGGAAACACAGAAGGAAATGAGCAGATACTAGAAAACGAGGACAGTGAAACACTGTCACCACCTTGAAGGCCAGACATGGAGGATTGGAGACAAGAGTCTCATCTTCCCACAAAACGGTGGCCACGCAGCAATGCAGTTCATCCCAAACATGACATCGAGACCTCACGCGACCTCGAACTCGACATCGGTAGTGAGAGCACGGCAATAAATCACTGAGGCCATGGGGATTTCAGCGAAACGCGAACTTGGGCCCAAATGGCTGAGCGAGCGAGCAATCGAAGAAGACGAGAGAAGAATACCATTCAAGGACAAGAGCAACAAACGCAGGAAGACAATCGATTTGAATGATGTCCCAGTGGTAAAACACGATATCACCCACTCCCTTATGGTAGCGGGAATAAATCTACATGACACATTAGCACAGGGTGTTCGCAAACCAATGCATGCACTTACCTTACTAGAAAAGTTCTGAAAAGTGGAAGCCTTGGAAGTAGAGCACGGTGGTCTGGTTTTCCATAGAGCAGCAGTCTTAGTACGAATCTCTGCTCTCTTCTGCACACAACGGGGCCAACAAGGGTCAGTACAGATACGGACAGAGTTTGCAAGCCGTCATGTTAATATTGATCGTCGTAATGAGACCATACATGATAGTCATGCTGTCTCAAAGCCATATGTGATGCGGCAGAAGGAGAAAAGACGGTGGGAATATACTTCAGGCTAGATAGACCGGTCGAAATGTCTGTTAAGGATTATACTAACTGTCGATAGTAGGAATGCGCGCAGGACCAGATGTCAACTCCACGGTGACCCCATTATGATTGGAAACAAAACGCAGCACAATGCAGTCATGCAGAAAAGACGATAGCACCCAGAAATCTCGACTCATCGTTAACATAAATAACAGTAGGAATATCAGTGAAGGGTTCAATGACTTGATAACAACTAAAGGCGCAGTCGACGATTAAGATCAACATACGCAGTGAGAAACTACTGTCATAGCGGGAATGAAGCACTGCGCAGCCTGAGTGAGTCGCATATCCTGGAGGGTAAGGGCTGCTTAGTGCTCAGGGAAGGAATCCGAAGGATAGATTCATTCGCCACTAATGCTGTGATATTAATGGTAATGCTCGCCAACGGCTGCGGATCTACCTCAGTGAGCACGGCGCGCAGAGTCGCCGCAGACTGGCGTAGAACTGATTTGTGATTCATGTGACAGGACCATGACTCTAGCGCATACCAATAAAGTTCGGAACAAACATTGGTCGGACCTCAAAATAAGTTGAAAACCTATCTCCCACCATAAAGGAATGACGTCATCCGGCAATCTGTCATGACATCATAATACTTAACGAATTCATGGGCTGGGTCGTTCGCAAACTAATGCGCCAAGACACGTTCGACACATGAAAATGTCAGACAGAGCCCAGCAAGTCTTCACACTTTTGGGATACAAAATTGCTGTTATACAGCTCGAGATCATAACCGCGTGGAAGAGGCAAACAATCATTGCGCAAAAGATCAAGAAGCATCTTGACTCATAGAAGGTCACTCGCGAGAATAATGTTATCAGTGCAGACTGCAAGTAAGGATCGAGGGGAAGTCAACTGCATCCAAATAACCATGAGCTAGCGTGCGATGACTTTCGCGATGTCGGTCAGCATGCAACACGATGAGCAGCCGCATTGGCCTCACGAGAACTGGCACTGAAAGGCTCCGGTAGGATCTGATGTAAGAAATCATATCGGGAGTCTTTAACGATTTGAAAACGACTAGATTAGAGATACAATCAACATCGCAAACGTGCGTGCGCAACATATCACGAAGATGATCCTTATGACGAATAGACAACCCACGGATCGCATGCGCCTGCGTGATCACTGCATATTGATCCCGAGTAAAGAACGAGAAATTGTCGACAAAGGCTGGTAAAAGCCACTGGCAACAAAAAGCCCACAAGATACTGTCTCAGCGCCGATAGCGGAACATCTCAAAAAACCCAAGATACTTGCGTAGAATGCAGGATGACACCAGAGCTCTTATCATCGGGGAGCTCCTTATCCGAGACAAAAAGAGAGGCGGGGGAAAGGTAGGGGAAAGGACCCAGCGTCGATGAACTAGAAGCCATCAGAATTCAAGTGGTTATGGAGAATGGACTCAAAACAACGAAAATAGAGAGGCAAGACTGCCCGACGATGACTAAGACTGGACCGGTAACAAAACCAGCCGCGGACAGACAATCAAATCTTCCAGACCAGTACCGACTCTAGGTCCTGGAATGAGATAAATCGAGCGAAATGTTGAAGCTTTGAAGGGCGGTCATAATTCATATCTCCTAGTTGGTCATGTCTGGTTAAACCCCAACCAATGAGTGTATATGTTCATTATTGAGAACGACTCACGCATGAAGCACGATATGACGAGGTCCTGGAACAGTGGATTCGGCAGCCAGGTTGCTGGGATTGATAGAGCGTCCCTCAATAGTGAGATGATCAAAGGAGTGATTGCCACAGTCGCCGTAGCTTGTTTTGCCCCCGCACCGAGTGCCCAAAGTCATTCGCAATTTGAATATGTATCGAGATGACCATGTCTTATCGGGAAGGCAGTTTCAGAACAAGATGTGATGTATCCAACCATTTTGGAAACATAAATTTTGTGCAAGGGCATGCTGTTTGGCGTGAATCCTGTCCCATGTATTCAGGACCCAGCTGCCCTTTGCGTCCGTCTTCACACCCAAGAACATCCCTCAGCCGTCATTAAACTCCAACAACGCGAGTGTGATTTGCTCCAGTCGCAAGCCGGCAGCCAAGACTCCGAGCGTATGGGAAGGATGTGTGCTCTCTATGCAGCTTATAAAGCGCACTCTTTGAAAACAAGTAAATCGTCAACAGAACAATTGGCTAGGTGACCACGAGCATTGGAACCAGCAGCTGGGCGGAGGCGTATATACGGAGTCTAAGCTTCCATCGATACTTGGTCGTGATCACTAAAAAAAAACAGTCAATCTGATATTAATTCGGGTAGTGCACTTGGGCCGCATGTACGAATATGTTTTTGTTACCAGTCCTCTGCTGTCCAGACTCCTGCAGGTAAATCAAATGTTGTGGATGTCAAATACAAATGTCGTGAGGAAGTTTCCGAAGCCGTCAGAGTCTCAGGCTTAACCGACCTGGAAAAGGAAAGTACGCTTGCCTTCAGCACCCACAACAATGTCTGGAGCAGGTCCTAGGGAGAATGTGTTCGCTACGCGTATGGCCTTGACAAACACAAAACTCCGTTTAAAGGGAGCTGAAACCGGGCATTCGTTGTTGGCAAAGAAGCGTGATGCCCTGACCACCCGATTTCGTGCAATACTGAGAAAGGTGGATGAGGTGTGTTGCGCTACCTAATTCTAACTTGTTTACTGACAATTAAATAACAGGCGAAGCGGAAGATGGGTAGAGTGATGCAATTGGCGTCGTTCTCGATGGCAGAGGTCACGTATACTACAGGAGATATTTCCTATATCGTGCAGGAGCAAGCGAAACTCGCCACTTTCCGTGTCAAAGCGAAGCAAGAGAACGTCTCTGGTGTTCTCCTCCCAGGATTTGACGTTGATCGTGTAGCGGGATCTGGTAGTTACTTTGGAACTTCTATGCATTTTTATTCTTATATTTGTGTCACAGACTTCAACCTGACGGGTCTTGGTCGAGGAGGCCAACAGGTTCTACGAGCAAAGGAGGTGTACGCTAAGGCTCTCGAAACCCTGGTGGAACTTGCATCGCTACAAACGGCGTTCACCATTTTGGATGAAGTTATTCGCGCAACAAACAGGCGAGTGAACGCCATTGAACATGTAATCATTCCGCGGCTGGACAATACCATCAAATATATCATGAGCGAGTTAGATGAAATGGACCGCGAGGAGTTTTTTAGGTGAGCGTATCGAGTCTCCTGATCAAGCTCAGACGCCAATGATACTTGTAGACTTAAGAAAGTCCAAGCAAAGAAAAAGAGAGATGCCGCCGCGAAGGCAGAAAGGCAAGCTATAACTAACGAGGTGGAGCCATTGAAACAGCTGCATGAACAACAAGAACCCACAGTGGACTTGCTGAGTACCAAGGACGAGGATGTCATTTTCTGATCCGTAGTCAGTACCAAATTGTACTATTTGTGTTCTATGCCAGCTGCAGCTCGGATCAATCTGTACACTGTGGCCTGAGGCAGTCTCAAAGTATGGTAGGAGGGTCATGGTGCATATCATGTGCGATAGTGCGCATAGATACATGGTGGTTTTGTGAATGCAACAAGGAAAGCTGAGGACAATCAATACGCCTACAGGAAATTACTGGAACACGGGATGAGTCAATATTATGGCTACTTGTCAAATCTGACGGTGGTCACTTACGTCCACCATCTCGACATCCTCGGCGGCTGCGGGTTGTGCGGTCTTCGACCTGTCCTTGCGGTCAAGAATTGCCCGACTGTGCAAAGAGCTTCAGAACGATAAACATGGACAAAACGTAGATTTGCCCACCGATCCTTGTCAAGCTTGATGGTGGTGATCACAACTTTGCTGGGGTGGATACCGATGGGAGAAGTAGCACCGTTGGATTTGTCGCGTTGCACACGGTCAACATGAATGACCCATTTCTTGCGGTACACCTGCGTAACCTTTCCTTCCCGACCCTTGTATTTCCCCCGCAAAATCCGTACTTCGTCATCTTTGCGGATTGGTAGTGACCGCGTCTAATGAGTAGATAAACACCTCGCGCCTCGTTTCTCAACAGATCTAACGTACGTTGTATTTCGCCCGAAGTTCTTTGGATAGGGATGACGACATAATCTTGCGGCGCACCGAGGAGGGTGCGCTGAAATGGGCCTTGCGACTCTTGCGCCGCGAAGAGGAAACGTCTGTTATATAGACTCATTCATCAGTAAATTACTCATCCGACAGATCTCATCCAAGTCCCAGAGTATCCATCCAACTTCTCCTGTGCATAAAATTTCGCTCCGAGGTGCATAGATAGGTAGAATGGACATCGGCGAGTATAAAGACAGCACTGACCAGGGTTGTACTTCATCTTGATCTTGAGGAGGACGTCGATAACGGTGTCGAGCGGTTCAATTTGGGTGTATGGAATGACTTGTTTGGTTCAAAGTTTGCGCGTCGGCTTTTGCCGGATATGCCACCGCATATGCAGCTTCTTAATACACTGTTCGCCGCGTGTAGTCGATGGAGAAAGTTCGGTCCACGCAGCTTAAATTCAAAGGGGACAAAATAAAGAAGAAGCGCAAGAGAGAACACCACGATGAAGGCTCCACCAGCAAACGTGTAGACGAAGATGAGGACCCGGAAACCTGGGTTCTACCGGAGAATGCAACAGAAATTCGCGGCCTACTTTCATTGTACACCCTTCTGATCCTTCGCCCATATCAGTGAATTTTGATTCTACGAGAAACAAGATTATATTGTCATCTCTGGACAAGGACCCGACATCTGATACCCCGCCATTACTGGATCGCACACCTACAGAGGTGGCTCAGGTCTGGGTTACAACACGCGTCGCAGGATCAGCTACTATCAACCTTCGGACGGGCACTGGCGAAGGAAAATTCCTGTCTTGTGACAAGCATGGTATTGTCAGTGCTTTTAGGGAAGCGCGAGGGCCCGAGGAAGAGTGGACACCTGTTCTTTTACCCGATGGCATGGTAGCCTTCATGAGCGTGTATGAAAATTATCTGAGTGTTGACGAGGTCGCTGGAGGTTCGCTCCAGCTGCGAGGCGACAGTGAAGAAGTCGGGTTTCGGGAGCGGTTTTGGTTAAAGATCCAGAGCAAGTATAAGAAGGAGGCCCACGAGGAGAAGAAGAAAAGAGAAGCGGGCTCAGAGTTGACAGTCATAGATGAAACTTCTGCCAAGTAAGTTTCACTTACTATGAATCAGTTTGTGATCTGAAAGATCCCGAAGCCATATACATCAAGCCTGGGGAGCTGGACGCTCGGTGGTGTCAAAAGAGGATAAGAAGAGGTTCGTTGATATTCGTATTTCATATGATTATAGTAACATTCTGAATCATGTCTCAGCTCAAACGAGCACGCAAAGAAGGTCGCTTGGCAGAGGCTTTGCTGGACCGACGAGCAAAGTTAAAAAGGCATGTTCTGATCTATTATGAATGTATCTCTCATCTGATTTCACCACAGTGATCGATTTTGTTGAGACCTTGTGTCGAATTATCAATTCATCCTTTATGCATGTCGGCCTCGTGTATTTTCTAGTGTACTTTTATATTCATTCACGAGGCATTTCCCGTGACGCTCGTGCGACGGTCGGATCCAAAGGTGGAACTGTATAAGACATCTCCCTTTGTGTTATCATTTCATCACCATCTCTAGACATGAGCACAGAACTTGTCTTTATCTCTCAACCCGCGAGACAGTTGAGAGCTGTCCATGATATCAAAATAGCATCCAAGATGAATTACAGCAGTGGAAGAGATTGCGTGTACGTGCCATACAAATTTCTGAGTATCCGGTTTAACTGATTCTGAGGAAAGGCTCTGGTAATGGACGCAGCCGCCAGGTTTCTCAATACACAAGATAGATATGAACACCAGGATCCTGAAATGGTTCGTCTGTTCTACCAGGCGGTGAGCTTCAATCGAATCCTTTGTTGCGCTACTTCATTACTCCATCCTTTGTCTCAGGTTCATGCTACATGGCCAGAAGTTGCAGCAAAGTACCCTAACTCTTGGGTTTTGGTTTGGTATCTAAAAATATATTTGTTGAAACGAGTATATCGAAAACGGTGGTCTGACAAAGTCGCTCGTGAGAAGAAGGCTAGCAGTCAAGTCCGACAACGATCCAGCCAGCGCATAAAAGTATGCTCTGTACTTTGTATTGCCAGATAGTCAGAATATCAAAACACCCCACAGAACGCAAATCGATCATCCGCCTTTCAACTCGACACCGGTGCTGCACAAGCCCGTAGAACCACGAGAGCTCGAAGGAGGACTACTGTCTGTCATCGACCTGCCTCCCCATCTAGTCCAGAATTTACGGTGTCGAGCCCAATGCACCGCTCTCCTGTCGTCGCTTCTCATGTTAGTGGGAACTCATCTTCTCCCGCCTCAGCACACTCGTACAGCGTAGTACCCCAAAGTTCTCGTGCAGTTTTTCGGTTTCTTAACTCCATGACACCCAGTCTGGTAAAACTTGTTCCGGATTTTCTTTCTGCTGGGATATACGATCAGAACCATCTGGAGGACTTCTTGACATGGCCCGAGAAAGCTCAACGTAACTTTCTTCTTAAGACATTCATTGGAAAAACGAACTCGTTGGAGATGGGGGCAATTCTGATAGCGCTGAACTCTAGACGCCATGGATGAGTCGATGCTACAGTAGCTATTGTCCCCACATTCAACTTCTACGACTTTGATGTCACTTACGACAGCCTTACGAGACTTTACGATATTTCTTTCTGATGTAGTGGCTGTGTAGCTTCTGATTTCAACAACACCAAACAATAACTTAGCACGCATTTGCATCTGTGACACAGGCTCAGTACACGTACACGTTCGTGACATCCTATCGCACTACAGCACTAGTACCAGAGTAATTCTGCCTACTTTCTGACGTCAAATATAATATAACATGGGAGTTGAATCACCGAACGACCAGACTATGTCAGCAACGCCCGAGGTGGTTCCGTTCACCGACGGTCTTTCACCCCAGAGCTTATTGCTGCTTTCTCTGGCACTGGTCATAGGTGTTCTAATTGGTGCGTTTTGGACGAATGCATTCTGGCAGAAATTCTTACGCTCTGCAGTTATCGCACTATCTCGAAGAAAATCAAAGTCCAGAGGTACCGCACTCCTCCTCGTCGGGCCCTCAGACGCTGGCAAAACAGCAATACTTTCTACTGTTTGTGATTTATCAATAAAGTTACATCGGTTGTCTATATCTGAATCAATTGCACCTAGCTCGCGTTTACTGGAACGCTGCCATCGCACACGTCACTGCAAGTCAATACTTCTGTTATGCCTCTCTCACCTGTGGGCATCTTGCCGGTCATCGACATCCCGGGACATCCTCGAATTAGAGATCAATTCCAGGAGCACTTAGTGAATGCCAGAGCAGTTGCCTTCGTAGTGGATGCAAGCACCATATCACGCAACGGATCTACAGTGGCAGAGTGTGTATATCTGACTCTTTTATGACCACAGTAGTTCTGACGAAGTGTAACATCTAGACACCTCCATCATGTCCTTCATGCCATAACGTCGCTTCCTCCTTCACATTTAGTACCCGCACTCCTCATCCTCGCCAATAAGTGCGACCTTATGAAAACAGCTTCATCTTCAGGCTCTCCCACCGATGTTGCTATTTCACGCGTACGAACGATTCTTGAACGTGAGCTGGAAAAGCGACGAGAGGCTCAGTCCAGCGGCATGGGGGTCGAAGGCTTGGGCGCTGAAGGCGAACGTTCTGACATGGGCGGTTTAGATTGCAGTAGTCCTGGCGGAATTTTCAAGTTTGCCGATTGGGAAGGCGGCCAAGTTGATTTTGCAGGAACATGGGTAAACGTCGAAGAGCTTAAGGATGATGAAAAAGGAGTGGCTATTGACGGCCTAGCCTCATTGCGCAGTTGGCTGGAAGCAACTTTTACTATGACCTAACTTTGATGAACGTAATTTTATATATATGATACTCTCTGGGCTCAAATTATGAGACTGTCTATTAGCAATCGAATTCCGATTAGCGTCTTGCTTAGGGGTGTTTCGCATAAGGTAAGTGGTGTTTGAAGTACACAAGTACAAACAAATTGATGGTATAAATTCCTCGAATAATTTCTGGTTGACCTTCATCGCAGCTTTTTAGACAGTGCCCGTTCTGCCACCATTCAGGCAGAACGATGGCGATTCGGTAATGCGAAGAGTACTTTGGATAGGATTATGAACGCACGCATCTTATTTCCATGGTGTAGTGGGTGTCAGACCTCTCCAACATCTCATCCTCTTCTTCGTTTAGTGTTTGTAATGTGCATGTACACAGTTTGGACACCATGCATGATACAATGGGATACTTCATGAGAAACAGATGTGAATCCTGGGTCAGATCTGGGTGTGGTCGACGTTCGGTATTTAATATCCAGATGCCGCTACACCAACGCCCACTGTAAGTTTTCAATGTTGTAACTTGAAACAGCCGCCATTAGGACGGATATGACAATAAGATAGACCTCTAAAAGTGCATAAATCTAATATATACCACCCATTAATGCCATCTTAAATCTATAAAATATCTATGGACCAGAGCTTTGTCTCCTTCTTTTTACTCGCCTGCTAGTGGGTGAATTTGTGTCTTCCTCCTCAACCGAACTTAGGTCATCCGAGAGCAAACTCGGGTCATCAAGCACAGTAGCAACAGCAGTAGCGGCAGTGGCTATAGCAGCCACAGCAGCGCCCATCAATAAGACTTTTCTCTGCATCTCAACCTCACTCCGAGTCCCGTTATGTTTTCGTTTAGCTGACGACGATGACGCCGACGCCAGCGCACCTACATCCACGATAGATGTAGCGGGCGTCGGGGTTTTAATGCCGAACGAAGAGAAGGCTTTCAAATCCGCGGTGAAAAGCACCTAAGGAAAGTAGAATGAGCAACTTAAGAAGAAAAGGCAAGTTCGAATAGATACGTGCAGAATGGGCCCAACCGGCATATTCACCCCAAATGTCGGCAAGCTTAGTGGCCACTTCATTGTAGATTCGAGGAGTCATGACACCTTTTCCTTTGAAGCCGCCTACGGTACGCAGCCCGTAATGCTTGATAGCAATCTGGTGAACGTGAGTGTCCACTGGAATTACTTCTTTCTAGGAGGGTATAGATTTAGGATCAGATACAAGCATGACTGAGATTGGCTGACTTTGTCCAAGCTCATGAGAAGAACGCAGTCTGCTACCTTGCGTCCTACGCCGACGAACTTCAAAAGTTCTTCACGAGCAGTTTCGGTGCTCGTGTCTCTCAATCCGGTCAACCACTCCTCACAGTTCTCTCGTGACTCCGAGTTGGACAACAAGGAACCGTGAGTATCCACAAGCATTTTTGCAGTGCGTTGAATATAATCAGCACGGTAGCCAAAGCCCAAACTCCGAAGAGTGGACTTAACTTCAGCAGCGGCAAGGAGAGAAGGCGGGGGAAAAGGGTGATACGCTGCATGACCTTGAGAGTCACTTTCACTGAGTTCGGGAGGTGGCAAGGAAATCAGGGAAGGAGAGTATTGTTTGCAAAGAGCGTGCACCATGTTGGTGATCCGGGGTATGTTATTGTTAGAAGAGCAAATGAAGCTGGCATGACGAAAATCTGTCAAGCCTCCGAGCCAGTTCAGAAGTAGGCTACGCACGATACCAGGTTCTCCCAAGGATCTTGTCTCAACACCCGGATTCCAGAAAATCGAGATTTAAGCTTATTAAAAACTTGGTCCCGGTCACTCCACTGGTCGTAAAGTTTCACCAAGTCAACGTCGAGTTGAAAATAGTCCTTGAGCCAACTCAACGTTTCTTCATCACTAACTGCCTCCCGTTCTGCAGAGAGATGCTCTCCCGGAAAAACAGAGCGATAGAAAAGGTAGTCGGAAGACTGTCTTAAGCATACTACGCGGTCCCTCAGGCACAGACGGTACTCGTGAGTAGGGGATGATTCTGTACCAGAGGACGAGGGTAGGGGGTAACATGTCCAGCGAAATGACTGGCCGCATTTCAAAACTGCTGCTAAAGAGAGCTGTACGGCTGCCAGTGGCAACGCACGAAACCCAGCAGGAATTGGGGAAGCCATAACCAAAGTCGCTTGAAAGTTAAGCAGACTGTATCTTTGTCATGGAAGGCGTCAGAACAGGAATGAAACAACTCTCAAGGTGACCCGAGTGTGTGGCTAGTGGTTTCCCCTAGTAATAATATGCAACGGTTTATGACAAAAGTCTGTACTGTTGAATGAGTCGAGAATTCACAGCCACTACCATAAGCTCCATCATCACTAATTTCCTAGTACTATCATGCCTTCAGAAGGAGATACGTTTCTTCCCAGAATACAGAGCGTGTTCTATGCCGTGTTCGACTTACAGAAGGGACCAAAAATTGTGTATCAGGTTCCAGAAGGTCTCATCGCAGGATCGACGGCAAATCAAAACTCTAACCATTCAGTCACCTCTTCCCCTTCACCGTCGATAGCTGCCATTTTGGAACCGGACATAATGTCTTCGCCAAGGTCAAGTCCTTCTGTCAATTCTCATGGTGGTCGGCGTGCAAATTCTCTCAATGTCCCTTCACCTCATCAACGCTCTTCTTCTTCCAGTCGCGTTCTGTTCAATTTCGACGATATCTCAAAGTATGTGATACCTCCTGGAGAGCTTTGCGGGCGGCTGGTTATTTGCGCTACCCGGAAATACCGTATCATTGGCTTTCCTGTTTTGCTTCCTGGCAATTACCAGCGGAACTACTTCCAGTACAACGTCTGCTTTGTCTTCGAGCGGTCTGCGGATTTGAGTTGCTACGAACCAATCGTTCGCAAGGTCAGCCGTGTACTGACGGCCTGCGAGGTCAGCTCTTTACCTTACATGACAAAACCCTGTATTTATGAAATTGTAGGAAGAGTCATTTTTTCTCTCCTGTCCAAAATCTTCGCCAGCCATGCATGCCATCCTCGAGCAGTTATACGAGGACCTGAACTCTTATTCTGAAACGTCGATTCCAATTGATGCCTTCAACGCAATAGAGCTGAAAATCTTTCCCTTCTATCCTAATCCACCCCCAGTAAAAGATTGGCAGGTGCCTCTGGCTCTCATCAACTTGTCCAAGCGTATAGAAGATAATTGGGATCTAACCATGAGCAAGGTAGGCCGATTTCTTTTATAGACAGACTGTCCTGACAGCTATGCATCAAGGTGTGCAGACATATTGATGGTGTGAACCATGTCAGTCGCATTGCACACCTAGCCGACTGTGATATCGAGCTTACCCGCCAAGCAATATCTCACTTGCTGTAAGATATTTTACCCTGACCTTCAATCCCATCTTCATCAGATCTCGTAGTTACTATCAAGTCATTATGACTGTCGACATCTTCCAATATTCCAATATGTACACTCTTCGTAAGAATGTGCAGTGGCTTGCAGACGAGTGCCATGTCAAGCACGAATGTGGACCATATGTTACAAAGCACGCACCAGGTTCGTACATTCCTTTTGCAGAAATGCCTAACTCACCTGTGAAGCAGGCAGAGTGGTACCAGATTGGCCGAAACTTCTGCACTTATATTCACGGTTCAAGTCAGGGAAAACGGTACTGGATTGGATGGAGACCTACGATGTCTATGAACTCGGCATTGACATTCGACGTTTCACAAGTTTCGGGGTGATCAAGGTATTTCCCAGCAATTGTTCCATGTTATTGAATTTGAAAGTCTTTTCAGGGGTTTCTGCGACGGGTGCATCGTTGGCCGATTTTACTTCCTGTGGATTTACCGTCACCAGCTCATAAAAGAAGGCAAAGCCTTTCTTCTTCCACGTCGAATGCAAGTCCTACAAGTCCTTCGGCTCCAATCGGGGAGACCCCTCGATTCAGTGGCCGTCCCGATTCGTCTGGTGTTGCACCTATGCTCAGTTCTCCCATAAACCAGATGGAGGTCACACGAGCCCAACAACGAACGAGCGCAGCGGAGAAGGTTCTCGAGCAGCTACGTTTCAAGACACTCCCGCGGGCTGCACCCAGTCCTACCATACGGCAACCTCCTCTTTCCCCGGATGGTCCTGAGCGCAACCACGAGCGCCGTAGTCATGTCCTCTCTGATACCCGAAGACATTCAAGTTATCAACAACACACGAGTCATGTGCCACCACCATCCAGTACTGTCGGGAGTCAAAGCATTGCGCACCGCAATTCATCGGAATCGCAGAACGCCTTTCCTGCAAGGCCACGACTATCACGGTCTCCTTCTACTTCTCGCACTCGCGCTCTAAATTCACAAGGCTCTTCAGGTCCAATGAATGCTCCTCCGCCCCCTGAATTGTTGCCACTTCTCGATGGAGATCATCATACAGACGAACTTTGTACGCGCTTCGAGGTCGGGTGGCCTCAATTACAACAGTGGTTAATGACTATAGGAGGTGGAAAAGGCGATGGAGATGGAGATTTCGGGAGAGTGTCGATTATTTATCGTTGATATACGCCTGCCATACAAATACATTGCAGTGTCTTTCCATAATCTTGGTGTACTTGTGTTGCTATGACGGATTCCCAAGCAAAGTTCTCGACAAGAATTTTTTTGTTTCGAATTCCGTGTGGAGATTTTAACTACTGTGAATGGTGATTAATCAATCTAGCACACGAACCCGTTGCATGGTATTATAAAGCATGAATACATATACTTTTGCTGGACAGCTTACTACTACGCCAGTGACCGGTTCACATTCACGTAGCCAGTCCCAAGACACGAGTAGAGCAACTCAGTGTTGGAGGAATCTGTGGGATCTGCGGGTGTGATGTTGAAGACGGAGCCAAAGAAGATCTTGATATCACGGAGAAATTGAATACTGTCATGATGTGAGCGATAGAAGCAGGGGAGTCGATCATTGCGCACGTTCTAACAGAGGGCTCTCCCATCCTACATTGACCGATATCTTCACTGCCTAGAACCATCATCAATAGCACTAGAGATTGATGTTTTCTGTCAACACATCCTCCATGTCTAATCTCTGATAAGAGGGCCCTAGTTGCTAACAGAGCTATATCTTCGGGGGTTTCACCTGGTGTGGATGCAGCTTCAGAACAATGTATGGCAGACGTAGTGGACTCTGCGAGTAAGCTTAGTGCATAACCTGGCGACCTTCAAGCAAGATTAGTACAGTAGATATATGTTCAATGAGCCCACATACTTTCCGCTCTCATCTCCTTTGTAAACGTCGGAGTACAGGTATATGTCAGGGATGAAGCGGTTGAGAACCGAACGTGATGCGTCGATCATGCGATTAGAGAACTGGGGGTTAACACGAACGGCATGTCTGGGAGAATACTTCATTTTAGTGTGCATTTCATAAAGAGGCAAGATGAACGCACGCAATGCCTCGGATTCGTTTGATCTTGCCAGGATCAACAAAGTTCAGAGTTTTTACTTCTTTAACAATAGGACAAAGGAACTGTACTTCCCCTCCACCTTCTGGAGGAGCACCACGTCTCTTTATCTGCACAGGCGTATGAAGGCGCAATTTGATGGATCGAACAACTCACTCACCCGAAGCTCCAATCCATCAGAAATACCGAAAAGTTGGAGATGAGGTAGTGTCACAGTGCGGATAAGGTCAACCTAGCACCGTTAGGAAACATTTTATTCCGACAGGATTTTGCTTACAGAAAGATCATTATCATCTGTTGTTATGCCTCGCAAAGTTAACTGAAACGGCTTCTTTGAGAAGGGCGCGATCATTATCAGCGGCTCCAAAAAATAACCTATTGAACGCGACAGTGGACAATCATGAGTAATAGGTCCGCCGGACACGACTCCTGGTTTGAGAAGTACAGCAGTGCCTTGAGGACGTATGAGTTCCAGCGTAATGGATAGTAGAGTATATCGTACCGGTCACTGAGATTTCGATAACGGACCCATTAGTAACTTTTTCCAACAGCCGCAGGAGGCTGACTTCGTAGTCTGAGTGATGGCACTACTCGTCAAGAAACGCCAAGCTGCAAAGAACTGAACACACCTCTCAGACCGGGATCCTTATCCTCGGAGCGAATCTTATCAATTCGAACATGCTTTCCGCTAAGAATGGAGAGCACCAGACGTTGTCGCAAATATTGGTGTCCACTGAAGTTCACCGATGATCTTGACTCCATGGATGTAAACCTCGAAGAGACTTTTTCATTACGTAAGATAATATTGATCCAAGTGGGGCCTGGGCGCCTTATTGGTGACAGGTCAAACATAGGCCTCTAATATCCTTTAAATCTGTTCGATGGCTACGGGAGTACATATGAACGGCGCAGCGACTTCAAGTGACTGGCAAGATCGGTATTACCATGTTGACCAGATCCTTGATAGACCTGGCCCTCGAACTGATCCATCATTCCTGGCTGGGGATGAGGTGGTAGTGTCAACAAAGTTTTGAGACGACTCGTCTTTAAGAGATGCTCTAAAGGTGAAGGACTTCTTGCGGAACAAGTGCAAGATTCTTGTCATCGGCGCAGGTGGTTTAGGATGCGAGATACTCGCCAATCTTGCTTTGACTGGGTTCAAGGACATCCATCTTATCGACATGGACACCATCGACATCAGCAATCTTAATCGTCAATTTCTCTTCAGGTGTGTCATATTTATGAGATGGCATGTGTGTGCTGACCTTGGGATCGATTTCCTTAAGACCCGTGGACGTTGGAAGACCAAAGGCCATCGTTGCTGCAGAGTATGTGATGAAACGGGTACCGGGAGTCAAGGTCACTCCGTGAGTTAGCAATTTTTTGCGCACCATGCGCACCATCTCTGATATGTGAGGTGTGTAGGTACTACGGCAAGATACAAGACAAGGGCGACGATTATTATTTGCAGTTTAACCTCGTTATATGTGGTCTAGATTCTGTGGAAGCGCGTCGGTGGATAAACGCTACTCTCGTTAACCTAGTGGATCCTGAGAATCCTGAGAGTTTGAAACCCCTCATAGATGGTGGTACCGAAGGTGAGCCATCTCCTTTACCTTCTGCGTGACCTCAACAGTTGTGAAAAGGTTTTAAGGGGCAAGCTCGAGTCATCCTTCCGACTGTATCATCATGCTATGAGTGTTCCCTTGATATGCTGAACAAGCCGACCACATTCCCTATCTGCACCATCGCTAACACGCCCCGTCTCCCTGAGCACTGTATAGAATGGGCCTCTGTGCTCGAATGGCCTCGTGTGCGCGGAGGTTAGTCTCGCTGCGCATCTCATGTTTCTTCTATTTCACACGAAGTAGATGAGAAACTCGACACTGATGATCCTGAGCACATCGGATGGTTGTATTCGATTGCTGCTGCTCGTGCAAAAGAATTCAAGATTGAAGGCGTGACTTGGTCACTTACGCAGGGTGTTGTCAAGAACGTCATTCCTGCAATCGCATCTACTAATGCCATCATTGCCGGTATGTCAGCACCCTTATTTTATCTGCAACCTGTCTAATAGGAGTGTTCGCAGCTTCATGTTGCAATGAAGCTTTCAAGATCGCAACCAGTTCAGCGGCGTATCTGAACAACTACTTCATGCTCATTGGGACCGAAGGAGTATATTCGTACACCTTCGAGCATGAAAAGCGCGACCATTGCCCTGTTTGCGGAGGTGAAGCCCTGGAGATGTCGATAAGTCGAGATTGGACCGTCGAGCAGCTCATTGAACTATTGACTGAGAAGCAGAACATGTACGTATTCATTTCTCGTCGACATTCATGACTCACCCTGGCACAGTCAGATTAAGAAACCTTCTCTCGCAACACCGGAAAAGCCGATTTATTTCCAACAGCCACCCCAGCTGGAAGAAGCTACGCGTCCGAACTTAGAGAAGAAAGTTTCTGAACTTGTCCCTGATGGTGGGGAAGTTGTAGTCACTGCTTCGACTCTACCTTTCAGCTTGTCACTCATCATCACTTACATGTGAAGGCACGGTATCTTATATTTCTGCATGGTTTTCCGCAATGTAGTAGTAAACATTCAAATGCAATCATTATTCACGAATGATCCTACCTGTAAGTCAGGTTTGCGATTCCGCGCCGTAGACAGATAGTTGCGAAAGAAAACATTAATCATGATTGCGCCAACTTGGCTGACATTGCGATTACATAACATCATTTGTTCGAGTGAACTTCACTTCGGCAGCTTATTCAATCATATCCTAACACCCCCATTCACCGAATAAAATGCCCAAGGCAGATATCAACAAGGCAGGTTGGGAGCAAAGTGAATTTCCTATTCTTTGTGAAACATGTACGCTGTTATCTATCAAACTTGATTAGACCAGAAACTAACGTGCTTGACCAGGTCTGGGACCTAACCCGTTCATCCGAATGGTTAGTCTTGAGTTCTATGACCAATACGAAACACTGACTGTCCAGCTTAATGATTAGTCGAAACAAGAGTTCGGTCGCTCGTGTGGCACGTGTGCTCGCCCATTCACGGTCTTCCGATGGAATCCAGGATCCGGTGCACGGTACAAAACTACTGTGATATGTCAGACGTGCGCCAAAGTGAAAAATGTCTGCCAGACATGCCTTCTTGACCTTGAGTATGGTCTACCAACCCAAGTTCGAGACACCGCCCTTGCCATTCAGAATGAAGCACCAACGAGTGACATCAACCGGGAGTACTACGCACAGAACATGGAAAACAAGGTACGTTGATGGCTGACATCGGCTCGCGTGCGTTTTTTTCATGTCATATTCAGATGGAGGATGGGAATCAAGCCCTGATGCAAGTCGGGACGAGGGCTACATCTGCTGGGAAGGAAATGCTGAAGCAGCTAGCTCGGACAAACCCATATTACAAGCGCAACCGCCCACATATCTGCTCCTTCTTCGTGAAAGGAGAGTGTAACAGAGGGGACGAGTGTCCGTTCCGGTAAGCTTACATACAACAACCTTTCCGCTTCAATTCCTATAAGGTTTGCTTTACCAGACATGAAAAACCTGTTGAGAACGCGCTTTCCCACCAAAATATTCAGGATAGATATCATGGTAACAATGACCCAGTTGCACGAAAAATATTAGCCAATCACTCGGAGGCGCAAGGTTTGAAGCCACCAGAAGACGAGAATATCGTGAGTGAGCTTTGCTCCCTCTCAGTGCAGTGTTTGACAGTCCGGCACAACAGACCTCTCTGTTCCTTTCCTCTCTCCCTGCCTCTGCCACGGAACTTAGCATACGGACTCATGTCATTAATTCATTACCTCAAATACCTTCGTCACAGTTACGGTCGGTCGTCCACGTCGCAAAATCACGGTGCGCCAGAATGTCTGCCTTTCCGTAGTGTTTCAAAGCTAAGACTCATTTTAGATGTGCATTCATCAACTTCAAAGACCGCGATTCTGCTGAGAGGGCAGCAGAAGCTTGGGCGAATGGCATAGACATGGATAGCGAACGAGTTCATGTAAAGTGGGGAAGAAGTAAGGGTCCTTCCAAGTCCGCAACACCTGTAGCGGGACAATCAGCAATCTCTGCACCTGCGTGAGGTTTTTTTCCTAGTAGGAAGGATGCGTCCATCAGATATTATGAACCATGTTTGTTTCATTCCACTGTGTCATCTTATACAGACACTAGGTGCTTTGACCCGGCTTCTTATTATTTACTCTATTGTAGTTGAAGTATATGGTATACATTATACGTCTTGAGATGACGTGCTGTGATTTCCCTGCAATCTTCCTGCGACCCCGAGACCATGCTAGTGGAGGAGGGGTGTTATCAAACACGATCGGTCTCCAATCTCGTAATGGCAGCTTCGACGGGCTTTTTGATTTTCCTGTTGAGCCAGCTAACACTAATTAAGACATCCAAGAAGACCCTTCATGAGCGAATCCCCCGACAAGGCATATTCTAATGGGAAAAAAAACCTCTTATAGGCAGGTTTCGTACACGCGCAGTCCAAGAGACAGATTTCGATTCTGGTTTGGTAACCACTTGGCTAAGAGCAGTTAGGATCAGCCCCTGAGGTTACCATCCATGACTTAACGTCATTGGCAGGGTTTCGAACCTGCGCAGCCCAAGAGATAGCTTGCGGGATTTCGATTCTGTTGCCAATGTTGCGGTGACCCTTTTAGTCAGGTCAGGAGCCGCCAGGACGCTTCCCAAGTTGAGATCAACTGTCGAAGACTGTCCATGACCTTGAAGGATTCACCCACAAGTGAATGTTCAAGGCGTGATAAATGGAAAAAAGATTGTTGGGCAGGTTTCGAATCTGCAACAGATTTCTGTCTTGTCACGCTTAGCACTACTTGGCTAAGACTGGTCAAGATGAACTCTACGAGTCAAACAACGCCATGCATTGACAGCAGAACCACATAGTATTAGCAGTCATTTGCCAACACAAAATGAAATAAAGAGACTAGTTTGCATTTATTGATGGACACAAAACATGTCAGGAATGAGCGGGTCGGAAGGGGGGCCATTACAATGATATACACGCACTGCGTTCGACATTAGGCTAGCCTAGAGTAAACAGAATATGACCAAAAAAAGCTGTGGTGTGAGGCAAAATCATGATAATCCTTGGCGATCGCAGCCTTCAGCATCCAGCGACTCGTGATGATCACACCACTTACCAAGAAAACCACCGAAACCCATGAACAAAAGCCAAGCCGCATACTCCGCGAAACCAATGCCAACATACAAAGAATGACCAAAGTTGACTAGAGCAGGGCCAGCTGAAATAAAGGTTAGTTGAATACTACTACCAAGGTCCACAATCGACGTACGGCAGACACCAGCGATCCCCCAGCCAATCCCAAATATTACTGAACCAAGTATGAGCCTCCAGTCAATTTTGATGGAGGTTGGAATGTTCCGTTTGCCACCAAGCTTTGGTTGCTCTACACATGCATACCGATAGAGCAAGGTAGCCAGAGGCAGAGCGCTTCCTGCAACGAACCCCAGGGTCGGGTCGAATGCTGAGGACAACGGCAATGCCAAGAATGCCAGAACTTTGTGTGGATCGACCATATTGGCAAGGTGGAGGGAGAATGCGAAAGCCAGCGATGTCAAGAAGTTCGCCAGATAGCGAAGAACAGACTGGGGGACGTTTGACACAAGATTAGCACAAGGAAATTGCCGGCTCACGAGTTTGGGGCTATTGCGAGTGCCATCCTTGTGAGCCGAACAAGTGTACACAAACCAAAGGGTTCCAAGGGAAAGAATCGTGCCCAGAAACTGTCGTCTCTGGTTGCCGAGGGTCCAATCCAAAGACCCAGATGTTCCAAGAGTGTCATGAGTAAAGAAGGTGGTAGCTACGGCACTTGAAAAGAACGTGACTGTTGCCACCAGGGAACTTTAAATATACTGAATTCACAAATACTGAGAGGGCGAGTTAAAGGCATACCGAGGAGAAAATCTGGATAAGCCACAAATCATATGGCTAAAAAATAATCAGATGTATGCGCGTTGACAGAAATACCGAGGAGGCGAACCCTGAGGTGCATCCATTGGCTAGCTATGGACCAAATTGATTGCGCAATGCACAATGAATAATGACACCTTCAAAGAAAAATACTTAACACACCCTGGTCCCAATACCAACGAGAAATCCAGAAGATACCATTCGGAGAAGGGAGGACACAGTGTGGGGCTGTGGGGTGTCCACATTACCGATGATACCAACTGCAATACCACCTAGAACTAGACCCACGACGGAAGCCATCGCTGCTTTATCTCCTCGAAGTGAGCGGTGAACAAAGCCAGAAACACCAAGGACAGATCCATTCAAGACTAAAAGAGAATGAACTGACAACGCAATGCTGACGCCCCCTAAGAGGCCTTCCAGGGGTTTGGGACGGGACTGCGTAATTTCAGCTGGTAGAGCGACATAGTAATTCAGCGGGGGATTGTTGACCAAGGACCGCCTAAATACTGTGAGGCTCCGGGGCCTCCACCACTCTCAGGCGTGTTCCCCAACTCCCACGTTAGTAGGAAGAGGGTTAAGTGACTTTTGCCAGGAACCTGACCATCTTACATAACGTTTAACGATGGATAGTCACGGTGGATGACTTTCTGTAGGAAACGTCTTATTGTGCCATAAGCTGATGCCATTTTAGGTAATCGAATGATGTTTGCCTGTACTCATGACGGCAAATCCCGAAGCCTCCTGTCAAAGCCCTGCAGACTGCCGTAACGGTTCTGCGCATTGAAAGTCATTCACCATGAAAATTTCGCTTCATGCATTTGTTGTAAGGTGCGGAGTCAAATGTTGAGCGATAACGAGAAACCATTAAGGGCATGAGTGCGAAAATTTACATTAATGTTGACATGGGAGACCCAACACAGTACTAGTGTGTTGGGTGACAACACAGCAATATGCCTTTATCCTTCAATATATCGTGCTAACTTCATAAGAATTTCATCCATATTTATACTAGTGCTCCTCATGGAAGATACTAGCCGAAACTTTGCTCAGTGATAAGGTTTGAGGAGTCAGGACGAGTCTGAAGTGGCCGGTCCGCATGGACATTAATTGCCACCAACACGCTTGGCAGCGGGGTAGCGTCAGCGGCCGCCACCACCTGCTGCCCGCCGCTGTCACACAAGTGCATTCCTCGAGCCGCGAGCGGCAGGTACTTCTGGCAGCGGGCGTACTAGTTATGATGCGCAGCGGTCGGGCACCTTTGTCATCTCAATTTTGCCTGAATGGTCCAGACCTGGTCCCAGTGTTACATATCGAAAAATTTTCATTAGTTGCTTTCATTTATTATTGGAGCAACACCAAACATTTATCTACCGTTAGAGGCGCGGTCACTGCTTTGCAGGACTCCCTGGTCTTCCGTGTATTGAGAATTCAAAAAACGTCTTACTTGTGCCTCACACGATAAAAACTCAGCCGTCCTCAAGGAGATATTTGGATTCGGACACTACACTATCTAATACACGTCATCGTACATGTACAAAAATATGGGATACATTGGTAATGAGATAAATCCACAAGTAATAAAGAAAAAGGCAGTCTATCAAGTATACACCAATGAAAAGAAGTAGAAACAAATCGAAGGGACTTTAGAGAAACGAAAAAGACAGACTAGATGTGCGTTCAGAACCGCAAGCGGTGAGCGGTGGCCTTCAACTTCTTGGGCGGTAAAGCTCCAGGTCGTAGGGGACAGAAGGAGGCCGATATGTTGCAGGATTTGGTCGTAGGGGACCTCTGACGTCGAGGATCACGGAGACGCTGGGCGGTGCGTGGAGATAGGGTGTACACAACCGGCGGTGGCCTTCAACCTCGTGGATTGCTCCAGGTCGTAGGGGACAACGAGGGAGGCCGGTTCGTGTCTTCGGGACGTAAATAGTGATGTCGATTAACCTGTACCGCTCTAATCGGGGGGCGCCAGAGTGGAGGTAAGGCCGAGCTTTGCCATGGCATCAGCCCAGCCATCGATACGAGCTTCTTTATCGGTGAGGATCTCGGCATGGAGTTGCTCGAGGTGGCCTAGTATGTATGTAAAATCGGCGAGTGAAGCGAACACCACGAAAAATTACTTACCAATATAAGTCCGTGCGCGTGCAGCCCGCAAATGAGCACGATGCTAAACAAACCAAAATGAGCGTCGTACTTGTTTAGTGATGGGCGTGTCATACCTGCTGTTGGCGCCGGTCGATGATGAGCTTCGTATCTGGAGGCTTGGGCGGTAACTTAAACGTAATAGAATGGGACAGAGTAGTACTGCTGAGAAATAGTGCTGTTGCTGTTGTCGATCTGCATGGGAATGGAATGTCGAGGTTTGTAGGCGTCGTTCCAAGAATGAGCGGTCCAGGTGCCAGTTGCAACTGCCGAGAGAGAGGATCGGAGTTTTCGAAGGTGACAATATCTGTTCCTTTGAGTAGGTTGCCATCCTAAAGATTCAAATATTAGACGAAGATGTTTGACAGGCTATAAAGCGTAAAGCCTCGTACCTTGCTTTCGTCGTAAAACCACTCTTTGGTGCCCAACACATCATCAAAGTCGTTGTAGTCAGCTACAAGCGTTGTATCGGACTCGACTGAGAATCGATTGTACCTCTTAGCTCTTGATGGAAGATATGTGTAGATGTCGGCGGTGTTGTTGCCAGGGAGGGGTGGTGAGTCGGGGGCATATTTCTGATTGAAGTCACCATTGAGTAGTTTCCTAGCGGTCCTGTCGGAAGCAAGAAGGAGGATCGCCGTTGAGAGGCAGAGATCTGCCGCGGCGAGACCAATGGTGACGATGGTGACGCGTTCGGCTTTCTGAACGATCTTAGCCGCATGGTCCACGGCTGTTTTCTTGAAGAACGAGACCGCGAGGAACCCATTGACAGTAACGCGGGCAGCGCCGTTGAGGATGGTGGTGGTAAAAATCATCGTGAAGGTTGGTAAAATTATGAAGGCTTGTAAAGAAATGCGTATACGCGTGAAACGAGGCAAAATAATGGGCATTAGAATTCGCAGGTCATCGGATATTTATACTCCTGGATGGTGGCGCAGCAGATTTGAATGCGTTGAGTCACGTGTTCGTAAAATCAATCCCTTAAATAGCGAGTCAAGTACTATGCCCGATCCTTGACCACATTAAATATAATAATCATCGTCAAGACTCGTCAGGCTTTATCTGCAAGTTTATAGCTTAATATGTAGTGAGCGTAGGACAACAGCCTGGAAAGCTGTATACATGGACGTTGAGATGCGGTGTCCAATGGCAGTCCGAGTTAACGAGCAAAGCATGATTAGTAATACCTTGGTGGAGGTTCACAGCCGAATCATGAATTGATAAGATCAAGGGACACAAATATTAACTTCAAGGTCCTTTACGAGTCATCGTGATGTCGCTCATCAACCAAACTTCCCGTTCAAAAGCGTCTTCCAAGCCTTCTTCGCGGCGTGCAGAAACTTCTAGAGTATACGCTCATCCCCTCCCAATCATCTTTCCAGAGCCGACGTACAAATTTCTCGGACTCTCCCTGACACGACCATTCAATCCACACTGCACGGCACTATTCGACCCTCTCACCCGCTCAGCTTGGGTCTCAAACTCTGGAGACGCTACCCTATTATGGCAGCGCGGGTTCTTCGGAAAAGGAGACCTTTCCAGGAGTGAGCCCAGTTGGTTGGCGAGACAAATAAATGCGAGAAAAATGAAGGGCAAGGGTATGTCATTCTCTTGTACTACTCCGAACATCTTAACTCTTAACTGGTACAGGACTCACATCCGAAGAAATCACCGCCAAACGCCGTGCAGAGCGCAAGCAATTCAAGCTCGATCGTGCAAAGGCGATCGCTGCTGCCGCCGCAGAAGCAGAGACTGCTTTCAATGAACAAGGTCGCGTTATCTTGCCTGGTATTGCACCGGATGGCACACGGATAATACCCTCTGCTGCAACCTGGAAACCAACATCTGCATCCATGCCTTCAGAACAATCACCTCCAGACGTCGCACCAGACGAAGAGGAAGAGATTGAGCCTATACAGGACCTCGAGCATCTCCAACTCTCGCTTCAAGAGGCCTTTTTCCTCGTCTGGGCACTCGACTGTTTGACAATCTTACATCCCGAAACCGTTCGTACCCTTATCCCCTCGAAACTAGCTAGTTCATCTCAATTTTTATCCCAGAATATGTCATTTACCCTCGCTGAGATATGGAATGCATTCCAAAATGCTCATATACCGTCGTCGGTACCACAACCACACGCACCGTCACAATCACGGTTCGATAATCCCTTCCTCGTGTCATATATCGCATATCACCACTACCGCTCCCTTGGTTGGGTCGTCAAAAGCGGCATCAAGTTCTGCGTTGACTACCTACTGTATAAACGTGGCCCCGTATTTCAGCATGCTGAGTGCGTGGTGTTCACTCAATCTTCACACTCCATTTTATTCTTTTCCCGAACCTAAGAGTTCCATTAGCGAACCTCATTCTTCATTTAAAGTTATATCAGTTCCACTGACATTTCCTCAGATTCGCAATTGTCGTGATTCCCGTATATGAAGACCCCGAAGATCAGGCAAACTCGCCATTCAAACTACAGAACGCAGAGCCATTCACGTGGTCATGGCTCAGCACGATAAACCGAGTCAATTCTCAAGTTCAAAAGGTTCACCTCCACCCTCTACCATTACTATCGGTTTTGGTTATGCTAAACTGGTTGACAGACGCTGGTCTTGTCGTACATCACCATACCTGCGGAATCACGAGTATCCCCAAAAGTTCTCTCCTCACCGGCGTGCTTTGCGCATTATTCCGTGCGTGAGGTTGTGCTGAGGCGCTTCATTCCGGCGCGCATGCGGGACTAGCTGCTCGAGGGGGGGTTCCATATCGAGTGTCAAACTTACGGGAGTAACGCCCCTGTCAAACTTACGGGAGTAACGGGGCGTTCACTACGCTCAGTGACCTTTATGTCACGGGCAGACCCAGTGGTAATACAGTATCCGACCACAGCATTAGCCTGAAAGTGCTAAAATGGCATCCCTTGGTTTCACTTGAGATCGATACTAATGCTGGTAGTTTGGCTACCAGTGGATTTCCACGCCAGAACTTCGCAATACCAATCAATGATATGCCAGTATTGCAGATGTCAGCATCTATTCAAAAGGGGTGTCAGGACTTACTTCACTTTCTTTACAACGTCCTAGGGCTTCAACTTGAAGTTCAAACACCGGGACTCTGCGAACTGGAGAGGTCGGTGCCAATATCTTATGATGTCACTAGTGAAAATCCATATGCATGAAGGGGCGGAATCAACGCGGAATGCTGGTGTACGGAGCAGTAGGTGACTGTAGGCATGGGAACAGGAACGCAGCACAAGCACATTTGTAAGAGAGGTGCGCGTACCATGCACAATGTCATCCACGATAGGTGGTCGTGCATCATGGATGAATCCACAGTAGTACCTCACCAGGCCCCTGGCGCGCTACCCATGCATGCTTGAAAACCGAATGGCCCGTCTGGTTAAAGTTAAACTCCCAAGTTCTGTTGTTGTTGAAACAACCAATACACTATAGAAAGGCCGCAGCCTCCGTCAAGGCATAAAGCTTTATCGCGGTGCGATATGCAGCCAGCCGACAAAAAAAGACGTTTCGAAAATTCGACTCGCTTCCGCGTTGCCACTCCTGATAATGCGAGGTTCCTAGTTAGCGCTCTGCAGGGGAGATAACTCTAGAGTAAGCAATGATTGCTCGGAAACAGAACCGCATGTACAGCACGAAGTCTTGATTACGCGAATGACATCCTGCTCCACCCAAGTCTAGTATGTACCCCGCTAAATAGGTGACATAGCGATGATTGAGGATGTATCGATGGTAAAAATGTCACAAGATAGCACTGGGAGGAATGAATTTTGGGCGAATAAAGTTAGGAATTGTACATGCGTGGCGTGACTGAGAAACCTGTCCTTTATAGAGATTGGCAGAATCGGTTCAACTACGTGCATGTCTATGTCCAAAAGATACAAAACCGGGCTGCACGGCTACATTTTCGTCCAGGAGAATCAAAGTAATGATGAAATAATGGATGGAAGCAAACTCTGAAAACATGGTCAGACACGATTTGCACCAGGAAAATTTGATCATACCGAAATGTCTGAAGCAGATATCGGACATACGAAACTGGCAGGAATGCTCAGCACCGGGTAAACCACGAAAAATAAGACGCGTAATCCAACCTGAACAAGGAAAATGCAAGTGAGAATTCCATAAATAACACTTTGTACGTGCACGGACCGTGATGTCAAGGTTGACTGTAATATCTTCCGCTGCTCCACCACCCACACCGCATTTTGAAGCGAGATTAGTCAAGATGTCTATGTCTGAAGACGTGTCTGCACTGAATTCCAGCGAAAAGGGGAATGTGAAGTTGGTTTGGGAGTTGGAGTTGAAGGTGATGCCAGTCTCAGTGCCATTTCCGACAAGAGTACTGGTATTGTTGATAGGGTAATATGCCTGATGAATTGTGAGTGATAAAATGAGGTCAACAAAGCTTGACCTACTTCTACAGTTATGGACTTGAAAGACACGGCAAAGTAATTTGGGTTGACAACACTGTAGTTTCGGTTACGAGATGGATCAGACAAAGTGCATAATCAGCGTACGTTATATTAATGCCCAGGTTAACTGTGATGCTTCCCGAGTCGAGTTCAACCTGATAGGACTGAGGAATGTATACAAATACCAACAAAGACTGCCTTACCGCATTTTGAGTGGTAGACGTCGCTACAGAGCCAACAATAGCATCCGGAGGACGAACCCACTGCAAGAACATTTGAATATATCATCAACATTTTTCTTCGCAAGGCTCACCATAAGTAGTGCAAGCAATATGCTAATAATGAGGAAGATAGTAATCATCATCGTGCAACAGCAGAACCTCCCTGCGCAGCTAATTCGGCTGCCCTACGAGTGGTCCTCAGCCGTAAATCACCAAATAAGCGAGGTATTGAATTACTTACCCTTGTCCATAGACCACCAGTGTTCTTACCTCTCCAGGTCTTGAAATCCTGAGATTGGCTTGAGAAATAGAGTCAGATAGGTCAGGGAACCCCAAAGCGCTGGCGACTCACTATCCAGTTTCTTTCGCAAAGTTCGATTGGGGGTTTGCTTCTTGTGCTGCCGGAGCATACGATGTGGCAACAACTTGTGGGTTCACATTCGGGTCGTCTCTGTACTCGCCCACTGCGTAGGGATCATAGCCGTCTTGGTCGTACGTCTGGTGTGGTTGGCTGGCGTCGTATTGGTTATATGATGCATCACCATACTGCTGGTTGTGGCCTCCTTGCTGCTGCTCAGAATACGGGTCTCTGTATTGAGACATGGTAGATGAATGGTGTGCGAGATGGCAAAAGCAAAATTGCTGCGGGACGAGAGCTGTGTAATAAGTGGCGCAAGGGCCTGCCAAGGGGGCAACTATCGATCAAATTTAAACAAGACACGATTTAGTATTACATGATACGGTTCGGCCCTCCGCGTTTGCTGAGCTTCCCGAATCCCAAAATCCCCAGCACTTTTGTCTCGGAAACTAGTAGTCTTTTTAACTCTATTTTACGTTGTCAAATGAATTACTTTGTTTACAAAGTCACTCACATCCGGTAATTGTGGCTGAAAGATAGACTTATGCGGCCGTGGGAAGTAATGGACAATTTCACATGTATTCTAGGCCCGCATACTCCTGCATTTTATACCACCATTTCTCCGTTTCCTTGTCCAACCTTCCCAATCTCTCGTTTCTTGAAAGTGGCAGACCGAGCTATATCATTCTGATGTGTGTAGTTTACATGCGCTCCTATTTTACGTCGATGAACGAACGAAACATTATTTACTTTTGATTGCCACAGCAACTTGAAGACCTGGGCAGTGGGCACTGGACTCTAGAATACCCCATAATGCAGAGCTCAAGACACCATGCAGGAGTGGCCCATCGAGGCATGCATAAAGGAGGCTCTGGGAGAGAATCACAACCCGACAACATAAGGTGTCAAATGATTGTAACGGAAAAGGCTCAGACATGTAGTTGGCAGAGGCATTGGGAGATGGGAAGCCGATCGTGTTCGGCAAGTCTCCACCAACGGGGTCATTTATGGTCGTCTTGCACGTACCATATAAACTGTACGGAGTCCCATAACACACAATTGCAGGTGGACAATTCATTGCATATTTGATCGAGAAATTGTACGATAAAGTAGAGGTCACCCAAATCCGCTGGTATTCCCTGAAACGAATGGCATCCTATGCCTTCCAGATGAGGTCCCCGGGACGTTCGAAGATGCTACCGCACCTGTGCTAGGGTTCGAATGTCCGTGCGAAGATGGCGGTATGAAATGGTTGGACTGGAGTGATCGCATTTGGTCGGATGTCTGGCCAGTGAAGTGTGTGCCGCTAGCGCGATTAGGGGTCTGCGGGACTGCGAATGAGCGTTGCTGAGGCCGATGTTGTGTCATTTGTGGTCCAGCCGTCTGGGGGTTCGGCGTCATTGTGGTTCTTGTATCCGTCGAGCCCATCACAGGTTTGAAGCGACCTCGAAGCCCAAGTACTGGCGGGGGCGGAGGTGGCATAGAATGATGTCCTTGTTCTCCGGGCGCCAATTGCGGGCGCCGGGTAGGCGCCGATTGTTCGTGAGAGAGCTGAGGAGCTTGCATGCGTGAATCCTGTTCACCGTTGTATGCATATTGTCTGATATACACCATTGAAATAAACGAGTGGGAAAATTATTGATGTTCTTACTCCACAAAACGACTCGTGCCAGGTCGTTCCGGTTGACGGCTCTGGTTGGGGATTCGTCCATGATCTTGACGGGTGAAATCCGGTTGATCCCCAAGCGGTAGTGTGATTCGATTTGGTCCGATTGGGGTGATAATCGACCTAGGGCTGGAGCTTGCCTTGAAACTGGCCGCATGGTCAGATCCAAAATAAACGTAGCCTTGTACTTACTCGTGGACATCAGTCATCGGACGCTTGCCATTCGCATTAGAGAAAGATGAAGGTTCCTTGGAATGAGTGGGGTCGAAGCCAGAAGCACGCTGGCGCAGGTGCTCCACCTCTCGCCGCAAACTGTCTACTTCTCTATTTCCAAGTGAGGATTAGTGGTGTTGTACATTGTCAGTCTACGGACTTTCGAAGAGCCTTCCTCTCCGCTCGAATACGTTCGCACGTCTGGCTTAGCTGGGAGCAAGCTTGCCGATAGTAGCGAATGAGACCAGCGAATGTGTCTTGTTGAAACTAGTGCAGGTTGAAGTCTAAATGGAAGTGAAACTACATCAAGAAGACTCACTTTCACGGCACCTGCTATCGAATCTAGTGAATAAGGGAGAGGTTTAAACCAATCTGACATCGGAGGTTCCAGCTGCATTCCCCCCAAAAAATAAGCCAGACTCTCTCTATACAGGAGCAAACATACATCTCGATGTAGGGGAACCAGCTGGATGTTTCGGGCGTTACATCGCGCACAGCTCTGATTTGGCTCTCATCGGGTGAATTAGAATGTTAATACGAGTTTACAATACACCAGATTTGAGGGCAGGAGGGAAAGCATCTTACTGAGATGGTTGTTGCAAAGAACATGGCCACATTCTGTGATCCAAAATGGAATGGGTGGTCCGCGATCGCTTGATGTGAAGGGGAGTTGACATATGGAGCAGTTTACGAAGTCCCAGAAGTCAAACTCTGCTTCCTGCATAACTTGCTCATTTCCAGTGTTGGACATGGTGCGTGCGCAAGGTTAGAACACGAGTTTTGGCGTTAGAATAGACGCCTATAATTATGTAATCGAAAACCCGCTTCTTTCCATCGGGCCACTTCAGGACGCGCTCTGAAGGAAGGATCGCCATCGTTCACTATACCATGTCGGATACAACTGCTTCAATCTCACATTCAGAGCCGCGATCAGATGCAACGCATAGTCCAGCCTTCGGTTCAGACTCATGTACTAGTAGACGCCACTCCATCGTTAACGATGGTACTAGATACATAACCCGGGCCAAACCATTAATCTCCACCAAGGGCTGGACCCTCGCGCAATTAATCAAGAAATCACCCAATTTTTGTTTAGTCCACAGGGTCCGTTTTGACGATCCGAAGCTAATGCAGACAATTCGGATGCATGAAGATTCTGGTGCCCCCTTAATCATTGAAGGATTTCATGAGCATGACAGCTGGCCCGCGGATCTGTTCACCTTGGATTGGCTCAGTGTACATGGGAAACCAGGTAAGGCATTATTTCTCATGATCGAACGCGTGCCGCTTGGCTGATGTGCGGACCCAAAGTGGCGTCCGCACGTAATGTGCGCACCTGGGCTGATTTCGAGCTGCCCCTTTCCGAGCTGATCCATAAACTTCGTGGGACCCCAGTATACGCTAATGTACATGGTGAGGATGCTGTATAATGTCACTCTTTGTGTTATCTCACTTCTGTTAGAAACCGAGCGACTTTATGGTAAAGATGCGGAATGTCCTCATGAGTGGGCGACTTGGCTATCAACGTCTGGCGTCCTTCCAAGCGACCTGCTGCCTCACGGAACCAATGATTACCTAAAGTACCTTTCAGTCAGTTCGTTTTGTGATAAACTCTATTGCTATACAGATAATCATATTCCATCAGAGCGATGTACAGACTTTAATGTGCTACCTCGGAGTAGGGGACACATTTACACCTTTCCACAAAGATCTATGTGCATCTTCTGGCCAAAATCTTATGTGTTATACTGAGAATGGCGGATCATCTTTCTGGTTCATGACAGAGAGTTCAGCTGCGCCAGCCATGGCTAAATTTTTCCAATCGATAAACGAGGAATTAGACTTTGAGACACATGTCGTAACCCTGGAGGAGTTGGGGCAGTCGAAACTCCAAATCTACATTGCGGAACAAAACCTTGGCGATTTAGTACTCGTTCCCCCAAGAAGTTGTCACCAAGTCATCAACAATGGTGGCATCACGATGAAAACATCCTGGTCGCGTATGACTCTCAAGGGGTTGTCGAATTCTCTCTATCATGAACTTCCTGTATATCATCGGTATGTCTTTACCATGCTGGTGCGTTTTGCATCTCAGTGACATACTTGTACAGTGTATGCCGACCAGAAACATACAAGGTCAAGTTGAATATATATCGCGCCCTTGACTGCCAGACCCAAATACTTCAGGAACTTCAAGAACAGCAGACAGGTTCTCGTCACACTGCCCAGACATCGCCCACTGTGAACTCGGACCTTGAGCGAGTCGCTGATGATCTCTACCACTTACTTGAATTGTTTGACGATGTCCTCGGAGAAGAATACTCACCAAAGCATCAAGATATGCTGCATGTTTCACAATCCGATACCTGCCATCACAACAACATCTGTTGTGATTTCTGCGGCGCGGATATCTTCCAGAGCTTCTTTGAGTGCTTACCCTGTGCTCTTCATTCATCTGGGATCAATGACGAAATGAGGATCGGAGATGGCATCGTGGTCTGTCCGCTTTGTTACGTCGAAGGTCGTGGTTGCAATTGCGGGACTATGAATCCAACTCAATGCCGGCCTTTTTGCGATCTGCTAAGAACCCGCGATGAGGCTCTACATGCCATTCGAGCAGTATGTCCTAATGTCGTAAAGGACTACGAGTGTCTACTGGGGCATTCAAAGTGAGCATACTTGTGCTTCTGGGAGACTGCTGCTTAATTGCATGTTTAGTTCAATCATATCAGCCCGTCATGTCGGTGTCTTCAAGGCTGCCTGCGTTTTGTACGAACGGCGACAGACATTGTCTATCGAAGAGCCACGCATGTGTTTGTCAAAGCATCAAGTTCCTCGAAGTGCGATAATCTACTGCCAACTTTGCCATGTCGGACGATGCACGACTCATGTATTGGAGGGCTACCATACGCATTCTGCACCGGCACTCTTGATGTCAGATGATGTAAATGCGTGGCATAACCATCACAAGGGATCTAAGGCAGCGTTCAGGGAAGGATATGCACGCATCCAGCACGACGAAAAGACTGGCGCACGTCCGGATTTTCACTTGAAGTTGGCGTATGTTGCATCAAAATTCCGTACATGCAAGTCTGTCAACCCGAATGCGACTATGCCGGGGTGGTACGATGAACGCATAGAGCTAACTATCGCATCTGTGAGAGGTCCTTTCTCGTTGTTTCCGCGCAGCAGCTAACACATTGACAAGGCTGCATCATCCCCATTGAAGCAGGTGACGAATAATTCTAATTCCGAGGCAACGTTCACTGGATCTAAGAGGCCTTCTTTGTCTACGGCATCGCATTTCCGTAGGTCTTTAAGTCTTAGTACATTGACATCACTCCCAAGCGACTTTCAAGGTAGTTCACCAAGCAACCGTGCAGCTGGTGCTTTCAGTATCCATGAGTCCCCTCTCACAACTCGAAAAATTCCAGGCGTACCACTTGCAAATAGAAAGAAGCGAAGGTTTGTTATGGACTTTGTATCTGTTCCCTACCCTCCATGTGATGGGCCTTCATCCAGCATGTTCGACGATACCACAACTCATATGGATCTTTGGTATTTTCTCCACATTTGTGTTCACATATCAAGTATTGACGTAGGACATGTAGCCAGATGAAGATGGTACCTCTCCAAGACTTCACGCTTATCCTCGAACCCAAACGCGGGATGTCAACGAGAAGAGTGAGCAGCTCGATGCCTCTGTCTGCGGCTTGAACGGTCAGCCTACCAAGAAGCAGCGTGTTGGTCCCTACAGCAATGGACTCTCGAGAAAAGAGCCCATGAGATTAGAGAAACGGTGAGATGTTCATCTGTCAAGAGTGGGAGTGTGACTGAGCGTATCATTGCATTGCATAGTGCGTCAAACGGCAAACTCTATCTCACGAACAAACCTCAATTTCCCGTCGAATTACTCCCAGATTCTCACAACCCCGCCAATAACGCAGCAGGGAGCCAAGCAATGCCCGATAATGATGTGCTTCAGCAACAGCTCCGCCTGGCGCTGGCCGAAATTGATAAACTGAGGTTTGACAACGTCAAATTGGAGAAAGAAAAGAAAATACTGGCGGATGAGATGCGCACTATGCAAAGACGCAACGTGGAATTGATGACCATAGCGAAAAGCTTCCGCGCACAGTCCTGCCGGGCACGCGACAACCTTGACGCTCTCGGACAAGGCCCTGTCAATGATCCTTCCGCACCCGCTCCTCCGATTCACAGACACCAAGAAGGTCGAGGTTCTCTTACTGGCGCTAGATCCTACACAGCACCACCACCCACCTCGCCACGTTTCCCAGCACGACCTATGGACGGGAGTTCTTCTACCATTATAGGCACTCAAACGCAAGAGATGGATCACTCTTTCCGTATTGGGCGTCGATCTGTGGGTCGTTATCTCCCCATGCCGCGTCATGAACTGGAGATGGAAGAGCCGCGTATGGACACAGCAATGCTATGCTATGCCTCGGGATCTGACGAGAATGATCCACCCGAGATGCTCGTCGTGGAGCCTGCCTGAACTCAAGTTCTTCAACTGAGGCAATTTTCTCTCACATCTGGAAACCGAAACCTTATCGTCTACGATAACATCGAGTACTAAAGCTTGCACGGAATTAACCTCGCCCTAGATCTGATATCATAGTCAGTTTCACATAATTGTTCTCAACCGACCACTTCACTGCACATATCTCAAAGCATAATTACTCCTGTACAGCACTTCCGTCACCAATTTACTTACACATTCCTGGTAGTCTGTAAAGCCGTACAAAGATAGTCAAGAGCAAGATTCGATCATTTGATCAAGGCTACGGCAGGTGTCCAAACATAAACCGTGAAAGTGGATATTAGGTGCAAGTAATGAATGGGTATATCAAAGCGTCAAAGGTAATGACTGACGATGGATGAGTTACGTTGATGATGGCATGAAACAGAAATAGGGTAAGAGCCAGAAGTTGGCGACAATCATCCGCACCGGCACGTGAGAATTCTCCAGATGCTTGACTTTGGTTGGGGAGGGTCGTCATCCTGTTGCTGGCGGTAGTCCTCGCCGCGAGAAACACCTGCTTCATTGCCGTGGGCACGCACTGCGCTTATTGCAGGTGGAGCAGCCCCAACCGTTGACACCATAGGAGACGCACGTCCGTATGCTTGAGATGCGTATGGTTCCTCGCCTGCGTCCCAGCCGTATTCACCAGTAACTACATTCGCGTAAGGATGTTGCTGTGCAGGAACATTATTGGATCTGTTTTGCGGTGTCGAGACTGGAACGTTAATCTGAGCAGCAGCAGAAAGAGGGGTGGCGGTGCCGCCAGGTGCATTTCCTGCTCCAGGGATAAGCGTATTAGGGACTTTGCGCTTCGATCCGTGTCTGACGAGCGCTGGTGAAGGCAGGTTGACTGCTCCAGTCTGTGATGCGCGGCGCCAATCCGCATCCCGACGTCGTTCCAGATCTTTTCGACGGTCTTGCGGCGCAGGTGCTATGCCCGCATTCTGTATTTGAGCAAGTACTTGTGATTGTCCCTGCGCGACACGATGAAATCCTTGTACTTGGGGAAATGAAAATTCACCTACCTGGGAAGCTTCCCATCCTTTACCTCCTGTATAGTTTGACAAAAGATCAATAAGAAGATTGACCGAGGCAAGGGAAATTGTACCATTCAGTAGGTTCCAGTCAAAAATGCCATCGTCTAGGTCGTTGTTATTCTTCATGACTTTGGAAAAGAGCTCCCTCAAGAAATCATAGTCCGGAGTCTCCTCAAATCCAAGCTTTCGAACATAGTTCAAATAGATACTGAATTCCTCTGTACGAGAGTTACTGGAGCATTGAGAAGACACTTGAAGAACAAACAAACCTGGATATCCCTCACATAGGTCCTTGATGAGCGTCGTTTGCTTCTTTTCTCCGATCTTCTCATACTTTTGCTTGTTGGTGGCAGCCTTCAGCCCTTGCCAAGGTAGACTACCCCGCAAAAAGTACATGAAGACATGACCGAGCGCCTCTAGATCGTCTCTCCGAGATTGCTCTAAAGAAATAAGTCAATGCGGCCGATCATGACATAAAGACACCTACCTCGCCCCAAATGAGTATTGATGCTCATGTATCGCGCCGTGCCGCTCAAACTTTTTCGTTCCCGGTAAGGAATGTGCTGCTTGGTTTTGGGATCGCGATATTGTTTGGCCATTCCAAAGTCGACGACATGAATGACTATGAGACGTTGTGAATGTAATATCCGCCATGAACGTAGGAAACTTACGATTGGCCGCCTTCGTGCCAGGACGCCCAATGAGGAAGTTGTCAGGCTTGATGTCGCGGTAGATGAGGTTCTTGTCGTGGATAGTTTGTACCCGGGATAACTGCTGATAGTCAGACGGCGGGAGAAATCTGAAATGGTACGACACGCACCATTTGGCGGGCTGCCATGCACACCGTCTTGATAGAAAACTTGCGGCCGCACATATCAAATAGATCCTCCAGACTCGGACCCAAAAGATCTATCACCAAAATATTGTGGAGACCCTCCTGGCCGAAGTGATAAATCTGAGGAATACCAGCTACAATACGCGTGAATTAGACTTGATTGAGTCGCGAGTCGGAGGAATGTACGCACTGCAGCCAGCTAGGATGCGGTATGAACGACATTCATCTCGGAGCTGAGGCGCCTCTGCTTTGCGTGGCTCCTGCAGCCAAAGAAGATATATAAGGAACAAAGCCAGAGGTCAATAAAGTAGAGGACCCACAAACTTGATGGCGACGGTGGTGGAATTTAGCAGATTTGTTCCTAAGATGGTATGATCAGGTGAAAGCGAAAGAGTGTTGAAGGAGGTGCGAACCTTCGAAGATAACGCCAAACGAGCCTTCACCGATTTTCTTGCCAACACGGTAATGCACGCCGACTACATTTGCGGTACCAGAGTTATTTGAAGACATGAGAGGAGTATGAGAGGTTGTGATGGAGAAGAAAGATGGACCGTGGACAGGGCAAGGACAAGGCCTGCAGGCCTTCTACTGCCTCTGCGGCGACGGGAGGACAAACGTTGAGGGTACAGACGTTCGGTCAAAACCGAGCTTGCCAAAACGAGCGACTCCCTATACAATTGCATTGGCATCAATATTGCGTGTGACACCGCAAATTATCAAACATCTCTGTACATCTCTACATTTAACTAAGGAGTTGACGATACGCATTTGCCTAGTACAAACTACGTTTGAATTCTCGCCTGAAAAGAACCTTTCCGAGGACAAGCTCCCAGTGCAGGACGGGAAGTAAACCAACCAGTGGATTCAGTACTACTCTCCACCCACCACCTTGAAATAAACCCAACGTGGCATTCCCATGATCCATAGAGTGAGATCATACCAGGGAACGTGGCTAGATTTTTAGCGCCCGGTCGATTGTCACCTGGAAGACTAGGAAGAATATCATGCTGGTGTTGCTTAGCATCGGCCTCCGATTCATAGGTGAGCTACGATGACATAGCCTCCAAGTTTCTAGAAATACATATTGAGGGAGGAAACATGAGCCGAAGGACTATTGGGTGCCGTCAGATGATGTCAAATGGAAGAATCAGCCAAGCTGTAAGCGGAACCAACAAAAACGGTTCCGTAATAGCCAAGGTGTCTTGTGATTCGAAGTAAAGCTCAGGGCTGCAGGATGTGGGTCATCATGTGGCCGCTGATTCCACGGAAAAAATATCAGAAATGAAGTACACATGAGCATTTTCCGGACAAATGGTGCAAAAGATGTGACAATTCCGGTCATGCTCAAGGCGGCCTGGATGATCGAGGTAGGAGCTGTATTGCAAATTGCTCACGGCAGGTGGGAATGACTTTAAGATATCCGAAGTTGCGGAAAACGACCGTAGTATGGAACATGGAAGACCATCCCTCTCGAGCTATGTTGACCCATAACCCTGATCGGGAGAGGTCTGAGACAGCCATTTGTGATCTCGGCTAGCTCATAACTGCAGGAACTATTCGTATGGCGATGCACGAGATATGTTGGGAGTGAAGGCTGTATCGGATCAAGTGAGCAACAATCTGCTGGCACTGTACGGATAGCTCTTAGTCACATGCGTGGTGTGAAGAACATACCGGCATTGTCTCAAAGAACGAGGCACAAATGTTACGTTGCTGATTAGTTGCATGCTATGGGCGCAAGGTACCTCGTACGTAGGACTCGGACAAGGAGCTGGTATAAGTTTAAAGTTAGTAACCAGCCCCGCGTCACCATTGCCTCCGTGTCAGTCGGATTCCAACTTGAAGCCTTGTTTATTTGCCGGCGGCTCACATGCTGATGCTTGTCAACAGTCGTTAAGGATGACGTACACGTACCGAGATAAAGATCACACCACATGTCATGTAAAACACGTCAAATACAAACATAGCGTATGAGTAAGGAATGATATCAGGACAGCGGACAACAGGGTAACTAAAAATTAACATACTCAAACAGTGCCATGTCACGGATGAATTACGTCCAATATTCTGTCTGAGTAGTGTGTCTTTACTGTACAACGCTCCACCCCCGAGCTTCTCATCGAAACTCAAAGCTGGAGCTAAAGCGTTCCGGAACGTGACAAAGTGACAACTGTTGATATCTAGCAACGTACATTAGATCCATTCAACTCACAAATAAAATATACGTACGGTTCGGAATTCTGATGGAAGTAAAATCCGCTCATTGTTGCGGCAGGAGGATGCGACCGTGGGCCAACCGATAGCCCTCGACCTCCTCGTCTCACACTGGAATCCCTCCGCTTTCGCACTTGAGGGATCGTCTCCGTTTTCCCAAAGGTCGGCGAATGAGATAATGGCTGTTCATTCATTCCATCCTTCTCCAACGGAACTGACTGTGTCACCGGGCGAAGCGTGGGGGCAGACGAGGGAGGCTGGGGGTTGAAATCGACACAAACATAATAAAAGCCTGGTCATAGCAGAAGCACGTATTATGATGTCAGAAGCTGCACTTCATTGTCGGACCAGCCACGTAGTGGCCCGCGCTTACCTGCAAAGCTTGCACCATTGATATCCTGTACACGGTGGTTTGGTACCAAAACCGTTCCTTCCATCTCATAAACACTGCTCCACGATCACGATCGGGGATAGTCAAATTAGGCTTTTTCACCTCGTTTTTAACATGTCGAAATGCAGGAAAGCGTTGCCAGTGAACCATGTCCTCTTGTTCATTGGCACCCCAATTTTGGGTCAAGAATCCATAACGGCTCCCTATGATCTCTGCGTCAAAATAAGTAGTCAATTCAGGCCAGTCATCTGTCAGACCGCGGATCCGCAGGTATCCGCAAAGAAACGAGGAAGAAAAGTCTACATCCTAGTAGGGGAAATGCGTCAGCTTCGCCACATTGAGAATAATGCTACGTACAACGATGTTGACGTTCACTTCGTAGCTATTCCTACCGCTTTTCTGCGTACCCTGGAAGACAGCGCCTGGATACAAACAGTGATGGCCTTGAGAACGCACACGAATATGCGTGATGTCGACGAGGGGGTTTGGAGAAGGAGTAGGAGGTATTTATACGCAGAGAGTCAGAATCCGTGGAGACGTTATTGCGGGACTGGTGGGACAGGGGTCTTGAAGGTGTGGTAGTATGGGAGTGATCGTGTTTCGGGGTAGCGGGTATAGTTGATTGTGAATATACAGAATGGGGGCAAGATGGGACAGAACTTGGGTGCTGAGAGAAGAGGCCGTTGAACTGGGTGTAAAAATGTCGTCCATGTCCATATCATGGCCAAAGATGCCTTGCGAGTCTGCAATATGACCGAGGGGTACGCCATTCAGTTGGGTAGGGATAGTGGGAAGCGCAGTTCGGATAAATGAAGCGCTGGCATCATCATCTGTGAAGGTATCATCATCCTGTCGTCCTTGTGGTTGCGTGTCGCGACACCAAGCACACATGGTGTTGGAATCGTGCTCGTCCTGCATAAGCACAGCATTGGATGAATCGAGTGGATTATTGCAATACAAGCAATATTTAGTCGCCTGAGCGGCTTCTGCTGGTATTTGATCCGTGATGAGAGGGTACGTGTTTTCGACTGGCATGTTTGTTGAACGCTGAACTTGGGAAAAGCTGGAAGTGGGGTGCGATGCCTTTGGCAAAAGTTGGGTTATGTGTATTAAGATTTGGACCATTCACGTGCTCCTCTGGTGATGTACAGCTTGGCTTAGGCCTTACTAGAACAATAATATTCAACAGGCGCCAATGGACTCATATCTCGAGGAATGGTGTCGCTGAGTCCTCGCTGATTTTTCTATAATTGTTTCATTTACGCTATGGGCTAGCGCTTGGACTTCAACGCCATGCGTTATTGGCGTGGTTCAATATAATGAGTCATCGTGCTGACAGTCGAGTTGAAATTCGAATTTCGCAGACGCTCGGGCCTCGAGTGAGACTCAGCTGGGCATAACTGCAGCCTTGGTGGCAACCCATGAAACGTTCCACCTGAAATCATCGTACAAACTTCGACACGTTCTTGCGGCAGGGTCATCCGACCGGACATTGCGACACAAGTCCACGGATCATTTCAGATGTATCATGCACCGAAGATCACCGAAGCATTCATGATACATATATATATCTGCTAGCGCTCGGATCCTAGTCAGGTCTCTGCACGATAGCAATAAAGGCGCACGACGCGCAGCATACCGCCGTTGGTGCGCTAAAACATTGCTTCGTTTGCTATCATCACGATAGGGCTATGATTGCTTATCCAAGTCATTGTCTGCCAGTGCAGCAATGCTACGAGTTGACCTTGGACTCTAAATGGCAGTCGCCAAGACCCACATAGCGATCGACCAGTGGTAAAGCCTAGGCTTCCTATAATGTGCCTGCACGGTATCGCGCATGTCGGACGTCAGCCTGTCGTCGTCATTTGCCGTGTCTTCTCTAGCATTCCAATCATCATTTGAAAATAGGAACCTAGATATTTGAGTTCAACGGCCCATTTGGAGACGCTCGCCGGTGCCGCTATGAGCCCACACCATACACTGAAGCTGTAAAGGCAAGTTTTTGTCAAGTCCGTAAAATGCCGATTTTTATTGAATTACAGCTTATCAACAGCAAGCTGCTGCGGTGGCAGCAGTGCAATTGTCGCTTCGCAGTTCAGCATACGGTCTTCAACCGCTGTCTTTTTTAAGGATCCACCAACATATCATATCCTATAAAGATTCGGAAGTTTGTGTGATATGTTTCGCAGCCACAAAGCATGTGGCTGACCCTCGGAGATTATAAATGTACATGGGGTAAGTGGCCTTACAGTGTCGACGGGGGCAATACGATTCTGGACGGGATTATAGCCTGAAAAATTGCGGTCATCGATTATCCGCTTATAACTCGTTCTTATCTGATCGATTTCCTTGTCGGAATTTTTCGTCTGTAAAGATACACCTGACGTCGATAGAGCGCCAACCACCATCGCATACTAGTGCATCGCGTTGTCACAATCATGGTAATTCGCCGCCGTGGTCGTCGGTGCCCCACACGCCGACTTCATACACAATATTCGCCCACAACAGGTCCGACTGCTAGCAATGTGCGGGAGTCGCCGACGTTCAAAATCAAATGTGTAGTCACCAAGCTTACTGATTTTAGGTAACTTCTACTGGCAGTGTCACCCGTCGGCAATCCACACAGCGTCGAGGCAGGGCTGTCAACAGAGATCGAGAACTTGAAAGGGAACGAGACGTTAGAGGCGAAGGGTCTGATGATCTTAACCATCGGGTATGTCAGCGGTCACTATGCGTCGATAACATGACTAATTATCTGATTCTGATGGCCTTTTGATCAGCAAGATGGTGAGGCAATTGTTAGATTCCAACAAGTGCTTGGTCGCGAAGACTCCACAGCAAGTGAATTTTTGCTCCTCAAGCTGGTTTTAATCAATAAAAATATACAGAATCACGGGACGTCGACGAGGTGTGAACCCTCTGTCCACAGAGAAGGGAGGGGTGTTATCGCAACCCCACGGGGAACGTGCGGCAATACGGTCCCTGACGATTATGTAAAGGATTTCCTCAGCTCCCTGCGGCCCAACTTGGAACCAAAGATTCAGGAGTTCAAGAGAATCGGCCTTGATTCAAAAACTACACTGGATGCCTTCATCCGATGGCGGGCGTCCGAACGGGAGGGTTGGATTTTCTCTCAAAATCTGTATCTACAACTCACTCCGTTGGAACTCAGTGGATTGATGCTAGGTATAGAGAGATTGTCGGACGGGAGCGACGGTGTATAACTACAGCTATATTCCCAACAGTCTGTTGCAAGTTCTATCGCCACAGTCTGTAGGAGAAGTAATCGTGTGTGCGTTCCAAAAATGCTCCATGAATTGCATTTGCACTAAGCAGGGAAGAGTTAGAAAAGAATGTATCGATTGAATTGGTGGCTGGTCGATGAGCGATTTAATATGAAAACCACAGTATGGATGGAACGGGCGTATCAAAGCGTAAGTATATGATGAATCACGAGATTACAGGTCATCTTCCTCTTCCGGAAGTGGAACGGCCTCAGCCTGGAGCGAGGTACGATTGAACAATTAGCGCTCCGTGGACAGGAAAACAGTGACATACCTTCTTCAACTCTTCCTCATATTGTTTCATCAACTCAGGGTCAACGTGAGCCTCGGCAGGGGCAAGGGCAGGAGCCGCTACGAAGTCTAGGTCATGGTTACTGCATGATGATGATCAGCGAAAGAAGCGGCGCTATTTGAGAGTGGACATACCCGACCAGCTTCCTTGCAAGCCACAGGAACGGTTTCTCGAAGTTGTAGTTGGATTTGGCGGAGATCTCAAAGTAAGGCAAGTTCTTTTTGCGGTTAAATGTGACAGCGCCTGTCTTTACTTTACGCTCCTGAATTATATGATTGAGTCAAAAGTCGCCACACAGGAAGTGTGATTCTGACTGACCTTAACATCAACCTTGTTTCCGCACAGCACGATGGGAATGTTCTCGCAAACACGCTCAAGATCGCGGTGCCAATTTGGCACATTCTTGTAGGTGATTCTGGAAGTGACATCGAACATGATGATGCCACATTGGCCTTGGATGTAATATCCGTCACGAAGACCACCAAACTTTTCCTGTCCAGCGGTATCCCAGACATTAAAACAGATCGTGCCGAAATTTGTGGAAAAGGACAGTGGATGGACTTCGACACCGAGAGTGGCTATACAAAGAAAAGATCAACAGGTACTGTATTATTACAGCTGCTCTGCGATTGTAAGGTGCACGACTTGCCAATGTACTTCTTCTCGAATTCACCAGTAAGATGGCGCTAGGTATCGGGAAAATCAGATTGCGATCGCTTAGACGCGGAACCCTATTGCTCACCTTCACGAACGTGGTCTTGCCGGTACCACCATCACCGACTGATTTTTCCCGTCAAAGACGCGACAGATAGTGCAATACAAAGCACGCGATGTTTTGAAGGATATACAAAATCGAGATCATAAAGAATGAGCCACAGAGCATCAGCATCATGATCACTACAAGCGAGATGAGAACAAGCACTTACCAAGGACCAGCTTAAAGGTAGGAATCTGAACCTGTGCCATGATAAGATTGTCGTGGTCAGAGAAAGAAAACGATGAACAAGAGTCGAAGAGCAGAAATCAGGAGATGAGATAAGGTTTGGTTGCCACTTTGCCCGTATCTGGGAGCCGCTGAGTTGGCCGAATATATATTCCCACAATTGTTGTTCACATTGCACAAAATGACATACAGATGAAAAGTTCAATTCAAGTCTTAGATTGTGAGTAACGAATATGCATAGCTCGAAGGGCTTATTGACATGTTTCGTAGTGGCGGCAATTGGTCATTTCGGGAGAGGAGCACGAACGAATACAGATCATGTTGTGACCCGATGTTCATTAATATTGTTTGAATGCGATTCACAAGTTTCTCTCTCTACCATTCAAACACTGCATCGAATTCATGAAGTACTTCGAACTCATCTGTACACTTTATTTCACTCACTCATGGCCTGATGTCCACCGGTATAATATTCGACACATCAGTCATTTTAATCTGAAAGGTCCAACCTACGCTGACTTGAGTTGATCCTTAGTGAAGTACATTCATGTACATACTCACACCTGGCGAAAAGTATGTTAAGTTATCGGCTGCTCTATTGACCTTCAGGTTCCTTGGAAGTCACGATAATGGGTAGCCCGTCAAGTACTTCCTATCCTCAATATCGTGGGCGCTTGTATGAACCTAACCACCGAATGCCAGAGGACATCAGCCACAGAAATACTGATGCTATAATTGGTCTGACATCCAAAAAAAGATGAGATACACCGTAATTACAAGAGGAACTTCCTTCTCCAGATCCACCCCTTAACCTGCTGGCCACATGCTCGAGCCAAAACTCGACGACGAACAACATAAACGAGATGGAGAGGTCATCCACGAGACCATACACTCCCTTTGTAGAATGCTGTCGAGCCGTCAGTTTTCCTTTTCTCTTGCATTTTCTCCTACTTACACACCATTCAAGGACTACATGGACGCATCATTCTTTGTCGAAACCTTCCATTTTAACAATGCGTGGTCCCACTCATAGCCAGCGTCTGAACCGAGCTACTGCCTGGTCCCAGCCCAACCATTGATGACTAACTCATGATTCCAGTGATAGATGAAGTTAGATTGTTAGCCCAGTACCCTTTTCGGGTCCTGGAATATTGATGGTGCCACAAATGTGATGCAAGAAAAATCACCGGAAAGCACCCCCTTTGTCGACGCGCGAAATTCGGGTCATTGGAGCTACTCGCATCATCGGAACCGAGCTGCATCATATATAGGTCCCTCTTCATGATTTCTTCTGCAGAAGATGAAACAACTCGCGTCAGTTACACTTTTGGCTTTTCTTGCGCTGTCCGGCCCAGTCTATTGCACGTCTCAGACGCAACAGGTCTTCCAACATCCTGCACCATTCGTGAAGTTGGATGATGCGATATTCACTGGCATATTCTTTGATGATACGGCACAATTCTTGGGTATTCCATTTGCTCAGCCCCCGTGAGTATGACCATACAGTCAATACTTAATCAATGGACTGAATACACGCAGTGTCGGAAACCTTCGCTTCCAGGTCCCTCAACCATTGGCCCCTTATGAAGGTGAATACAGTGCAGCTGCCTATGGTCCAGCCTGCCCTCAGCAGGGGTCATCAACTAAGAGAGGAAGTATTCGGTCACGTGAAGATTGTGCGTACTTGCTTGATGTTCTGCTTTTCATACCATTCACGTAAGCCTTTCTAGGTCTTACGTTAAATGTCTTCACTCCTGCCGTTATGCTCCCTGGGTCGAAATTGCCAGTGGTCGTGGTGAGTCATGATCTGAGTCATTCTAATTTGGTGTTCCTGACAGCTCTAGTATGTGTTTGGAGGTGGTTTTGAGACAGGCAGTAGTCGATCGTAAGTTATTCGACATCCTGATTTTTTACGCGATTAAATAAGAATCGAAATAATTTTTCATATCAGAGAATTCGGTAATATCACAGTTAGCAGGTCCTTGCATATGCGTGAGCCAGTTATCTATGTCAGCATGAACTACCGGTAGATAGTTTCTTTCTGTTTTGCACTTTTTTTCTGAAAGAAACGTATCGCAGGTTGAGCGGTAGGTCGCCTCAGAGAGTGAAACATGCCTTCACTAACATCTTATTAGCTTGGGGATTCCTAGCGAGCGACGAAGTCAAGCGGGCTGGTACTGGAAATTTAGGCCTTCGGGATCGTGAGTGCATTGATTTTATTTGCATCACCTGAAGTAATAATTATCCCAGAGCGACTTGCACTTCATTGGGTGCAGAATTATATCGGTGCATTCGGAGGTGACCCAGCAAAGGTGACTCTGTAAGTGGCCCTGCTAATCATGTCGTCTGATCTGGAAGACCTTTCAACGACAAAGATGGGGTGAAAGTGCTGGAGCAATATCAGTCGCTCTCCAAATGCTTGCATATGATGGTAACAATGAAGGTCTCTTTCGCGCAGCATTTATGCAGTCAGGATCCCCAACACCCATGGGCGATATCACTCGTGGTCAACGTTATTACGACTTTATTGTTGACGAAACAGGGTGCAAGGAGTCGAGCGATACATTGGAATGTTTGCGAGGGGTACCTGAGGATGTTCTTCAAGCTGCTGTGGACAAAACACCATCCTCCTCATCTTACCAGGTTTCTAATTAAGTTTCGCTATTGGAAAGGTTGATGTTGACTGATTGTCATTTTGTTAGTCACTTGTTTTGGCTTGGATGCCTAGGGCAGATGGAACATTTTTATCAGATAACTTCCAGCGTCTCATCCAGGACGGGAAAATTGCCAATGTACCATTTATTACAGGTTTGGGTGTTTTGTTACTTTGACCAAATGGCATGGGCTAACTCAGGATACAGGTAACTGCGATGATGAGGGAACAGCCTTCTCCTTCAGTACTGCCAACATCACGTACTGAACCTCGCTTTTTACGTTCGAAGACGCTGATTCACTTATTTAGGACAAGCGAACAATTCCACAAATACTTGAACACCTTTTGGGCGCCCAATGCAACGCATGAGGAGATCGATGGCATCTTGCGCATGTATCCCGAAGACCCAACTGCAGGGTCTCCGTTTGGAACTGGGACGCTCAACCAGCTGACCCCGCAGTTCAAGCGCATAGCTGCTTTTCAAGGAGATGCAGTCTTTCAAGCGCCAAGGCGGTTTCTTTTGCATGAGCGATCAGGGAAACAGAAAATTTGGATCTATCGTGCGTGCAAATTTTTCTTTATTTGACATCAGGAGATAACCATATTGTCAGTCAGCAAAAGTCTCAAGGCAGTCCCGCTATTGGGCGCAGTACGTTGTCATGATCATTCAAATGGGAGTTCAAAACACCACTTACTTCATTCTAGTATCACAGCTCCGACTTTATTGATGAGATGCGGGGTGGGCCAGGGAGCTTGTTGGATCGCTTGATTACATTCACAACCAATCTCGATCCTAACGGAGATCCCACTAGTATATTCTGGCCACAGTACGCTGTCGAGTCAAAGGATATGCTGATGATCGGGGAATGGCCTTGGTCTCTACCCACCATTGTTCAGGACACTTACAGGGAGGAGCCGATAGAGTACCTGATGAATTTTAGTCTGGCTCACCCTCTGTAGTACCTATTTACTCGTAAGACTTGCTGCTCAAATGTTTTACTTACCCTGTAGAGATATATTACTGGAATAACTTTATCCAGCACAGTAATATCTGTATAAAACGTCCCAAATTCGAGGATTAATTATATTAACTTGAGGTGACAGTCCTCTGAGTGTGCATCAGAACCACTATCATTACATACTCGAGATTTCATTCATTCATCCAAGGTGTAAGTAGGATACCACGGCCCTCCGGGCACTCCAGGACCTTTTATTGCAGTTTCGCAGCTTGTATTCATTTTGACAAGCTCGGCATTACAATGGACTATATTGTTTAGCTTGTAACTATGGCTGAAGGTTTACGGTCTCACGAGCGCGAGAGACTAACATCAAATCATAAATGCAAGCACGAAGAAATGCTCTGCGAACATCATCCGGCAATCTGTCATGAGCATAATATTGAAAATTAGCCAACGAATTCATGGGCTGCCTCGGTCGTTTGCAGACTAATGCATCATGACACGTTCGACACCTAAAAAGGTCAGACAGAGCCCAGCAAGTCTTCAGACCTTTGGGATACTATACAACCAACTCGAGACCATAACTGCGTGGAAGTGTATGTTCAGGCAAATAGTCATTGCGCAAAAGATCAAGAGGCACCATCTTCACATTATACTAGAAGATCACGCACGAGAATATTATGAGCGCAGACTGCACATTCCCCACGTTTTAGTGCTTCAGGTCGCATTTTCTCCTGAAACTCGGAAATGATGTTTCGCCTTTCCTCAAAAGTGAGGAGCGAGGGGAGGTCAACTGCATCCAAACAACGATGAGCTTGTGTGCGACGGCTTTCGCGATGTCGGTCAGTATCACGAACCAGAATTTCAAGACACTGGCCCCGAAAGCCCTGCACGTGCAACACGATGAGTAGCAGCATTGGCCTCACGAGAACTGGTATTGAAAGGCTCCGGTAGGATCTGATGCGAGGAATTACGTCGGGAGTCTAGTAATTTGAAAGCGACTAGATTAGAGATACAATCGGCATCGCAAAAATGCGTGCGCAACACATCACGAAGATATGGAAAGCCAGACCACCGTGCTCTACTTCCAAGGCTTCAGAGCCTTCCTAGTGAGGTAAGTAGCTTCTATTGGTCTCCGAACACCTTGTGCAACTCACAACCGTTTGAAAAATTTCTTGACAAGTTGAGATGAATCTTTAAGTAAACCATCCATGAGTGAATGTCTAGGTGTGTTCTGATAGAAAAATAATATGTTGCAGGTTTCGAACCTACACAGTCCAAGATAAATAGGATTCTGTTGTGGTAACTATCAGGCTAAGATCAGTTACGGTGAACTTCTAAAGAAACCATCACGAGTGAATATCAAGGTGTCTTCCGATAGAAAAAACCTTGCTATCGGCATTTTTCGAACCTGTACAGTCCAAGAGAAACAATTTTGATTCTGTTGTGGCAACCACCTGGCTAAAGCCAATTGCGGTGAACTTCTAAAGCATCCATCCATGAGTGAATATCAAGATGTGTTCCGATAGAAAAAAACCTTGTCGTCGGCAGGTTTCGAACCTGTACAGTCCAAGAGAAACAAATTTTGATTCTGTTGTGGCACACTGGCAACGACCGGCTAAGACCAGCTACGGTGAACTTCTAAAGCATCCATGAGTGAATGTCAAGTGTGTTCCGGTAGGAAAAAACCACGTCGTTAGCAGGTTTTGAACCTGCACAGTCCAAGAGAAACAGATTTTATTGTGGCAAGCAACCTGGCTAAGACCAGTTGCTGTGAACTTCTAAAGCACCTATCCATGAGTGAATATCAGGGTGTGTTCCGATACAGAGAAAAAAACCTTGTCGTCGGCAGGGTTCAAACCTGCACAGTCCAGAAACAGATTTTGACTCTGCTGTGGTTACCACCTGGCTAAGACCAGTTACGACGAGCTGCTAAAGAAACCATCCATGAATGAATGCCGAAGTGTGTTCCGATAAAAAAAATGTACATAGTTCAGCAGGTTTTGAACTTGCGTAGTCCACGAGAAACAGATTTTGATTCTGTTGTGGTAACTACACTGGCCAAGCTAAAGTCTTTAACTCTTCCACTTGACGATTCACGAGACTTCCTAAGTTGAAAAATTATGGGGCCTGTGACTGACACGGCCTGAAAAAGATGACATGGACAATAAAGTTCTGGTCTGAACGTCTACGAGACAATAAGATTGCCCCGACGAGGGCGAAGACTGAGATAATTCCAATTTACCATCATTAGCAGTGAGTTCGATACCACTAAGTATACGTGGAGTTTCTAGAAACACAGAAGGAAATCAGCAGATACTAAAAAACGAGGACAATGAGACACTGTCACCACTTTGAAGGCCAGACATGGAGGATTGGAGACGGGGTCTCATCTTCCCGCAAAACGGTGGCCACGCAGTAATCCAGTTCATCCCAAACATAACATCGAGACCATACGCGACTTCGAACTCGACATCGGTAGCGAGAGCACGGCAGTGAATCACTGAGGCCATGGGGATTGCAGCGAAAGGCAAACTTGGGCACAAATGGCCGAGCGAACGAGCAATCGAAGAAGACGGAGAAGAATACGATTCAAGGTCAAAAGCAACAGACGCAGGAAGACGACCGGTTTGAATGAGGTCCCAGTGGTATAACTCACTCCCTTATGGTAGCGAGAATAAATCTACATGACACATTAGAATGGTCGCACAGGGTGTTCGGAGGTCAATGGAGGCACTTTACTAGGAAAGTTCTGAGAAGTGGAAGCCTTAGAAGTAGAGGTGGTCTGGCTTTCCATAGGAAGATGATCCTTACGATGCATAAACAACCCACGGATCACATGCGCCTGCGCGATCACTGCACATTGGTCCCAGTAAAGAACAAGAAATTGTCGATAAGTTGACGTAGGCTGGGAACAACCACTGGCAACAAAGAGCTCGCAGGATACTGTCTCAGAGCTAATAGGCGCACCTGAGAGATCTCAAAAAACCCAAAATACTTGCGTAGAACGCAGGATGACACTATAGAACCCCATCATTAGGAAGTTCTTAATCCGAGACAGCAAGAGACGCAGGACAGGAGGGAAAGGTCCCACTGGAACCGGCCCTGTGTGATCGAGCAGACAATCTTCTAGACCAGTACCTGGAATAAGAACAAAAACAGTTCCATCCAAGCCCTCGAGATTTCAAAGTTGCATATAACAAATTCAAGTGTCGCGTGGCATTAAAAGTATCAATCAGTAAGTACAAAGGCTAATAGAAGGACGTGTATGCGTCATGGTTTCACCCAACCGTCAAGGCCACATAGTAGCAACTTTCCCGAAAGAAAGCGGGTACGGAAGATACAGGAATATGACGCCGCACCATCACAATAGCTCAGCTCCCATCTTCCGCAACGAATCAACACCGCAAGGCGGACTCAGTCGCAAAGGATATAACGAAAGCGAACCAAGCAATGATACTCAATCTTGTGAGCGCCCCGAAGAGCGCCTCGCTCCATCAACCAGAAATCAACAACGCCATGCAGAAGCATTACCCTCTGTGCTGTTGGCTGACGCTTCAGGCGGTTGAACGGACACTAAGGAATTTCACCACAAAAATTTACAGCTCTTTATATACACATATTTGAAACTCCGCCAGCCCCGACTCGCATAGGCTCCGTTGACGCGTCGTGACCAACTGCACATGTGATTCTCTTTGGGTAACGATCTTTAAGCTTGGAGACTTATTGAGAGCCCCAATGTCAAGGTTATCGACGTTACCGAGACCAAGAGAATCTGTGTTTATAGGTGGCCTCGAATATCGTGGTGATGTCAATGTTGTTTGTCCGCCAAACCTGCGCGAGTGCGTCCTTGCTATGGAAGATTGCTGCGAAGAGGTGGGACACCAGGTGAATATTATAACGCGCTATAGTTCACACCACCATCGTTAGGCGTATGAAGCCCAACAGCTTCTTCGAAACGGGACATTCGATCTGCCTCGCATGCGCAAGGTCCTTGAAAGCCAAAGGGTAACAACATCATATTAGTTCTCCTCGCAAGTACACACTGTAACTCGTGTTACAGGTATTCCTTCTGATCGACGAGGGCACAGTGCACAGATATAAAGCTGATCTTGCAGACGAGATCGAGCCTCAGATCAATGAACTTATCGACCGTGCAGAGAAAGGTCTCAACGCTCTGAATCGTCGAGTGGGCTTGATTCAAAGCAAGGTGAGCAGCCCACCTCTTGTCTTTCACCACGTGATTTGACGCGCGAAGGTTGAGGTTGCACAGGCTATGCAGTCTAGAGTCGCAACTGCACCCACTTCAAATAAGCGTGAAGAAAAGCGCCTGCAAATGCTTGCAAAGCAACGTCGGCGACTTGAAGACGAAGTGAAAGCCTTGGAATCAGAGATATTGGCATTATGATGTTATAGATGCACATTTATTATTGCACGTTCCGCGGCCTGCGCGCTGCCCGCTTTGGTGACCGTATGACGTTATATCTATACATTCGTTATTTGCACGTTCCGCAGCTTGCGCGGTGCGGGTTTCTGTCAATTGAGAGCTGGCGCACTTTCGTAGCTTCCGCATTGTATGTGTCTTGAGGCTCTAGGAGTGGGCAACTATGGCGCTGGATCTGTTCAACCGTTGCATACCTACTATGTAGTAAACCTCACACACAAGGCTGGCACACAGACGAAATAGACACTGTCACTTGTTCGCATTAGTATACACCTTAGCTACACAAAAGCATTTAGAATAGTACATAATCGGATCTAACAACTACAATATTGCAGATGAGGATGCTGATGAAGGGGTTTGGAGCACTGTACCTTGTCGTTACCCGGCGATGCTTACAAGCGGTCTGCGACAAATGTACTGCCAAATAAGCCTGGTATTTATGCCGACGAGACCAACAGGGAGAGCACCTACTAAAAAGACAGTAAGTGTGAGAAGGAAAGAATGATTAGGACAGACCGGTTAAAGAGCAAGCAAGCAAGGTTGGTATGCATACCCTGATCTGAGTCACGGCTAATGAGCTTGTTGGAGAACCTAAGACCAGGCATGATACCGCGCTTCTTGAGCCAGATTCTAGACAAATGCAAAGAAACTAGGGAAGATGGCTTTGACAGCAACGAAGCCGACCAAGCGTTGAACGCTGACAAGATATCCACTTGAGTACCTGGTCAACCTTGCGCTTGGTGCGAGGGTGTCCATACCTCAAGAGGTATTCGCGCTGGGCAGAACCTATAATATAAGTGATAATGAGAAAGTGAGTAAGCCTCAGAGTGAACGCTCTTCATCATGATTTGGAAGCCGTAGAAGCACCGGGCCCCAGCAGCCCAGACCTCATTAGAGAAACGTTCAATGAGGATTTCATCAACAATGCCGTCGGATGCAGTGAAGAAGGCAAGGATGTGTGAGCGCTCGAGAAGTGAGTATCTTGCCTTTTCGTATTGTTTTGTTCTGTCGGAAAAAGGTTTCCGGTCTTTTGATACCATATAATACCTTTCAAGGGCCAAGTTGGTACATGTCATTTCATTTGACACGATAATCTTTTAATGGACATTATAAGGCACTTACAAGGGTCCTTTTGACAACCTTACGTTGGCTACAGTACCAAATTGTAGTCATTCAATGCCTTATAAGGTCTTATAAGGCACCTTTCAAGGCGCTAGCCAAACTTGTAATCCAGCGGCATTGTAATGGCCCTTAAATTTTTTCCGACATCGCACGGTCTTGGAGGTTGTTTCTTGCAGTATCCTACCCGTTTACTGCCTGTTTGTTTCGACTCGCAGTATGAATGATCCACAACTGAAGTTCCTTGTACAGGAAGACTACTCGGACCCTCGCCAGACTCGCCAAAATCGAGCAGATCTACCACAAAAATGTGAAAATAGCAAGCTATAATACCTACTCCCTTATGGTAGCAGGAGTATGCATGAACAAGATGATATTTTAAAAAAACAGGTTCTGCAAGGTCTTTTGTCCGACAGTGATTCACGTTCTATATATCATTGTACGTTGCCCTCTGAAAATATCATGCCTGACGCCTGATGATCTTCCCACCACAAGTTGTATGGCCTGGAAGTACTCCCAAATTTGACGATGGCTTGGAAAGTCGTCTTTGGCGATGCTTCCTTCTTCTGAGAAAGAATTTCTTGTAGCTGCATTGCAACGTTGGGATATCTGTGCAAAAACGGAAAGGTGTCAACACTCATTCCAGAAGCGTAGATCTGCAGACATTGGTCTGTGTTGGGATGGTGTGGAGTCCTCTGTGAAAATTTGACATCAAGCTGCGCATCCAGGTCCACATTGAGGTCGAGAAGGAGAGTGATATAAGGAAGATCAGAAATGCACTGGATCGTCTTATGCATGCGTGTGATTTGATTCAATTCTGATAGATGGTGATGCTTCCCTGCTTTGTCAGAAATGAAAATTTAGAATACATGTTTCATATCATTGGGGCCCAGAGTGGGGTCATTGAAATAAATAGGAATCATTTTGTCAATGAGTGGCTGCAGATTGCAGCATTGTACCGCATTTGTATGATGCCAATGTCGCAAGGTCCACTCTTTACCCTCACATCTAGCACTTTGATCTTAGAAATAATATTGCTTGACAACGTTCAGAAGCTTACCTAAGTCCCTGGGTACTGGAGGCGAGATAAATTCTGTCATAGGCACCCAATGCAAGAAATTGATGTAGGCATGCTGAAATGCTTTCTTGGCCTCCTCTCCCCCCTTCAACCAGAAGTTCTCACCAAAGAGATGTGCTAGGAACTCAATGACTAGCAGTTTGGCATCCACACTTATGTCATGGACTAGATCCCAGATTGCACCTTCAGAGGGGTTCTGGTGGATAAAGAGATCCTTAGCAAGAAGCAGCAAAACTCTGCTGGTCAACTCTCTGCTCTGTCCAATTTCGATCATCCCACCATCAACCTTCCTCTTCAAGACTGTCAAAGCTTCCAGCAGAGAGTCACAAGTTCTATGGAGCAAAATTGCTGTTAGAATTGTATGTGCCCCTATTCATTTTCTTATTTCATCATTTCTACTTTGTACTATTACATAACCTGTGCCATAACAGCTCGAGTTGCTGTTTACCTTTATGCTTTCTTCTTTTGGTGCTTGTACTTTTTGACAAGATTATAGCCGGTGTATAGGGGGAAAGAATCCGGAGGGTTTCCAGATGAGTTTCCGATGAAGTTTCTGAAGGGAATCCGAAGGATATCCGGAGGAGGTTTCCAAGATGTTTTCCGGAGGTATTCCAGAAATAGGGGTTCCAGAAGAGCGGACTTAGATAGGAACCGGAAAGGAATGGAAATCCGGTTTATAGGAGTAGAGTAACTTTGGTACAGAATAGATTTTTTATTTCGACCTGAATAACTTGTAGTTTGCATGCTGTTCTTATACTAAATATGTATGGAGTATCTCCATCATCATCTCCAATGATATGACAGAGTCTGGAGTAAGTAGCTGTACACTATGCTATCATTGCTATGGATGAGTGTTGATCTACTCCGCTACTTGACAGGTAGTCCGGTGATTAAGAGGAGTAACCTAATCCAGATGACAGGTCACATGACTGGAAATACTTTCGGATATCACTTCCGGATATCTCTATCTTCTTCCGGATAGGGGCTATCAGATGCGGATTCTAACACTCCTCCTTGAGTGGTGTCTAGTCCGAGACCAGCTCGCAACTTGTGAAGTCGCGGCCTTGGAAGTGCTTTGGTGAATATGTCTGCAATGTTTTCATCCATTGGACAATACTGGATGTCGAGAATTCCGTGCTTTACTAAGTAATAGATAAAATGGAAATGGATGTTGATGTGTTTGGTATGGGCATGGAATTTGGAGTTAGACACAAGGGAAATAGCTCCTTGGTTGTTGCAGTAGACAATGATGGGTTTAGTGATGGGTTCATATAACTCTCTGATGAGTGACTGTAGATAGAGGATCTCCTGGGCAACTCCAGTCAATGCAATGTATTCCGCCTCTGCAGTGGAAAGGGCTATAATAGATTGTTTCTGTGTGCTCCATGCTACCGGAGCTCCATGCAACATTACTGTATATCCAGACATGGAATGCCGGTGAGGTTGTGAAGCCCAATCTGCGTCAACATAAGCTTCTAAACCTGTGTCAGATCCTCTGAGTGTTAGTTTGAAGTTGGAAGTACCCTTAAGATAATGGATTACATCTTTTACCGCTTCCCAGTGGGTCTGGCCGGGTACCACATGAACTGAGACAATATGGAGACAGGGAATGCAATATCTGGACGTGTGCTGGTAGCAGCATACATGAGGGATCCTATTCCGCGCTGGTATGGTACTTCCTGCATTTCTTCTGATTTGTCGGAAGTGGATGGGGATTGATCTGTGGAAAGCATAACTCCGGAAATCATGGGGATATGGGTGGACTTTGCATCCTGGAGTCAGAAACATTCCAGAATGGTTTGGACATATGCCTTCTGTGAAAGTGCAATGGTCTGGTTGGGGCGGTCTCGTTCTACCTTAAGTCCTAATAACCAGGTGAGTTCCCCTAAGTCGGAGATTTCAAATCTTTTCCAGAGTTCCGCTTTGAAGCAGTCTATGTGCTTCTGATACCTGGATGTGACAGCCATGTCATCTATGGATACTGTGATGACTGTGTGTTCCTCCGATTTCCCATGGAAGTAAACTGCTTGGTCTACTTGTGAGCGTGTAAATCCGGCATCAAGAAAGAACTTCTCTAGCTCCTCGGACCATTCAAATCCAGCCTGTTTGAGACCGTAAAGGCTCTGTAATAGGAGGAGGACTTTCTTTTCCTTCATCTTCCGGAGATAGATATCCAGGCAGAGGTCGCATATAGATGGTGTCCTTTAATTCTGCATTAAGGTAGGCACTTTTGATGTCGATCTGATGGATTTCCCAATCTCTATGTGCGGTGATGGAAAGTACTGTGTGGATAGTGGTCATATTTGTAGTCGGAGCAAAAGTCTCGGAATAGTCAATTCCGTGCTTCTGACGTTGTCTGTTAGCTACTAGACGTGCTCAGAGTTTGAGCTTTTCTCTGTCTGGTCCGCGCTTCATCGCTAAAACAAAATGGCTCGGGATTATGTTTACACCTCTTGGGGGATCTACATACAATCTTCCAGGCATTTAGCTTTTTAAGCTGGCTTAACTCATAGTCTATGGCCTCTTGCCATTCCAGACCATCCGGATCATTCAATGCTTCCTTCAGCATCGGTTCTGGAAGTGTGGCAGCTTGTGCGCTTTCGTGTAAGTCCTTTTCTTCATCTCTGGATCACTCAATAATGGCATATGCAGCTTCTATGATGAAACTTGCAGTGTTTCCACCTTTGTGTAGGGCATGGTAATATCCTGCAGGTGGTCAGACTCTGGTAACTCGTGGGGTGACAGGTGCAGGAAGTTGCTGTGAAATCTGGGGTGGAGTTTTCGGATCCGGAGGTAATGCTGGTGTGGGCTGGATGATTTTCCAAGTGGGTGGTGGATTGTCCAGTGCTTCTTCCAGATGTTCTGGATTTTCTGGTCCACTATACTCCCCCTCGTCTGGAACATCATCAGCATTGATAACAGACTTCACCATTGGCAGAAATGTTACATTCCGCTCGATAGACACTCTCTGTTTTTCCGGCCACCAGATCCAGAAACCTTTGCTCTCTGCATCTATTCCTACAAATGTGGCTTCTTCCGCTCAGGCCTCCAACTTCCCTCCAGTGGTAGTATGGATGTATACCGGAGTTCCAAACTCATGTGCAAGTGTGAGATTCAGTTTGGATTTATGGACAAGCTCGAAAGGAGTTTTATCCAGTATTGCATTGGATGGAAAATGATGTAAAGATACAACCTAGCCTGGGCTGTAGATAAACCACTGCCTAAACTAGTATGTGAGTCTTGCACTCCGTCTAGTCTGCTTCACTTGTAAGAACAAGAGTGTTCAACCCTAAAGGGGGATGCCTATTAGTATGGTCAAGTTCAAGTCTAACTTATGTGCAAAACAAGTGTCATGGTCAGCAGTAAGTTGCCGCAGTCAGCAATGATGCCGCTGGAACTAGCATCACATGTAGTGGTGCTACCGTGGTCGAGATATAGTCAGTAACAGTTGTGTTGAGTGAGCAATGTCGAGTGATTGTTACGAACTGGGATGGCGTCACCAGCGACAGTGAAAAGACACGGACGGTCTGCTGGGAAGTTCTTACAATGTCCAGAAGAGGACAAGGTGAAAGTACAAGGAACGCGTTCCGAGTACGATCAAGGGTTCGGCCTCAAAGACAAGTCTAAGAGGTTCTACGAGAATAGAGACTAAGACTAAGGAGTGCTTAGACTTAGAGACGATTCAAGATGACTTAGGTTGGAGACCTAAGCGAAGGATATTCCAGGTAAAACCCAGTAAGATTAAAGTAAAGAATCTACTACAAGTACACTGTGCTTATATAGGTACATATGTGCGCACAGACCAGGTAACTGTGGGAATATAAGTGCATATCCTAATGAGGAAGGCATATATTGTACAAGCGTGTTGAAACGCATGAGTAAGGGATGAAAGCACGTGTTTAGCGTACACATATGCTAAACCAGCTGAGTCCAAGAATAGAGTCATGGGAGTTCATGACATCACATGATATGACGTGTCGACGACGTATGGTTGAATCATATAGTCATGTGATGTCTGATGGAAGTGGAAGTGTCCAAGCAATAAGCTCCGTATCACGTGATATACAAGAATAGAAAGGAAAATGAATAGGGGCACGTACGACTGTAACAGTGATGATATCAGCGGTAGCAGTAAGGTTGCGAGCGGTGCAAAGAAACAGTAAGGAATTCCGCAGTACTTTCAGCGGTAAAGTAGCGGTGCATGAGAAGTTCAGTCAAAGTAACAGTCAAAAGTCCAGCGGTATGCCAGCAATAACAGAGAACGAGCGTGATAGATTAACGAGTGATAAGGAAACTTTAAAGACTATGTCCACTACTGGGTAGATCCAGAGCTAGACAATAATCCTGACCTATAGTACGTGCAATGGTGTAAAATCAGGTGTCTGTATCGTGCAGGGTACGCAGTGCTTATATCCTAAATTGTACATATGTACTCGGAATACTCTAGGCGAGATCAGTAGCACTGGAGTGTAGTGACCGCCGTAAGTAAACATAGCGCGAGGCAACATGTAATAAGGCTTGCCGTGGAATCAGTGATAATGAACAGAAAACAAACGACACACCAAATGGAGCTATGCGGACGTGGCAAGGACATGGGAGGACATTGGTATGTGGAACGTGGTGTGGTAGTCGGTACAGTGTGCAGTAAGTGTGGGATGCTGCCGGTACTGCTAAAGGGGTAAGACAGCCATGGACAAGTGGTAACTCCTGTAGACGTGAGATGAGTGTCAAAAGATGGGGTTTTAAGCCCAGCGCCAATATGTTTGTTACACCGGTTTATAGGAGTAGAGTAACTTCAGTACAGAATAGACTTCTTATTTCGACACTCTAACTTGTAGTTTACATGCTGTTCTTATACTAAATATGTATGGAGTATCTCCATCATCATCTCCAATGATATGACGGAGTCTGGAGTAAGTAGCTGTACACTATGCTATCATTGCTATGGATGAGTGTTAGTTTACTCTGCTACTTGACAGGTAGTCCGGTGATTAAGAGGAGTAATCTAATCCAGATGACAGGTCACATGACTGGAAATACTTTCGGATATCACCTCTGGATATCTCTATCTTCTTCTGGATAGGGGCTATCGGATGCAGATTCTAACATATGTGATAGACAAAAATCCTCACTGGTTGACCTGCTGAGAAGGCGTGCCTCATCAAATGCAATCACGAGTTTTGGCTCATCAACAAAAACCCCCTCCTTCTCCACCCTCTTCCACTTCTCTTCCCTCACTATGGCAAATATATGTGGCATAGCAGTCACCATGGCTTGGAAAGCATCTATAATGAATAATTTGCCTTCCAATATTGGAACCTTGACCTCCTCATCTTTTTTTGAGGCAGTAACATTGGTGCTCTCTTTGGTTATTTCAATCTGTTCAAAGGTCTGTATTAAGCTTCAGCATCATTCCATCTGTTTAACAATCATGATTAGCTGTGCTCACTTCTTTATATCAAGAGTACATTCTCTCAAAGAACTCAGTGTCTTACTAGGATGCAAAAGGCAAGTAAATCACCAGATTTCACAATCCTTCCATGGTCAACAGTTCAGACAAATACCAACAGTTAATAATGTGGTCATTCATTGGGGGTGCAGAAACAAAGCTGCAGTTTTTCTAAGCAATTTACCAATGACTAAAAGGGTAGAGATCTGTGTGGGAAAATCTCAGGGTTAGTATCTGCTAATTAGTGTGATCAGAATTCAGGAACTTTGGAAGATAGTTACCGCTAACTGGCTTGACATAATACTCAGACAACTCGGAAAAAGGTGATGGCGGAAATACAAAGTGTAGCCAAATTGATAACTGGCTTGATGCAGTGCTATGATGTTACAAATAACAAAGTGACAATACGAAATGTGTCAGAACAATATCTTGACTACTTCTTATTCTCACGACTAGGAGAGCAAACTAGAAGTCGAATACAATCGAATTAATCAATATGTGGCCTCAAAATTGACTTCTCTGCTGCTCAGGCACTCACAATGAGTATGACACAGAATCAGAACAGAGTACACCCTCTTGATGTAGTCTTAAAGCTAACCAGGTTCTCAATATTATTGAATAAAGTATACTGTGGTCAGCCAATTATGTAAACATCATTCACCCCTTATTTATTTCATTGTTCTGTCATTTTGTCGTTTTGGGTTTTTAACAATCTGTCGCAAAGAGGGTGTAACACTTTTTTTCAACCTCAGCGGGTAGAGTTCCTGACTTTTTGTTTGTGCACGAATGATGACATCGCTGCAAGGGCAATCATCCAACCTAGAATTCTCGGAGACACAGATCTGCGCTAGATAATAAGTTCCTCCAATCTGTACAGCCCAACACCGAGCGCAATCTGTTGTTCTTGATGTTTACGTCTTTTTCTCCATTCGTTCGGGGTTTCCCTCGGCGTTCCCTCAGCCCTCTCCTTCACTGTTCGGTTCTGAACCCTAGCGAAGGGTTCCAATGCCCCTCGAAGGGATCCCATACGTTCATGAAGTCCTATCTCGGGTTCTATATGCGACATGATATTCCGAAGTAGTTCGTGTGACGGAGGGAATTGCAACAAGGAAACAAACGAGGCGTCCAACAAGACTTGCAGGAAGGATATTGTCTGTAGAGTGTCAGCCTTCATCTTGGCTACTGGGCGTAAACATACTTTATCGTATGGCGGGGCCGCTCCGCCACGCTGTTCTATCACAACGTTCGATGCCACAGATTTTAAAAGGGTACGGATGTACTCCTCGGTTCCACCGATTGTCCAGCCGTCCAACAATTCTAAGATCAAAATGAGATCTTGCGCATCTGGCAGGTATTTTCTGATGGCCAGGCGCATTGCAGCAGGGGACGTTGGGTACGAGACACACATCAGCATATAGGTTGATAGAGTTGGGGTCCAGGCCCTATTACTATCCACATGCATGGCCTCGGGATCGGTTTGTGACTCTCGCTGTTTACCAACAAGCACCTTGGCTAAGGAGATCATCTCGTCCTCAGAGATATCGACTACCGAGTTGAACGACAACATGATACTTTCCTATTGCACGAGCTATTATTAGATTTATTATGCTAGAGGGGGGGATCACCCACCCAGTCACCGTGTTGTTTTAGTGCTGTGAAAAGTCCGCCTTCTACCATGCCTGCACTGACGACACGACTCTCAATGAGGTGCCGCGTGACACGCGGAGAGTACTGAGGCTTATCAGTATATTCCTTTGCAAAGAAAAGGGCTAAAAGTTCTTTGACAAAACCGTAGCTATAAAGAGCTTCCGACGCAGCACCGTCCTATTGGCAAACTAGGCATTAGAAACTTCGATCAAGACTATAACTGCGCACCGGCGTCGAGATTGATAGCACATTACTTGAGGATGATCCACTATCTGAGGTGTGCTCCTTGACCCATTTGAAAAATGCTTCGTCTGCCTTATGGGGTTCGTTGTGCTGCAAATGATTTGCCATGTTAACAAGCAGTTTAGATCTCGAGTCATTGTCCGCTAGCGTTGCAGCTTTAGGATTTGGTGCTAGCCATTCAGAAGTTGCGGGGTTTTTGCCGATCGCACCAGCAATGGTGGATTTTACGTTCGGATCCAGGGGAATGACGTAAACTATCGAACGGTGTGGAGATTCTGAAGTCGACGAGGTGGTCCGTGAAACATTTGCAGGGCACAACGTTAATAATACTTGCCCTGCATCTGCGAGCATCAAGTTCATACTAATGCCCAGTTTGATGCTCGGCGCAAGAGCGGACGGGATTGGGATAGCATGCGATGCAATAACTACACCGTAACGCATGTCCCAGAGAAGGATTGATATCTCTGATGATGGCGCACCGGTTATGGTGACGAGGAGAACCAACGAGGAACCCAGTGAAAGGAGACACATGCCGCATCCAAAAGAATGAGTATTCAAACGCGATAATTGGGCCAGAGTTAATGTCTCGCCAATCTGTGCTACAGATGTTGTTAGGCCGTTTATCTCAAGCTGGTAAGCAGCCCAAGTATGAGATTCATCTTGACAATGTGAGAAACCTTCAAACCAAAATAGACACACAAGCTCACTTATGTAGCTCAACACCCCACAGGGACCAAATGAAAGGGCAGTAACGTGGTCTTGTGTTGTCTGCCCCGAGACTCCATGGGATATCGAAGACTGGTTTTTGCCAATGATAGTTATATCTTTGCCAGTGACAGATACAATGGACAGAAGCAACGTAGAGTCAGAGCTCGAGCAGAACACTATTATGGTGTCTGGGGGGTTTCCATGAGGTGGCAGAAAAGTACATGACGTGCCAGGGAAGAAAAATACGTCCAGGAAATTTTGTTCGTGCGGACATACAAGAGTGGACTGGATGTTCAACTCGTAATCTGCGACACTGATATCACCGGTGGAAGACACGAGTAAAATCTTTGAACTTTTATCGTCTGAGTAGATATGCACGACTTCGTGAGGCAGCTAATGATTGCGTCAGTGTAGAACATGACTTGGAATGTTTGCATGAGCAAAACACACCACAATTTCGCGTTTGTCATTTTTGCCCAAGGTGCCGCCTAATATTTTCTGCTTCATAATCCATACCGTCCGGTCCCTGTTCTTCACAGCAATCTCCGGTGCGGAAGAGACGAGTGCATAAGTTGTGCATGTGCGCCCATCATCCTCTAGCGTACACCGGCTGCTCGCAGGTCCAGAGAACACGACATTAGATCCACAGGTGTGCGAGGCCACTGTATGAAGTTCAGATAGCTGAAAACAGAAAGTCTCCATCAACGTGTCTCTGCAGGAGTCCAGAAAACTTACATCAACAATATGTATGCCCTCCGCTTGGATGGTCACTGTTGCATGTCCGGGGAAATCACGACTGTATGATGCATATTTAGAATTGTGTACTTTTGCGTGCCTTGTCTTCGTTGGAACAGGGTAGCTTGATACTTGGAACGGCTCTCCGATGAGGGAGCTCATCGAGGTTTGTGAAGAAGATCAGTGTATGTATGCTGAGGTGTCCGGGGAGCCATCCATCCGGGGTCTCAGTAAAGCATTATTGTAAATTTAGATGCAGGAAAATAGTCGTTCCCAAGTTCTCCGGAGGTCAAGCTCAACTCAGTGCATCAACTTCCAATGATCATCCATTCTGAAGTAAATCATAAGTTCTGGCTGCTATTGCATCGTGAACAACAGTAAGTACTTCCAGGTTATCATAGTCTGGCTCAGTTTAAGTTACTACAGTGACTGATCTCATCCTGTGTAAGCTGGTACTGGTCCAAAATGAGTCTCGTGCCAGAAGTCTGGCTGCCTTAATTAGCACCTAGAAGGCATATGACTTGCAGTTATCTCCATGCAGAGATGCATCTTCGAGGACACCCTATGTACATTCTGACCTCTTTATTGGACGGAACAACTATCTTCATGGGGGGGAAGCAATTTCAATGAGAGAAGTACGTTGGATGGTATTCTAGGATTCTGCTTGCACGTTGACAATGAGTCATGCACGGTTCTGCTTTTATAGTGATAGCACAGTACTGGCTTGATCAAGATCCGTGGGCCATTGGAGGATCACTGCCACAGGATGTTAAATGACATCGATGACCGGTCTATGCTTGATAGTCGGCCGATCTGTAAAGCGTTCGGCCGACCGTGGTAGCCTAGTACTGTCAGCATAATGAAGACTCCCGGACGCGGATGCAGAGGTAGGTCTTGGTCTGCGAGTCCTCCTGGCACTGATTCAGGCAGCGGTGAATACTAGTGGTTCCGAGTCTCGGACCACTCAATTATAGTCCGAGGAATACCTCTCTCCCGAAGCTAATTATATTTCTGACAAAGAACTGACATGTGGTAGTGCGTGTCGAGCGGATGAATTTTACCCCTGAGACTCTGCCGATTCATTTTTACGCGAGCACGGAGCGCCGTAATAAGCATATTATAGTATATGTTTAGCAAAAGTTTCCCTTTTGACACAACTTTGACAGAAGATCCTCAGTCAATTCACTGGAACGCGAATGCGGCATCTCGGAGCAAAGCTCGGCACAATTCCACCACACTCTACCAGTATTACACACAGGTGGTCTGGAAAGATATGAACCCACTCCCTGAGGCTTTCTTTGTCCCCATTCTCTGCTGACGCCCTCAGTCCATTCTTGAATTTCACTCCCTACCCTCAGACTCTCATAAAATGACAACGATGGCGGGGCCGTCATCTCCAGTCAAAGAAGCGAAAGAAGCACCAGGTGCTTCATGGAAAAAGAATGAGGAGCATATAGTCCCCAAAAATCGCATAGGCATTGTATTCTTCGGTTTGATGTGCTGTGTATTCTTGGCGGCTTTAGATCAAGTATGCAAATTGTTCTTGTTCTTCATGAAAATCTGACTCACACTTCACAAGACCATTGTAGCCACCGCCTTGCCTACAATTGTAGCGGACCTTGGAGGGGGAAATGAATACAGTTGGGTAGGAAGGTTCGTATATGTAGATTAGGCTCGGTGTCACACTCTAACTTATCTTCATACAGTGCGTACATGTTGGCCTGCGCTTCTTTGGGCCCGCTATACGCCAAGCTATCCGACATTTCAGGTCGGTGCCATTTCAGTCTCATGCTCACATCGTCGCTTGGAAATTAACTGTTGGGATCTGCAGGCCGTAAACCCATACTATATGGTCCATAGTCATATTTTTAGTATGTTTCCCACCACCTGCGTCCCATTTTGTTTTAACATCATAGATTAGATTGGTTCAGCCTTGTGTGGCGCAGCCCAGAATATGACATGGTTGATTGTCTGTCGCGCTGTACAAGGTATCGGCGGCGGGGGCATAATACAACTCGTACAAATCACTATATCTGATATTGTGTCATTGCAAGAGTGAGTATCTGTTAGTAAACCTGGTTTATTTTGGACCTTATTTATTTTTCAGCCGAGGCAAGTATGCTGGCTTGATCGGTGCCACCTGGGCATCGCAAGGTAAGACCACTAGAGCTAGTCAGGTTCCTGAAGTTTAAAACCTTACCTATTTTCTTAGTGTTGTCGGACCATTAATCGGCGGCGTAAGATCTGCTATCTTCCGAAGACATCTGACCATTCATGATTTTTCTGCGTTCTAGGTTTTTACCGATCATGTAACTTGGAGGTGGTGAGTATTCGCATCAATATGTTATTGATCCAAATTTCAATCGATGTGTATCAGGTGCTTCTGGGTCAATTTGTGCGTTTGACATATATTTTGCTGGGGTCAGAAGTTCATTATTGATACGCCCTTGGACAGACCGACCGGCGGCGTAGCTGGGGCAGTTTTATTCTTCTTCTTAAATTTAAATCCCCATGAAGGAAGACCATTCCGCGACCATATCCGGGAATTTGATTTCGTTGGGCTTTTCCTGATTATTACAGGTGTCATTTGCCTGCTTGTAGGTTTCGACTCTAGCGAAACGACATGTAACGTTATCCTTTCTGTTCTGAAGAACCGAATCTTACTGGTATTCAGGGCAAAGTGCTGAAACCATTGCTCTCCTTGTTGTGGGAGGCGCGTTGCTAATCCTTGGTGGCGTTAATGAGATATACACAAGCGGTCCCCCATCATCCCTCCTCGTCTTTTCAAGGTGAGTTGTCGAGAACGCTATTCACGTTGTCTCTCAACGTTTGCCAGACACGTACAACTGGCGCAATATTGATCTCTGTATTCTTGCACGCTGTGGTATTTTTCTCAGGTAAGCACGTCACGTACGCAAATCTGTCCTGGGTTTTAGTATTCATCCATATGACTATTCCAGGTTCATAGTGAGTATTTTGTAGACAGAGTTTATACCTGACATTATCTCATGGTTTTCTAGCTACCTTCCGATGTATTACCAAGGTAGATCTGTCCTACAATCTTCGAGTATGCACTTTGTTGAGCGCGATACCAGTTCTTGGCGCATCAGCCACGGGCTCTGGCATTAGGTGAGTATTTGAACATACATATGCGTCGTTGTATGCAGGTTACTGATATGCACAGAATGCTACCGTATTCGTTGTGCAGTGCGCTCATGTCGGTATTTTCTGGAATAGTTGTGGCCCGCACGGGATCCTACCGTCCTATGGTGTGGTTCGGATGGATTGTCATGACACTTGGTTGGGGTCTCATGATCATGCTGGACAATACGAGCACTACGTATGTGTATAGTCACTGCCAAAGTCAAACGATTATTATAGCTCTTTTAAACAGTGCAGAGAAGGAAGTCTACCCCTTTATTGCAGGGCTTGGTATCGGTTGCTTGTTCCAGGTGAGTTTATTATATCATCATAACGATCCGTACTCATCATCACCTCTCTGATAGACCCCGCTTATCGGTCTACAGGCGGCCATGCCTCTCAAGGACATGGCTACCAGCACAGGTGCTTTTGTGTTCCTCCGGTGAGTGTGACTTTAATATGTACATTTCATAGGTACTTATTGGTCTTCAGAACTCTTGGGGGTACTGTAGGTATCACGATCGGAGAAGCTATCATTTCCAGTGTTCTCCAGCTGAAATTGCGCGGCATCCAAGGCCTCACCATCAACACTTCTCCAGCGGCTTTGAATGATAGCATCAGGCAGATTTCTTCCATTGCTGTTAGAAACAATTTTATGATCTCTATTCGAGCTTACTCACCGGTCTTACCAGAACCCAACAGTGCGTAGTGAAGTCATGCATGCTTACTCGCAGTCTATCAGCACAATTTGGTTGGTCAACACGCCACTAGCTGGGTTCGGTCTCTTTCTAGTTCTCTTTATTCGTGGTTACACCCTCCAGCGCACGATTATCCGTAGCGGCGAGAAGAAGCCAGGAGACGTTGAGAAAGGTGCCGCTCAAGCGACGATAGAAGAAGACTCACCAGTCATGGAGTTAGCATCTTTGGAGAATGAAAAGAGACGAGCTTCCTGTGATGACGCCACTGAACACACACGAACATACACGGCAGATGACGTTACTAGTGTCAAGCAGAAGACAGAAGAATAGAGCGAGGGACATCTGATACCCCTGCCTCGAGCCTGGAAGTGAAGGGACAGGTGATACCTGATTATACCTTGTCGATGGTGGTCTCTGGCTGTGCATGAGGCTTAAGGACTCGCATATAAATGATTCGGAACCAAAGTGTGTAGCTTATAAATGCACTAGAGCATTGTATGTATTTCTCTTACTTGCAGGTCGATGTCAATAATTTAATATTACTCATGACTCGGAACGTTCTTCCTTCGCGTGTATCGGCAACGATAATCTCTATCATACATGATGAACCGCAACCTGGCTGAATAGCCATTACCTATATTTAGCCACGAAAGATATAAAAATACCTCTACGTCGCAGGTCACGTGAGATGGTTTTTCGAAGTAGTGATACATTTTTGCGATCGTTCACTCTCGTCTATCTTCTGTCCATTTACTATTATTATTCTGGCGCAGGCGATCAGGGTGCCCATGGCTACTCAGAACGCTGAAGATGTTGATATCATAGAAGCCCGCCCCCGCAAAAGGATTCGCAACAGCACAAAACGCAAACGTGCTTCGAGTCCCACTCACCCGCCCAGAGTACCTATATTGTTTGCGCCGTTCCGCGCCCTGGGTCTAATCACAAACCATATACCATTCTATATGCAAACACGCTCTTACAAGGATGCAACTGAGGGGCCTCGCATACACATTTTAACCTGTCTCGGCAGATCATGGGCCTTATGGGAGGGGGGCAAGATGGGCCTGTTATTTGTGGGTGAGTCATTGGTATGTCTCAATTCAGAAGGCATGTTTGATTTTCCTGTGTAATGGTGCACAGGTCCGGAAGTCCAAGACCCCATTTCGTGCTTAGTTATGGATGGAGATGCTGTTTGGGCAGCGTCTGGCGTGCATGTAATCAAATATCTCCGAGGAAAAGAGGTAGGAGCTTGCAGATATTTTATTTACTTTCTTTTTTGACTCAGTTGCAGGTTTCACGCGTGTCGAATCCGCTCCAGACCCCCTTAGCATTCGTCATTCTATTTGGCTCTCAGTTGCTTGCATTGACGGAAGATGGTAGGCGGATGCTGATATGGGAGGTATCGACCAATGGTACGCTTTTCTGTCCGATCATTCGGAGTGTTTGTTTTATAATTACTCCAGAACAAGCACTATCTACAACTATTCAGTTTGATATTGGGTTTACTGCTACATCAATTCTCCATCCTGCCACATATCTGAACAAAGTTCTGGTTGCTAGTAGTGAGGGTGATATGCAGCTTTGGAACATCCGTACACAGTGAGTTGAATATCTGTAATCCATTAATTGAATTCAACGGTTACTGCAGGACCTGTATACACAAGTTTTCTAGTTCTCGATTGCGCACATTACCATCTCAGCAGCATATGAACTCATTGTCGAGTCCCATCACAGCGCTAACGCAGTCGCCTGCTATTGATGTGGTTGGTGTTGGTTTTATGTCAGGAGAAATATCTGTGTACGACGTTCGTGCTGACGAGCGGCTCATGAGAATGTACATGGATAACGGGGGAATCAAAGCTTTGTCCTTCCGGAGTGGTATGTTGCTACAAATATAAGCATACTCGATTCTGATCTTGCTGCATACAAGATGGTCACCCGATTCTGGCGTCCGCCTCATCGTCTGGACACATAGCTCTCTGGGACCTGGATTCCGGAGGTCGGCTTCTTCACCTCATCCGGGGTGCACATGATGGTGCTGTCAGTGCACTTGAATGGGTCCCTGGACAGCCTGTCCTCATCAGTTCAGGTGAGGATAACAGCGTCAAGGTAGTTATAAGAATAAGAAGGTCTGTTTATCACTGATAATATTCAAATAGCAATGGTTGTACGAATCTCCCACCGCTGTTCCTCGACTCCTGAAATTCAGATCTGGTCATCATGCACCTCCACATCTCATCCGGTTTTATGGTGAAGATGGTAAACAATTGCTATCTGCGTCAGCAGATCGTACCCTTCGGTATATCTCTGTTGTTCGAGACTCGAGGTCATACGAGATGTCGCAAGGTAGGTGTTGAGTACAGAATGATGTTATTGATGGTTAACCGGGGTCTGTTTAGGATCTCTCGCACGAAAAGCTACGATCCTTTCAAAACCTCTTGCTTCGTTAAAATTCCCTCCCATCACCTCCATTTCTTGTTCGTCGACACGATCCAAGGACTGGGATGACGTTTTGACCGCACATGCTGACGAGATGTGTGTGCGGTCTTGGACAGTGCTCAACAAGCGTGTTGGAAAGCACACCTTCAACTCTGCTGAAAGTTCCAAAAAGAAGTCTCCCTCGGGTGTTGTAAAGGTTCGTCGTCTTCCTTGCCTCATTCTAAGTCTTATCCTGTAATTTAGTGTGTCTGTGTTACTGCTTGTGGAAACTTTGGTCTTGCGGGATCTTCAACTGGAGAAATACACATGTGGAACATGCAGTCTGGGTTGAAGCGAAAGTCGTTCAGGGTTGGCCCTTGCCCTCAAGCCGTAATTGAGCGCCTTGAGCTTTCGTCCATGACGAAACCAAAAGCCAGTGAGCGTGGCATTACTGGCCTGGCTTCAGATGCTCTGAACCGGGTAGTCATTGCCACTACTTCAGATGGCACTGTGAATGTGAGAATTGTCGCTGCTTCCACCGCTCCCAACTCACAATGACTGACGGCTATAGTTCTTCGACTTCCAAGCCTGCACTCTGGACCAAGTGATGGTTTTACCAACTTCAGCTAGTTCGATAATGTTACAGCGAGACTCTGGATTACTTGCAGTCATCTGCGATGATATGGTCGTTCGAATCATTGACATCGAGACTCGTAGAATCGTTAGAGAACTAGCATGTGGCGTCCAAGGTCGAATACTTGACATTGTGGGTTGCGGACATTGCGTTGAACTTCAGAACTTCACTGAAGTAGTAACAGGCATTTTCGTCGGATTCGCGCTGGATAGTGGTCACATCGTTAGACTCTGTGATACGGACATTTGATATACCTACTGGTCAGCTCATAAATGCGTTCCGCACACCTAGTGTCGCGACGAGTATTGCGTTCTCGCCGACAAATGACTTTTTGGCCACTACACACGTCGACAGTGTTGGTATTTTCCTTTGGTAAGACACTACGTACCAACTCCTCATCTCCATTGATAACTCTGGATAGGGCAAATCGGTCTCAATACTCGGAGGTTGCATTCCGTGCAATTTCGGAAGATAATATCGCGGAAGTTACGCTTCCTTCGATGCAAGGGTCTGAAGAAGATGAAGGTGAAATATTTGTTCATTTGGTTTTGTGCATATTGCTGATTTATATCCAACATTAGAAGCTTTGGAAGCACTGGGGGTGGAAGATAAGCCCACAGACGTCTTCTCGACGCCATCTCAATTAGATGGAGACCTTGTGACATTAACGTTACTCCCTCGCGCACGTTGGCAGACACTGCTGAATCTGGAAGTTATACAAGTTCGTGCTTGATCGTTTGTTCTTTCACGCTAGAATTAATTATTTTGCAGCAACGGAATAAGCCAAAAGAGCCACCGAAGAAACCCGAACATGCACCATTTTTCTTGCCTACGTTACCGGGCGTCGAGCATCGTTTTGCAATCGAAGAAAAGAAGCAAGAGACACCAGAAAAGCACACCCGCAGACTCGATAAAATGGTTGCGAACTCGCAAAGCACGTTACAAAAGTTACTGGTCGAGTCAGATAAAAATAGTGGCTGTATGATCTTTTCCGTTCGCGATTTTTTCATGCTGATCACTAAGGCTTCTTTCAGCTGATGATGCATTGTTCAACTACATCAAGAGCCTCTCGCCAGCGGCAATTGATTTGGAGTTGCGCTCGTTAGTCTCGTTCAACAGCCTCCGACAGTTTCTTCGCGCCATCAAGCGACGCCTGCAGTCGCACCTTGACTTTGAGGCCGTGCAAGCACTACAAAATGTCGTCCTGCGAATCCATGCAGATGTGATTATCGAAAATGAGGATTTGCGGACTGAGTTAGAGGAGCTCCTGAAAGTACAGAAGAAAGAGAGTGGCCGAGTGCTAGATTTACTGGCTTCGTCACTCGGCACACTTGGTTTTGTTCGGGACATACAATAGACAATGTCCGTAACTGCAAGTACACAAAATACTTACACGAGAGGTAGTAAATTGTGCCGCTGAGGCAGTCAATTTTATATTACGTAAATGTGGGCTTGCACGTGCCTGTGTCACGAACGCGTCCGCATGTGTTGATCATCATCGGGTGCCGCGTTTAGTCAATGTACCCCCACTAACACCTCTATTCTGTCTATATGCCCGGCTTCAAGCCAACTAACACATCTTCGCCCGCGAAATCTCTCGGTGCAACTCAACGCCCATTAGTCTCTATCCAGGCAACAATATCTGATGTCTCCCGAGGGTCGGCGGCCTCGAAATCTGAACTGCATAACCTGACATCTGCGGAAGTCGAGTTTTTTGATGCAGTTGTCAAAAGAATACCCCCTAAAGCCACCTCGTTTCTCTCGGGACTAAAGGCATACAATGATGAACTGCACGATCGGGGCTGGGATAGCCAGACGGAGACAGTGCATTACGGGAGGTTGCTGGAGCTCTGCAAACTCCGGGGACCAAGCTGGAATCACAAATGGGAAGGGGTGAAACAGCAGCATGGCTATAGCGGACCCTCAAGAAGTCCAATCCCTATGATGTCCGCTAAAGTACCCATTCCGACTTCAAAGCCTGTGAGATCAACTGCCCGTCTTGCAACGCCTGTTCGCGACGAGGATGACGATGTGTTTACCCTTCACTCACACCAAGACCAAGAACAGGATGGAACCGGAACAGAAACAGAAACCCCATTTTCTGATGCCGAATCTGAACAGGCCCCTCCTCGCCCCCTCACGCGCCTGAACCAGGCTACACGTCCCAACGCATCAGTACAATTAACACGGTTGACAAGGACGCCTGTAAGCCGTCCTTCGAGTAGCGTCCTTCCCTCTGCTCTTACACGTGTGTCTACGCCCCGTCCTCAAACAGTCGTTGGTCACCATCAGCCAGTTGTATGGGAAGGAATGTCAGACACCACCGACGATGATAATATTCCAGGCTCTTTATCAACTACTCCGCCATCTTATCGCGCTGCTGTCGCAACGCCTATCCCTCAAAAAGCACGGGCTCAGCCGATAGTTCGTGCATCGTCACCGATTAAAAACCCAGTAGCAGTCGACGCGATCGAATATACAAAAGGTCGCGCGCGCAAGGGAAGCGTAATTAATGAAGATGAAGCGTGGCAGAAAATTAAGATGTCGCGAGACGAAGAAGACGCGGACAAGTTCCGTGAAGACAAACTCCTCGAACGCTGTTGGGAGATTTGGGTTCTCGGCTACCAGTGGCTAGCGGTAGGCATTTTCTGACTGTGATCCTACCAGGTGGTGATACTTTAATCTAGACAACGAACACACAAGTTGCTCAAGCTCGAGATAATGTAATTCTAGGTTCTTCATTACGCTCCTGGCGGAATGCTACTGCCTTGCGCCTTGAAATGCATGCTCGCGCTGTTTCCATTGCTGATGCGCGCTGCCTTCGCTTCGCCCTTGATGTTTGGGGTGCAAAACATAAGCAGAAAAAGCAATTACAGTGGCGTCATGACATGCGCGCCAAGATGAAGACAGTCCGCGAAAAGCATGAAACTAAACTTGTCAGATATGCATGGGTCAAATGGCAGCAATCCCACCGCTCTCTTTTGAACGAGCTGCAGTACAATGAACGCATAGTTGCACGGTTTTTCCTGCGATGGAAAAACTCGTTGTTGAAGCTAGATCGCATGGATGCTGCTGCAGACGAGTTTTCCCGGAGAATCAAGGGGAGCGCTGCTCATAGAGCATGGAAGCACTGGAAAAAAACCATAGCTGCCAAAGATGCCGGAAAAATTGTTGCACACAAGGCGGCAATCAGGATCAAAGGAGTTGTGATGGACTTGTGGAAGAAGCAGACGTAAGTGGATCATGTTCCCTCACATTCAGACAGCTAACACCTTTTGTAGCCGTGAGCGCCAGACGGCGGATGCTTATCGTGACGTTGCTATCCTAAAGCGAGCAATAAGCACATGGAAAACTACCAGAGATCGATTGCGTGTACGTTCCCTTACTCAATAACGTCGAATGATCTCATTTCAGTAGGTCACGGAAAAGCGTGCCGACAAATATCTTGCTCGTCAAGATGCTTTTTTGCTCCGAGCTGTCGCCAGGGTTTGGAAGGCTCGCGAACGCGGGAAACTACTCGAAAGGGTGAGAGACATGCGTCTAGTGAAAAATTCAATAGCTGTTTGGAAAGACCGCTTGCGAGAACGCAAGCATCTTGAAGGTGAGCGTAATTAACAATGAGATTATCTCAGAAATCTTTAACGTCGCGACAGATTATGCTCTCGCATTCTCCATGCGTTCCGATTCATACGGTGTCTCTTCAGCTCTGCGAACTTGGCATCGAGTTTATACGATTTACCAAAATCGCCACGCCTTTGCTGTCCAGCGCAATCTTGCTCGTGTGCAGTATGATGCGCTACTCAAATGGCGCATCCAGCTGAGGGCGAAGATGAAGCTGTTGAAACAAGCTCGATTCGTGGAGAACTTCATTCTTCAGCGAAGGATTTTGAAAGCCTGGAAGGTCAAGTTTGAGGAACACCAAAGACTGAAGAAACTCGAGGGCCTTGAGATCTGTCGACTTCGTGCTTTCATGACAGGTAAAGTTGACGTATTTGTGATCTAATTACCTGGTCTCTGATGTTTTCATTTCATCTGAAGCATGGCATCAGAAGTATCAAAAAAAGCGATTCCGTCGGTTGGCAGCACAGCAAATAGATGACCTTGTGTCTCTGGTAAGTCAACCTATTTTCCAGCTTTGAAATTCAGTCTAATGGGACTGTAGCGAATAAAGCGGGATGCTCTAAGACTCTGGACCAATCGTGTCATTGAAATTAAGTTACGAGAACTGGAAGTCAGTCAGAAGAGCGCCCACGCACTAATAGTGTACGTGACCATCTGCACCTCCATACTTTAACACGTCTAACTTTATCCTTAGCTTCGCCTTCAAGAGGTGGAAGAATATATGTTTGCGCCACGTTGAAGACCTAAGCCTCATGGAAAGTCATCTTGATATCAAACGGGCCGGTCAGTACTTAGGCTGGGGTCGTTTAGATGCTCGTCTAACACTTGCACTGCAGAGAGCGTTCGCCGGATGTTCCATCGCTGGCTGATGGCGGCCCGCGCTCGACGTCATAAACGCATCACTTTGCGCGAAAAGGAACTTGAATTTGACCGGGCAAATGTGCAGGTTGCTTGGAACAGATGGAGAGAACAATATATGAATGAGAAACTTCGACCCCTTGTGAGTTCTGTGGCATCAACAAATCATACCTTCCTAACTCCAAAAATAATAGCTATGCCAGATGGCCGTTCAAAATCAAAAGAATTTGCTCTTCCGTGCATTTGGTATTTGGCATTCAAAGACTCGAGTCCGTTTTCTTTCCTTCTAATATCTAACACATGTCTGTTAACATCCATTCAGTCTCTCCCAGCCATACGCTTCCAGGCCCAACGAACCAAGATGAGATATTGGGCTGTCTGGAGAGCTACTATGCCGCAGGCACTTCTGGCTAAAAGAGCCCGAGAGACTCATAACGATGCTGTCTTGAGTGAGATTTCATTTATCTGACGATCATATCCAATGGATGACCTTCGTAATCCAGATCGAGCATTCGAAAAGTGGCACCAAGCCTACAAAACAAAAACTCACTTGAAGGAAATAGCGTAAGTTCTTTCCACCGCATGACTGCACAGGTTTGTTCAATACCTTCAAACAGTCGTGCTCGTTATCTTCGCTTGCCGTCCGTTAGTCCCGGGCGGGCCAATCCGACGCCCAAGCCCCCGGCACGCACGAGTCGCAGCCCATTTCCTCGTCAAAATACCCGTGTAGAGAGCGAAACGGAAGCCTCGGAAGTAGGTCCGAGCCGCCCTGTCGCTACTCGGTCTTCTGTTTTGGTTACCAGACCTGGCATTGCACGTCTTCTTGCAAACCAAACGCGTCCCGAACCTGTTGGCCGCCAGAGCGTCAAGCCATCAAGTCGGGGACTCCGTGATCCCAGTCCGGCGAGATCGAATAAAACTTCCATACCGCCATCCCAGGCACCGTCCTCACCTGTACGACCCAGGTTCACGGCAAGACGGGCTATCAGCCCTGCAAGGTCCAGAAGCTCTTATGCCAGGGAAGTTAGTCCCACTAGGTCAAATCATACCTCCATACCTAGGGAGGAGCCCGAGCACAGTCGACTCTGGCAAGAGCTGAGACAAGTGCAGAAGAGGCCAAGACCTCCAACGGAAAAGTCTCGAACACCTGAACCTCCATGATGATGGCATACCGATATTGTCTTTTTACTTATAACTTATTCAATTCACTTCCTTGATATGCACCATGTTTGGATGCCTATTTATGCACATGTAGTACACCAATGTTGGTTAGATCTGTATTGAAAGCTTATGCTCAAGTATCTGGTGCCGTGTGTCGTGCCAAGCGTATACCGGAATTCCGCCTCCTTCCTGGATACGCTGATGGAGTTGAGTCAGGGAAGATAGATGCAAACAGTAGTAGCACTCACAGTCAAGAATTCTGGTAGTACTGCCAGCCTACCCAGTTTGCAATCACAAAGTACGAGCCCACGGGAATGATGAATAGGGTAAAGTACTTGTAATGGGTGTCTTGTGCAAGGACGTCAAGGGCCTGTCACTGGTTCATATATGCACCTCCTTCCTTGAATAGTTCAGCACGTACATAAATTCCAGAGAGCGGTAGAAACGTGTTGAATAATATCGCATAGCTTGCAATGACAAAAAATGCGACCGTTAGCGTCGTTATGATATGCCCAATGTTCAACATCACGCAGTGGACATCATGGTAATCGGTGAACAACGAAAATGGTAATAGGCAGGATGACGTGTTTGTGCGTGGATTATTACAACTGGGGTTTTTCGGCGAAAAATGCTCTAAAACTACATGGGAAACTACAAGTGGACAAGCCACAAAAAAAGTACTGCAATGAGATATGATCCGTATCGTACGTAGCTAGGGTGGTGATTGATAAGTTTTCTGAATATGATTCTTGATAGCGGTACAAGAATTAGAGAGCGGGGGTAGACTGATCAGGTAAAGTGAATGGGCATATGATCGATGAGCATCGAGAAAGCGAAGCGAGAAGTCAAATAGTATACATGCAGAAGGCAAGTATGCATGCAGTAGAAAAGTCCTGAGAGGCACGTGAACTTCATAAAACAGAAAGGCTAGAAACGGCATGCACATCGTGGCACATAGCCTGTCAAATCATCTAGACGCTGAGTCTCTGTCGCGTCTCCATAGAAAGGTCAGAAAACGAAAACGGCCGCTTGTGTCGTAACTCATCAAAGTCAGAACGAGAATCCGATACAGGAAAGTACTCCCTGTTGGTGCTCTCCACAGCGTCATCCATTACATTGTTCTGGAGCTGATAGGCACCAATAGGATCATCTATGACGCCAAGAGACCGAGGCAGCGGACGTGATGCCGAGAGCGCAGCTGGCGATGCCACCACATCAGGTGACATCATATTCACTACGTCGGATTTGACACCTGACTCCATCGGTATCCCAACTGACCTGAGCTAGCCACTAGCTCCGCATGAGTTACGCTAGAACCGGCATGCGAAGATATTGACTCAGTAGCGCTCGTTCGCCTCTTTTTCTTGGGCCGACGAGGAGGTTCCGTAGATACCGGAGGAGAATGAGAATACTCCATTGCCTGGAAGGTTGGCATGTAGACAGGTCCAGAAGGAGGGCCAGACGGAGGGCCTGGTCCTGTATCCTTGTCACTGTTGGTAGAGCCAAACGGATCAAGGGAAGAATGTTTCCCACGAAGGAATGGACTGAGTCCAGTACGTTTCTTTACCTCCTCAATGATGATGTCAAGACCTTTGCCGGTGACATTTGGTGAGGACTCCGCCACGTGGCCATAGGTAAGGGAACTCAAGGCATCGTCATCAGGTAAGTCTTGAAGCACCCCGCCTTGCCTCAAGCGCTTTTCCAGGGCAACTGCAACTGACCGCAGACGCTCGTCATGATCTCTCAGGACAGAGATACCTTCAGAGCGACGAGCCCAATATGAAAATTGCGTGTTGGACCAACCAGATAGAACCAGGATGGTGGAGCGAGTCAGGGTGACAGATCCTGAGGGAGAGCCCGGAAACACATGCGTCAGAGACTTGAGCGGATTGTACGGATGTCTGATAAAGAGCACAGCAAAGCGAGACATGACATTTAATCTTAATTAATTCACCTATGAATCGACTGCGAAACTCACGGGACGTAGGTGCGCAGCACTTCTTTGACAACTTCAACTTTGATGAGAAAATCAATTGCTGTGGCGCCAGGACTAGAAGTACTAAGTCCACCGCCTCCGGAGCCTTTGGTTTTGACTCGCATCTTTGACTTGATAGGACCAAGTCTACGTTCAAATAAGCGTGCATAAAACGTGTTCCATTTTGCTTCCCCTAGCTGGTCGTGCAAAAATGCGGAAGCATAGGGGTCGACCTGTGATGCAGCGCCGGAGTTTAGGCGTTTGTTAACGGAACGGCTCTAAGGAAACCATCAGATGACAGGCACATCAGAATGCACTAGAACACACATCGGTTTCGTCCTTCCTAGCATTAGAGGGACTCGAATGGACAATGGGCGGTAGCATTGCGTGGGCGTATCTGGCAACTTTTAGGGGTGATGATGGAGTATATGGAGTCGGAGAATTATCTGGAGAGCGTGATAAATCGTGGAGAGCATGAGCAAAACTAGCTGGGGATGAAATTGAGGGAGAGGACTGAGGTTGCGACTCAGGGTCAGAAGGAGGACCTAAGGAAGAAAGATCCTGCGATTGTTGGAAGTGCTTTGTTTGCAAGTGGGGGTGATCATGTATGAAATCATTGGAGTGTGAATGTGACATATCCGAGGACAGGATATATTGAAGGTCGAGTTGAGCAGTATCCGGTACATGTCCTTGTTGCAAGGGGTAGGGATATGGACTGATGTCCTGGAAGGACGTATCGGCGTAAGAGTTATAATACACATTGTGGGATCCATTAATAGATACAGGGATGCTGGCGCCAATAGAGTTGTGAAAGTGAGCAGGCGGAATGTTGAGGTCGTGAATGTCGGCGTCATTTGTGTGAGAGTCATGGTGACCTAGAATATGGTCATTAGCCGCCAGCACGTCGTGACCGTCAATGACGGTGGACATCAGGTTGGGCATGCGGTCGTCGTCAACGACAGCGCCAGCGAAGAGAAGGAAGTAAATGGGTTAAGGAAAGAGGGAGCTGAAGCTAAATGCTAATGTCACTTGTAATTAATAACTCCGAATGACGATTAGTCATGGGAATATATTTCCGATTTAAGACGTATGTGAGAATTATATACTAATGTCAGAATAGTCATCGGTTATACCTACCGAAACTTTGGTTTGACCTAGACCCACTCAGCCATGGATTCAGTAAACACTTCTAGGTGCGGTAAAGAGAGCATATGCGAGTCTATAGATTCGCTCATTTGAACCGTTAGCCTTTCAATCAATCGCCTAGAGCCACCTTCTAGGCCTCGTTCTGAAACACCTTTACCAGCTCTCCCAGAGATCCCAGCATCCCAACTTGATTTTTCCTTTGACACGATCATGGGTTTTTCAAAATTTCCAGAACCACAGTGAGTCGGATCATATCATCGATTGCCCAATGCAGGGACAGTCAGTCACGGTAACCTTATACAGGGCTGAGAAAGTCCAGAAGCGTGCTAGTAACGTGATGAAACTAACACAGGAGAATGAGAGGTTGAAGGAGGAGCTTAAGGCAATGACTGCTCGGTTGGAAGCTGCTGAACGCAAACGTCAGGAGCTAGCTAGCAGATTTCCAAAGCAACAACAGAACAACACGGGACGCTCATAGACTTGGTTACTCTTTCCATCTCGCATGCTGGCAAGATCAGCTTTAATTGGACTCTAACACTCAGTACACTCCTTTTATACCCCTTCCCACATCGTTGCTCTCCTTGCCTTGTCGTTGTTATAAGCATTATTTAGACATTCTATCCGATTCCGATTTACATCCGATGAGATGCATGACACCACGCTTTATGGTTCGAGTTAACCAAGTTCAAAAATCGGACCATGAACGTGCACGGTCCCGGTGACAGGGTGCGAATTAGTGGCTTTACGTGTGTACTGTAGCGCCTGCCTCCTTGTAATTTGTTCCCCGAGTAAGTGGTCCGAAAACCCATTACTAATTGGTCACCATATGCTATAAAGAGTGCGGGGTTTTTGTTTCTACAATACACCATTCATTCCCCCCGTCATTAAGTATATCAGAATGTCCTCCACACGCAGACTTTCGTCAACACTTGAGATGACCTCCACAAAACAGCCTGCCTCTCGTCGAGGCTCAGAACGAAGGCTTGGGGATAGGCGTGGATCAGGTTATTCGTCTGGTCCATCCAGACGCACTTCCATCGACCCATCGAGGTTGATTCCGATGGACAAGTACTGATACCCTCATTTGTATCATCCGATCACTGATATCTCTCCAATAGAACCACACATGTCGGCGGCACCAATGATTTCAATGTCGTCTTTATCGGTGCAGGAAATATCATGTTCGGTGAGTTATACTAATATCAAATCCGTCCCGTGCGGGGTACTGACTCATCCCGCTACCCCAGGATCCGATGAAGGACCCTGGAACCACTCTTTCCGTTTCGAGCAGTAAGTCCCCCCTTGTCTCCACCTACTCTGCCACCTAAACCATCACAGTAAGCTTGGCCTGCGTCTCAAAGTCGTTGCCCTCATCGATCCTGCAATCGAGCGTGCAACTGGTGTACTCCAAAAGAAATGCAACTCCTTCGTCGTTTCCGCGTACCAGGCAACGCGTGTGTTCAAGACCCTCGAGGACTTTGTTAAGAATATGTCCGCCAAGGACCAACCTCGTGCAATTGTCGTCGGCTCTCCTCCAATGTTCCGTGGAACCCTCCAGCCGGGTCGCGACATTGAGATGCAAATTCTGAAGTATTTCCCCGGCGTGGCCATCTTCATGGAGAAGCCCATAGCGACTGGTCCAAAGCATGAGCTGGAGCAGTCATTCCAGATCGCAAGGGCCATCTCCGACTCTAAGGCCATCTGTTCTGTCGGGTACGCTTATAGGCAGTTGAGTCAACAAATGAAATGAACCAATCTTCCACAGGTACATGCTAAGGTACCTGAAAGCCGTTCAGAAGATGAAGCAGATCATCGAGGAGAACGAGCTTACTGTGATGGCCACAATTGCTCGTTATGCATGTGCTTACGAGTCAATCGCGAAACCTGACTGGTGGGATAAATCCAAGAGGTGAGCTGAGTTCTGGTCTAGAATCAATAACTAACATTGATTCATTAGTGCTGGTCCCGTCATCGAACAAGGAACACATTTCTGCGATCTCTCGCGGTACTTTGGTGGTGAAGTCGATATAGCGTCTGTCACCGCTCATTCTCTTGACTGGGATGAGAATGCTGGCCATCTCTCCAAAATGCGCATTGACGAAAGCAAGATTGCGCCAGAGAACAGGATCCCCCGCGTTACCGCAGCTACTTGGTAAAGTTGCGTTGTTATGTTCGAGAAACCAGATGCTAACGTTACAACAGGAAATATGATTCCGGTGCGGTTGGCAGTTTTATTCACACCGCGACCCTACAAGGGCACAACTACAGCTGTGAGCTCGAGATCCATGCTGATGGCTACTCCCTCAAGTATGCTCCTATTCAAATTTACTGCATCAGTCTCTCATGATATTCCTAGGCTCGTAAACCCCTACGTTCAACCTATGTTGTATGTCCGCAGGCCCGGCGACGACCACGAACAAATGTATACTTTCCCCGACGACGACCCATTCTTCTCTGAGGTAAGTGGTGGTATCCTTGAAGATGAAATCAAGACAAACATATGATTCAGGTATCCAACTGGATCGACATCATCGAGGACATCGAAGAGGACCCTGAGGCTGCTCAAATCTTGAGCTCCTACGAGGGTGCGTTTCTAGGTAGACTCATTACTCATTCACGATCTGATGTTATTTTTTACAGACGCATGCAGGACCTACGAACTCACGTGGGCCATCCGCGAGGCCAGCGAGCGGTCTCGCGCTGCTAGACTTGCCGCGAGCAAAGCTGCTGCCACTGTGTTTGAGGAGGAAGGCGAGAGTGAGTAAGATAGCTATATACTTGGGCTGGAAATCTTGGAAGATAACGTTCAGACTCATTGTAAAATAGTATAGATGGTGGTGTGCAACCTACATAATATTTTCTGATTTTATTCCTTTCCCGTCTGATTTCATTGCAAACCTAGTATACACTGGAAAGTAAAAATAATTTTCTGTGGTTTGAACACTAAACCCAAGAGCTTAACGCGCTCAACACTGAAACTACCAAGCACTTGAAGTGTATTCATTGTTTCGGCTATTACCATAGATTGTTATACCTTGTCTCAGCGTCTCTCTATCGTCTTTCAACGTTTTCTCCTACCCGTGCATGGGGAGTAGCACCTTCTCAATTCCGTCAGGAAATTTGTAGCCTCCCTGGTAGCGAACCTGCGCGAGACGGATCAGATCAAAAGCTGGACAAGGAACCCAGTCGTGTAAACTTGCCTCATCAAAAATTTCCATTTCTAAAAGGCTCTTGTCATGACTCCACAACTCACTCTCAAGCTTTCCGTCTCTGACGCATCGTGCAACCTCATCGGCCTGGAAATGCCAGCCCGAACCGACATACTCAAACGTCCGGGTATCCTCGCGCGCGATTTTGCCCGGCTTGCCCTCTTGGAAGTATTGCACGGTATACCTGAGTGGACAATATATCGGCGCGTCGATTATAATAGTCCCTTTCTCAAAGCGGATGGTAACGCCTGGGTTGGGGGATGCTACGTTCATACTACAGCTCAGGATTGCCTGTGCGGCGAGAGTAGAACCTGTACTGGGTTTGGGAGAGAAAGTGAGGATGTATGACGTGTTGCAGTCGACACCGGTAATCGGTGTTTTATACATTGTACTGGCGATGTTTGAAGGTTTCGTGCTCTTATTGGCGGGGTGCTCGTATAGAGCAAGAATTGTCTGCATAATGAGCTTAAGCAGAGGATGCTATGTAGTTAATCACACATACCCAGACTAGAGGATACGGACCACTGTGCAACTTTAGGTTAAACAGGTGCTCGAGGGGGACATATCGCACTCACAGATCAAGAATCGCACCCCCACCGAGCTTGGGATCGAGCATGCGGTGAGTCAGGGGTAATTCTGCGAGCGACGTTCAAACGGATATTACGATACAAACAGTGTTACTCACTGTCGATGCCAAAGTCGACGGAGAAATCAGCATGGACAACCACAGGCAGGCCAAGTGTGCCAGAGTCAATGAGCTCTTTGACTTCCCTTGTGAGTGGCTGGAAGCGTGTCCATAGTGCTTCCATGAAGAAAACCCCATTCTCTTTCGCCGTTGCGATGAGTGAACGCAGTTCAGAAGCGTTGCAGGTCACTGGTTTCTCGCATAGCACATGCTTTTTTGCCTTAAGCGCATCCAAAGCGTTTGTGTAATGGTACGTATGGGGTGTGCCTAGATAAGGTCGATTATTGTTTCTGTTCGTGGTCATAACTTTAATAAGTCACCTATGTAAATAGCGTCTACATTCTTGAATGATGTCAAGAGGTAAATAAACTGAACTAAAGTTATCCACGAACCTTGTCTGCATAGACCTCGTCATACGTTCCATACGCTTTTACAGTCTTGTCACCGTTCACAAACTTATTGATAAATTTCTGGGCTTTCTCAGCGCTTCTGGAGCCGACAGCAGTCACTTTGTGCACCACATCATTGGTACCACGCCTGAAGAAACTTGTGAGCCTCAATTTCAAAGAAAATACATGTGTTCGTACGTGGTAGGATTAACAAGCAAATCCTTGAGGGGAAACAGGGATCAATAACTCACGCGATCTTGATGCGAAGTTCTATTCTCTCACCGAAACGACTTGTTCTGCTATCCAACCCGTAGAGATGATGCCCCAGCGAAGCGTGAAGAGTGCCATAATTCCTGTCAGAGTTGATATCGATTCATTTTTCTTGCCCCCACTTTATATACATCGAAGGCGGCGCCCGAGGATCCCATGATGCTGGACCGGAATCACAAAAATAAACTTTATCGGTGGAATCGAAAATCTGAATGATATGACACGGCGTCCGACGTGGTGTCTCATGCGAAAGTCAAAATAACATAGAATTAGAGTCACGGATAATATCTGGTACGAATAATTTCGAGTCAATGACCGAAGCAAGCTCGCTGAATGGCGCACACAAGAGTGAAGTTCAGTTATCACTATGAGGTCCTTGCTCCTCACTTACACGGACCAATCTATCCGGCGAGGAATCCTCTTCATTCAGCGACGTTCTAGTAGGGGAAGATGTTTGTGCGAGATCATCGGCACGTTTCCTCTTTCTCTTTGCCTTTGCCTTCTCTTGATCAGACAGTTTGTCGAATTCCTCCTGCAAGTGTAACTTCAATTTAGGCATGTTCGAAAGGTTGCGGTCGCATTTCCAGCAAGAAAGATCTTCCTTAAGTAAAGGATCATATTTGCTCTTCTTGAGCTGAGAGATCTAGAGTCATGGCAGCAGTCAGCGCTGCGGAGGCGGAGCGAAGAACAAACAACTCACTGTTTTATAATATGACGATTCAGCCTCAAACCAAGAGAGAACGTCGCTCAAATGTATAAAAAAGCCGAGCTTTGGATGAAAGGAATTGTAGTGCTTCTTCAACTTCATTCTCGGAGAACATAGATCAGCAGAAAGTACGTGGAGGTGGAGGTGTCTATATATATATACGTGAGCGCATCAGAAAATCAACTAATTGAGACTTACTCCATGCTAGGTACTGCATGGAAGCCCATCCATATTTCCCACCTGAATCCATACTTCTTGAGCATTTCGCCTTCAATCATTTTCTTGACGTTGTCCGCTTCTCGGCTTAGATCTGCGAGGAGCTCTTTGGCATAATTTTTCTCGCATTTGAGTAATGAACGTAGATTAGCGAGTTGGTACACATTGAAAGGTGGCCTGACACGAGGTATGACGAGAAAATGGAAGATTGATTTCGGAAATGCGTCAAAAACCGTCAAACACGTCTCTGAATATGAGAGAAGAACTGATGGAGGCAGGCTAGCAGGATTGGACTTTTGCGCGTAGGCGCGAAAAATTGTCATGTTGGCACTAGACATGATGCCCTAGCATTTGTGTTAGGGGAGAAGACACGTACGTCACAATTCATGAATGTTGTGACCGTGACATACTATTCATTACCCCATATGCGTACTACTTATTCAAACCGACCACATATTAGCAAAGTACTCAAATGTCGCTCGCTTCAATTGTGCAAACGAACGAGCAAAAATTGCAGCCAGGTGATAACCCACCGATTCATAAGCTGGTGCAAACAGTCTTTGCAGCAGTTCTGGCCGAATTCAGTGGCTGGAAAGTCAAATACTGCAATCATTTCATCCGCTCTCTGTCCCATGTCACACAAAGCCCACGTGTTCCCGTACCAGATGGCGATAGCACAACTTTCCATGTCGTCGGTAAGGCCAGTGGGGGTCCAGATAGAGACACGGAAAGAATGGTGGCAGTGACCTCTTACTCTGAAGATGAAACTTCAAGATCAACTTCAATGATATCTCTTCAAGTTGTACACGCCAAGCTTCTTGAACCACACAAATCCTATGAGTATTGCACTCCCATCTCAAGAAATATCTTTAGGGGAGACGATGACGATATGATGCCATTCATCCCATATGCGGATGATCCTACCTTCGACCACGTAGATCATACGTTGTGTTATGGCTCTTTTGCGTGGCAGGATGATTATGATCCAGATTGTGAGTACTCATCATTTACTGGATATGATAAGGCATCCTTATTGTGATCAGTAGAAGTTATTTCTTTAGAGGCAGCCTATCGCCTCCATACAGTTCACAGTCTACTATATCAGGACATAGATAGCACGGGAATCCTTCCCTTCAAGCTTTTTTCAACTCCAGGAAAACCTGGACTGTTTACCTTGAGTCGTCGTCGGTATGGGGTTCCTGATCATTTTTCGTAATCGCATCCAAACTTTGAAAAAATGTACAGTGACCTACTCAAATGGAACGAGACCACTATTCCTTATTCTTACAGCTTTCCCTCTTCATTACCATTTATGGTATTCCTCAACATCAACTTGAGCGTGCCCATGCATTGTTTTGTTCTAACCTCAACTGTATCGAGCCCCTGTGTCCTGTTCATGGTATGGCTTTCAAGTTATCGTTGTTATTCCTTTTTTGATTCCAAAATAATATAATTCGCAGTTGAAATGAACCCCGTTCCGCCACCCCGGAAGCAAACCATCCGGCTGTCAGAGCTACTGAAACGTGTGGAACACCCCTGCGAAGCTGGCTGCTTCTTGCAGAGCAGGACAGTCGAGGTACTGCCTCAATGGAGTGAGGATGACATCAATTTGTTCAAGAGCGTCTTAGGTATCGAACCAGATATGATACCTTGCGACCATGCTGAGTTATGCTTCAAGCCTTGCCACGAGGTTCGTCGACATGAAAATAACAGGAGCTTTCCTTGGTCTGACTGTGGTTCAGGTCCTTCATTATCGCAGATTACTATATCCAGATTTCGACGAGCTTCAAACTGGGCGCCCGAATGGGGAACACAAAGGGAAATCGCGATCCCTGGAATTTCGAGGTAGGGACGAATACATGTGGACACATATTACTTGACAGACGCTTTACACGAGATAGATGTTGACCCGCTCAAATTCACGCCGTGCGTACCCTTGTTACATAAATATCGATGTTGTACTGGATACTTTCCACAGGAACGAACCTTGTCATCACTCTGGGCCGTGTGATGTGTCATCTAACTGTTTATGTTTTGAGAACAAGACTCATTGCCAGCGGAACTGCCATTGCCCGGCCAAATGTATGTTACATCTGTGTTGTCACCAGCGCAAGGCGTAATGCCACCCTTCACCAGGCGTTCGGAGATGGAAAGGTTGTCGCTGTGCAAAAACACGCGATGGAATGAACTGTGTGAAGGTCAAGCGATGCTCTTGCGTTGAAGCTCGACGCGAGTGTGATCCAGAGCTCTGTGTAAAATGTGGATGTCGGTGCGTGATACTGGCTATTTTTCATGCTGTAACCCGTTCTCTAATATCTTGCACTTGGCAGAGGTATGTTGCGTAGCATTCAGTAAGGGTTAGATGCGTCTGACTCTGAGTCGAAGACCCGGAAGCGAGTACTGCGGGAACTCCCAGATTCGACAAGGTGATTTCAAGGTATGCATGTACACTGTACACTCGATACCCCAGATCGCGTGAGTAACTCTATATCAACATTTATAGGAACTAGAGGTCAGGGAAAGTCGTTGGGGCGTAGGTGTATTCCTCCTCGAGCCAGCCAAGCAAGGCGAATTGATCGTGGAGTACGTTGGGGAGCTTATCTATGAAATGACATTTGACAGCCGTGGGTGAGCAGCGTTCATCCCTGAAGTTTCCTGTATCTCACTGAGTTAATAGAGAGGTTGCAGACCATCTTGGACGAAGTTATGTCTTTGGTCTCGACAAAACGTTATCCCTGGATAGCTCACGTGTAGGCAACACGTCGAGGTTCATCAACCATTCAGGCGCTAGTGATGTCAGTAATGAAACGCAGTGTAATTGTCGCGCTTTTGGTGCGTAACGTCTGTGTCTCTTGATGTTTATCTCAATATCCAAACGTTCGACAGCGCGACTTGTGAATGGGGAACATCGTATAGGAATATTTGCGAGTTAGATGGTTTCCCTACTATCGCGGTTGTGGAATACTGACAACTGACACAGCTGTGAACATTGACCCTGGAACAGAGATCCTCATTGATTATGGCCCTGCGTTCTTCACAGAGCAAAAGAATGCCGAGGCCGCATAAGCCGCTACATTTGTAGTTCAAATCAATCTGGTCATTATCATAGAACAGCTCGTATTTTAAAATGCCACAGCATGCTTAATACTGGTTCCACGTTGTGCAACCCTAAAGCGCCTTAGGCATTTACTTATACACTACTCTTGCATCACTCATTTTTTTCTAGTACAATCGACATGTGCATTATAAGAGATGGAACACTACACCTATACCCTCACGGTCAAACGCACTACTTTTAATCACTAGCGGCAGTGATGGTTAAGATGTATACAAAATATCACAAGACTGACGTGCACTGAGACTCACAGAGGAATCAACGTTCAACGGTATTATACATGTTTGATACAATATTTCGTACCGTACGCTACACTACATGATATGTCCCATCAAACTGCACTCATCCAATTCAGCGTCCAGCCTTTAACAAGTCCCTGAGGTTGTCGCTCAGAGTAGGCATAGCTACCTTTGATAGAGACATCGTTCCCTCTGAGGCAGATGTCCTTCGTTGCCGTAGCACACTACTGGTAGAATTACTGACTTCCTCCCCTCGCCTTCTGTCGATATCCGCAACGAGCTGAGCAAATGAGAGGAAGAGGACCTCTGCTTGGGCAAGAGTAGAATCAAGTTCAATAGTCATGCTGAGCTCATTGCAATACTTCAAGATCTCGTCGAACTAGTCGAATTGATTAGAGGAATTTGCATGGCAGGCAATCAAGGCACACACCTCTACAAGATACCGTAGGATCATATCCCGATGGGATTCTAAGACTGCTAGAGCGACGAAGAGAACGAATTCGTTGCTGTAATAGTCCGTCCACAACACTTCCCACAGACGCAAGACATCGTCGAAAGGGAATTCGCGTTTGAAAACGATGAGGACCCATCTGTGATGAATAATAGTATTAAGGATGCCTTGTCAGCAAGTTTCAGTGAAGACTTACCGGAAGCAGAAGAACAAATTGAGACCATCAGTTTTTTCTGCAGTAGATGAGAGTTAGATAGTTATAAACACGTAAAAATGGATTCAGTGACCTAAATGTCGATATAAGTCAGGATCCATGACGCAGATCAGCTCTTGGAGCGTTGAGAGTTGCTTCTTCATTCCACTTTGATCCCGAAGGAAATTTTGAATCTATTGTAAATGTCAGACAGAATCTTCATCAAGTTTCGGATGCACTCGCCATACGATTCATTACTTCCACAAAACACCAGAAGGTCAGCTCCTCGTCAGAACCCATCACAACGTAGAGAGGAGCGCAAAGGTCTGACATGCCCTGGACATACCCTGATTTTCTCTCATTAGATACCGCATACGAATGTAGATTCCAAATGCGCTCACCAAGCTCTTTGTTGTAGAAATTGTATGTGAGGAGAATGCCTGCAAGACGATCGATATGTTCATTACTGGGCGATTGTGCACCGATGTCCGACATTTGGGGAGAGATCGTCGTGTACCGGCGGTTTCCATTTGGATCATTTTCAGCGGTATCTTCATAGGAAGTAGAGAAGAATGGCTGAGTGCGGTCTGTGCGGCGACAATCTACATCGATGCGGTGACGTTCTTCAAGAATATCCGGTCGGTCAAAGACCTCGGGGACACCACACCACTCATCCTTGATCTCACGGTATCGCTTTCTACAGAACGGGTCAGAAGGCGTGGATCTCGTGGTGAAAGTAACATTACTTCTTCTCCTCCCATTTCGCTTCCCTTTCACTCCCAGTGATGTCCCATTCGTGGACACCAAGTATGAAGGGCCACATTTTCCTTCTAAGGTTTCCATAAGGAGTGATACCTCTCCTGAAAACTTGGTGTCTCATCTCCTCAAGCCTGACTTTTGGTCGTCCATCTTGATCAAACCACTTCGCCCAAAGCGCCTCATCTATTGGATGTGCTGGATCTCGAGAGGTTCTTGGAGAGGGAAGGTTGACAGTGGAGTGAAGAAGTTCGAATACACCCAACGGAGATATCTCCTCAACCACGTTCGAGGAGGAGGGCAGTGCTTGAGCCTCTCGTTTACGCGCTCGATCGCCTTCTTCAGCAACTATGCGAGCCCAGCGTGCAAGATATACCCTTGCGCTCTCAAACTCACCAACGCCCCCTTTCTCCACCCAACTACCCCATTCTAAGTCGCCGTTGGCATGAACTAGACTCCTGACAGGGTCTGGGAGATGCGGTACGATGGGCTTAGCAAGAGGATGAGAAAGAATGTTGTGTGCAGCGTGGCGTGTCGCTCTAGTGATGTTTGAGAAGGATTGCAGTAGCGCCATCCGTGCTTGTGAGCTGGACTGTGTGGTCGATATAGAGGGCGGGTAAAGAGAACGATGTAGAACGGATGAACGAGTGGAATATGAGTTAGGAGGTGCATTGGCAGGAACATCAGATAATGGGCGTGGTCGCCTGTGAGCAGGTACAGGTGAGTGCGAAGAAGCATACGATGACTGCGCAAGGATATCGTCCACGGCGTCGTCGTCAAATATCTGAGTGGTGTGCGTATCAATGTCGGCTTTAGATGGGTCGACGATGAACAAGGAAGGCTGTAATGTGGAACGGAGTAGGTGGGCATAAGATCGTAGACGAGAGAGCAAATCCTCGCCTCCCCATGAGGTTGATGGTCGAGGAGACGATGGCAATGACGTGGAAGGAGGGTGTGCATTAGTGGGGTTGCGCCTAGTATGTCGAGACGGTAGCGTCATTGAAAGTGACTCGTCGTCATGGAAGTGCAGAGTTGGGAGTGTGGAGCTGTTTATGAGGTTTATACCGATGGTACCATCTGTTAGTGATCGGTTTAGCCCTGTCAATGTGTACAGACAACGTGAGAACGTACACCATGATGAAAGGGTAGGTGGATGGACAAGAAGAGAGTATATCGAAGTCAGAGGGACCGAGAATGCATAGGACTCTGGTCTTTGTGTAGGAAGGTCGATCAAGACCGCATCTTTGAATAGTGTAAGGTTTTTGGATGCAAATAGAGAAACAAGCTGCGGACCTTCATCGTCCTCATCTAGTGTAGCCTTCTCCTCAATCTTTACAAACTTGTCCCATTCGTCGGTTCCCTTTTCGCAGAGCAGCGTCTCTGGAATCCACGCAAGCAAATAGGTAGGATTGATAGCCTCCTAGATAGCAAAAATGCATGAGCGAGAAATGCAGGCAAGCCTAGCTACTCACGCGCTTGACAAGAGCTACGAAACCCGGGATGTTATCTCTAGCGTATGCGGTCGGATTAACGTAGACCTTGGATTTACTGTAGAGAAGGCGATATTTGCTCTCCTCCTCTGCGGAAGGGGATAATGAACCACTGCTCTCGCTTTGGGTACGCTGAATCTCAACCATAGAATCAGACTAGTGAGAGGGGTTTGGGTTAGCATACCATAGAAAGCCAATTAGTGGCGACTCACTGAAATTATAGACAAGGAACCGTCAGAGTCACAAGCACGATGATTCTTGCCCACAAGCATCAGTACTTGAGCGCTTGAGCCACGAACTTCTATTCAGTGTTCGTTTGCTGTGGGCTGCGTAATAGTAATGCGGTGTGAATCCTCTCAAGTCTCCATTTGTAGCCCTCCCGCACTTTGCCAGAATTTCAAAAAAAACGTTGTTCACCTCATTCAGTATCCGTGAACCATTACGATGTCAACTACGCTTTTCGAAGTACAACACGGGAAGAGAACAGCAGGTATTTTTTTTTACCAGAGATCCCCTCGAATAAGAATACTTCCCGCCTAAACACCGATAATAATATAGTTCTGTCAGTCAAACAGTTGCGCACGGGAACAAATCTTCAACAAGGTCAATATCAGACTGCGGAGCTGCTTGAGAGACCTTCTTGTAAATTCAAATGCAAGGTCTTGCCATGCCATTTGCTAAACACCAAACGGTTTTAATCCGCACGCATGTGTAGTGTGCGTGAAGGTATTTACCCCACAAGTTACAACACGAAGAGAGCAAGTAAAATGATGATATGACGACTCTAACACAACAACGTTTATTTTTGGTATGACCACACATTCCGGAGCACTACAAGAACAAAATATTAGTACAGTCTAGACAAATTACTCGTAGAGAACAATACTTACAACCCGCCTTCGTTGCTAGCCGGTTAATAGAGTCATCGCCCTCCCCTTGTGATCGCACTTGTCCGCAAAGAGCAAACGAGGTGTAAGTGTTTTGGGCGCGACCGTTAGCATCAACATCAACGACATTGATCTGGACCGAAGCATGGTCCTTGGAAGTAATCAGGCGGTCTAATTCATGGATGGGTTAATGTTTTAAGACAGTGTTTGGCTCGAAACATACTGGTGGCCGCACACTTGCGGGGGACGTAGAGGTCGACGAGAATACCCTAATACCAAGGTAAGTGGTAAGACTAGCATGACGACGTCAATACGGACCTGGTCGTTTTCCATTGCGAAATCAAGATTTTGGCTATGGTGTACAATGTGCAATCTACAGGGATGATGCGTGGGATAGTTCGTGAAGCAACTGTACAGTTAGTGTCACGTGGCTTGCGATTACGTAGGACTCCTCTTCAGCTGCTTGAGACAAAAAAAAAAAGGTCGCAAGGATACACATATATTGTTTGTGTATCGTATTTCGTTGTATTGTGACGTGCATTTTGAACTTTGAAAACGAAGTAAGAGCATCGGGAGGACTCGAGGTACAATAATACTGGAAAAGGAATTTGAAAGATGGTAATGCAGATATAATGATAACGTGCGACTATCGACGTAAGGCTCTATAAAGCAGAATCAACGAGCAGAGTACGGAGGCGCAACGAGCGGTACAAATAGATACTATTTCAGATACAAAGAAGGCCTGATAAGAACAGCTATTGCTGATCCAAGGCGTAGCGTAGTTCATGGCGAGAGCGAAAATAAAGATCGTGCAAAGGATGATTGAGCAGATTCGTGGCAGGATACATGGTGTTCGTTGAGATGCGCAATGAGTACTGAAAACGGGGGCGAGTAATCCTCGCTATTATAGGAAGATGCAGGTAAGATGGCGGTACAAGTGCTTTGCAGATAGCAGAATATTGGACGATGGTGTCAAAAACGCGTGGCCATGCATGAGTCAATGCAACTACAAGGGATTGCTGGCAGTTCCATGCGAAAAGATTGGCATAAGGTTGTGGAAAGTGACTTGTGTGGGATCAAATGGTACCCTAGGGGGCGGTGTCTTGAAACGCTCCCGATCACAGCTGGAGGACTGGAAAGGAAAAATATGTCTCGATGGCGATTCCGACTCTGGATTATTTCCAAGAGGGTTTAAACGGAGCGATGACTTGCGGCGGCGCACAGGTCCAGACGCAGGGATCGCGTCTGAGAAGGCGGGTTCTTCAGCACCAAGTGTAGACAGTAGAGACAGATCTGCAGTATCGCAGAGATCGAACCGCGGAGGGAACTCCATGGCGGAGATCCACGGGAGACGATCAAACACGGGAACACGACCATATACTTCGAGAGGCGACTCGATGCGAGGGGGAAAGCGACGGCGTTTATTCACGGAGCGTGTGGCGCGGGTAGACCCTCGCCTTACTGCAGCACCACAAGGTATTGGTGACTTTGATTTCTAGGAGACACGTATCAGCACTGTTATAATATAATAAAATATACGCAAGAAAACTGACCACAGACAAAACGCGAGGCTCGTTGAGTGTGATTGGCGACAGCAGTCGCGGGGGACTTAAAAGTATCCGCGACGGTAAGGTTTCCTGACGCACAAGTCAACTCGATTTGAGATCCAAAATATTGCTAGGAGACCTACAGAGATTACTGTTGGTGGGGCGTGGCATTGACGCGTATCTGGCGATGGAGACTGTAACGCGTCTTGAAATGAGGTATGGGTGACGCGTCGTGGTGATGGGGCAATTATCGATGGCATTCTTGAGAACTGTGCCTGTGGACAATGGTGTTCGAATGTCGTTGGTGTCGTTGGAGGGCAAATAAAGATACAGCAGAGGGGCGAAAGAACGTGGCCGAGCTTTATGTTTGGCCAGTGCAAGGCAAATGAACCATTATTGTCGTGCTAAATGAATGGGAACAATGGAAAAGCTGTAAACAGGCGGATTCGGTCTGTTTCGAAGCCTCGAGGTTACCGCTCCTAACCTTGCCTTAAAAGGAAACCTGACTCGCCTTTGTACACACGCTTTGCCACTTTCCCAGGCCACGTAAGGGTGAGGTGACTCTCGTTCGTATTTTTATTCGCATGCCAATCTGCGTCTGGCAAACCGTCGACCAGCCGTGGAAGGTGTGCGTTACTAGGACAGTACATACTGACACGCAAACTCAACAGGACCAGTCCTGTCACAAATTCATGCCGTGAAACCGACGGCGGTGATCGAGTCCTCAGGCTGTAATACCTGCAAGTAGTAATGTGTCCATACCCTTCCAAGCTGATAAGATAAGGGTAGATCTGCGCTCAGACTCCATAGAGAGGAAATGAAGTCAGTACCTTTTTCCTCCGATCTCGGAAGGATCATGTATGCGTTAATCATCCGAGTCGCAGATCACGGACACAGCAAATTATTCGCGCCCGTCGGATACCCCCCGGACTTCCTGGATCAATCACGTTAGTTCTGCGCTTAAACACCATGGGGATTAATTGCGATACTCAACGTAGGCATCCGCGGAGGTCTTGGATTACAGTACTCGGTAGTGAAGCCTAGGTTCTTCTCCCCTTTCAGTTTTTTGAATAAAAGCTGAAACCTAGAGGAATCCAAGCTTGTCAACAGCTTATTTTTTTATTGGAGCTTTGCTCTATACGCTGAGCCCGTTCTACGGGAAGGCGTTGACACCCCGTTGATGAATCCACCTTTTACCCACTGCCAATGGGGTGGTACACGTTTTACTTCTTGCTTATCATGTCTTTCGTCTCGATAACCAATGATCTATCAACTTTATATTTTCCAATAATTCTTGCTGAAATATACAACTTTTGCAGAATTCTTACAACATATCCCTATTGACGATTCCCAGCCCAGCGCAACCGCTCATGCACAATGATTCATGTATGCTTGGAATGCATCCACCTTCATTTGGTCTTTGACCCCTATCGGCCGTCTTCGCAAGCCGTCGTCTGCATGACAACCCGAACAAACTGACTCGTGTCAACACTGAAGCCTGAAGCCGCCTGTCCCAAGCTCGAGGCCAGGACAGGCCGTCCCCATCGTGTTCCCCACGGACATAACGCTCGCTCCAGATGCTTCTCACAACCCCAGGTAACAGGAACTAAGATCTAACCGCTTACACGACCACTTCCCCTTAGGGCTAGCATCAGACATGTGCCTACAGCGCTCCAAATAGTCGACAGTGAGATAAATAATTATTTTATACTTGCTGGTTACCGATTCCCACAATGCAACGTCATGTGAAGAGATATCGCTGACATTCTCACTCTCTGTTATGATCACATTCAAACTTACTTCGTCACACGCAATAATGGATCTACAATTAAACGCCCGGACAACGCGTTCCGTGTCTAATGATCCTTGTGCCATCAACTTTTCGAGTGAAATGCTTTTATTCGTGAACATACTACTTTAAAGAACTTTTAGCTATTGTCTCGTAAATGCGACTAAAAAAGACAGAAAAAAATGCAGCGACGGGCCATGACAATGATATGATGCAAAGTAAAGTACACAGAAAACGCCAAACGTCTAGTCAATCTCCTCCATTGCCGACGTCGACACGGTTTCCAATGGCGGAGGGGCACTAGAGTCTTCAGCGGGTGCCGATTCTTCCTCTTCTTCGTCGACGTCAAGACCCAAGCTGATCATACGGTTGATGCGCTTCGCGAACGACGTGGGGTCGTCGAGCGAGAAACCGGAGGTGAGAAGCGCGGTTTCAAATAGCAGGAAGGTGAGGTCACGGACAGACTTATCGCCTTGTCCTCGGCAACTTTGCGCTTGAGCTCTTTGATAATAGCGTTAGAGGGGTTAAGTTCGAGGGTCTTCTTGGACGCCATGTATGATGACATCGAAGAGTCACGGAGAGCTTGTGCTTTCATGATACGTTCCTGTAGATATGTGAATGAGAATTGCTTTCGGGTTGTAAAAGATCATACGCACCATGTTGGATGACCAACCGAACTGGCCGGTAACGAGGACGCAAGGAGAGTCGGTGATACGGTTGGAAACGACAACCTTCTCGACCTTGTCACCAAGCGCGTCCTTGATGGTCTGGCAGAGGTCGTTGAACTGAGCAGCCTCTTCTTCGCGTAGTTTCTTCTCCTCATCGGTCTCCTCGAGCTCGAGACCTTCTTTCGAGACACAGATAAGTTTCTTGCCCTCAAACTCCTTCAGCTGCGTGACGGCGTACTCGTCGATGGGGTCGACGAGAAGGAGGACCTCGAAGCCCTTCTTCTTGAGCACTTCAAGGAAGGGTGAGTCGCGGACAGCGGCAAGGGATTCACCAGTAAGGTAATAGATTGACTTCTGGACCTCGGGCATACGCGTGATGTAGTCTGCAAGCATTGTAAGGGAACTATCCAAACAGTGCACAGCAAGATGCACTCACCCTTCAGCGAAGTTTGTTCCTCGAGAGACTTGGTGGAGTAGAAGCGGAGGAACTCAGCGAGCTTGCTACGGTTCTGAGCATCTTCGTGGATACCAAGCTTCAAGTTCTTGCCGAAAGCCTCATAGAACTTGTTGAAGTTGTCCTTGTCCTCCGAGATCTCGGTGAACAGGTCCATGCACTTCTTGACGATGTTCTTGCGAATGACTTTGAGGATCTTGTTCTGTTGCAAGGTTTCACGCGAGATGTTAAGAGGCAAGTCCTCAGAGTCGACAATACCCTTGACGAAGTTGAGGTACTCGGGGATGAGGTCCTCACAGTCGTCCATGATAAAAACGCGCCGAACGTAGAGTTTGATGTTGTTACGCTTCTTCTTGGTCTCAAAGAGATCGAAGGGTGCACTATATACCTAGGTCAGTAATTGTGATTAAACGTAAACAGACGATACTGACCGCTTTGGAATATACAAGATTGCCTTGAACTCGAGTTGACCCTCGACGGAGAAGTGCTTGACGGCAAGGTGCTCCTCCCAATCGTTGGTTAGCGATTTGTAGAAGGCACCATACTCCTCGGCATTGATGTCCTGAGGATTACGAGTCCAGATGGGCTTCGTCTTGTTGAGCTCTTCGTTCGTGGTCTCGGTTTCCTTGACCTTCTTGGTCTTCTTTTCCTTGGGCTTGTCATCGTCTTCGACCTCTTCGATCTTGGACTCCTCTTTCTCATCCTTCAGTTCCTCCTCGTCGTCTTCAACCTCCTGTATGTACATGAGCCACAATGAGAGGGTGGCACGCCTGAAATTAACTTACCTTCTCGACCTCCTTGGTGACAGCCAGTTGAATAGGGTATGAGATGAACTCAGAGTGCTTCTTGACGATCTCCTTGATCTTCTTCTCCTCAAGGTACTCGGTCTGGTCCTCCTTGAGGTAGAGGCGGATCTCAGTACCACGTCCAAGAGATTCGCCGGATGTGTCAGGAGTGATCGTGAAGGTGCCGCCTGCAGCGGATTCCCAGATGTACTGCTCATCATCGTTGTGTTTTGAGATGACTTGAACACGCTCGGCAACAAGGTAGGCAGAGTAGAAACCAACACCGAATTGACCGATCATAGAAATGTCAGCGCCGGAGCTGAGAGCCTCCATGAAACCCTAAGGAGGCAAGTCAGAAAAGTAGTCAAAGGAGTGATTGAAGGACGCTTACTTTTGTGCCAGACTTGGCGATGGTACCAAGGTTGTTGACCAAGTCAGCTTTGGTCATGCCGACACCAGTATCACGAATGGTGAGGAGCTTGTTCTCCTTGTCCGGAGTGATACGAATGTAGAGTTCCTTCTCGGTCTCGAGAACCGAAGGGTCGGTCAGGGAGGCGTAACGTATTTTGTCGATGGCATCTGAGCAGTTCGAGATCAATTCACGAAGGAAGATCTCCTTATTCGAGTAGAAGGTGTCTGAGTGGCACAAATGTTAAAACTAGGATAAGAGGATGAAAGATGGAAAGTACTGACTGATAATCAAGTCAAGGAGTTGACTGATTTCAGCTTGGAATCCAAAGCTCTCGGTTGCCATTTCGTCTAAGGGGCCAGATTAGTTTAAGAAGGCGCGTATAAGAATGATCTCACATACTGGAAGATGAAAGAAGATCTAAGTAAGTGGAAAAGATGGGAGGATGCCTACAGCAAAGGACGCGTTTATCTGGAGGGTCTTAAGTATCTGAATTTTTGATATTCGAGAACCTTCGATACACGGAAATTCTCAAAACGCACATATTCCAGAACATTCTATCACTTACCTTTTATGGTGGAACTACAAGAACAAAGGCGCAGTACTACTACCAGTAGGTCCAGTACTACAGCATATGAGTATTCAATTGGAACTTTGTTATCACCCAGTTGTGCTCGACAAAAGCACTCGTAGGTAACTTTGAGACATAAGTCTAGATCTTGAAGAAGATCAATGAAATCAAGTCACCTGCTTTTTCGGTTAGATCAGACTCGATCATGTTCATGCCAACCCCTTCCACTTAGCCGCATCATTAAACATGAAGTACTTTTCGACCCGTGGAGGCTCAGTAGAGCTCACTTTTGAGGAGGTAAGTCAACTCATCAATGTCAGATACATTGATCTAGATTTTTAACAGACAGTGCTTGCCGGTCTCGCCTCAGATGGTGGATTGTACATACCTGCATCAATACCACAACTCCCAGTTAACTGGCAAAAAACTTGGGCTAATAAGAGTTTCCCCGAGCTCAGCATCGAGATCCTCTCCCTCTTCATCTCTGCAGATGAGATCTCGCAAACAGACCTCGCCGCTCTCGTCCATGCCACCTACAACGACTCTGCATGGCGCCATCCCGATATCACCCCACTCCAGCCACTTACCACCAACAAGTACATCCTTGAGCTTTTTCATGGGCCCACATATGCCTTCAAGGATGTTGCACTCCAGCTTCTAGGCAATCTCTTCTCCTACTTCCTCCAGCGCCGCAACAAAGCAAAGTCTCCTGGGGAGGAGAGGGAGACGCTGACTGTTGTGGGTGCGACGAGTGGTGATACCGGGAGTGCTGCAATCTACGGGCTGCGAGGCAAGCCCGATGTGTCTATATTCATCCTGCACCCCAAGGGTCGCGTCAGCCCTGTCCAAGAAGCTCAAATGACTACCGTGACGGATGAAAACGTACATAACCTTGCCGTGAAGGGGACCTTCGATGATTGTCAGGTGCGTTTATCCCTCAAAATTCAATTCTTTCTCTAATAGCTTACATACATACAAATCTTCAGGATATCGTCAAAGCCCTCTTTGCTGACACAGCCTTCAACGCAAAACATCACCTCGGCGCTGTCAACAGCATAAACTGGGCCCGTATCCTCGCCCAAACCGTCTATTACTTCCTCTCCTACTTCGCCATTCGCCGTACCCTCCCTGCCGACGCTGAATTACAATTCATCGTCCCAACCGGTAACTTCGGCGACATCCTAGCAGGCTATTACGCCAAGCGCATGGGTCTGCCCATGGCTAAACTTGTTATCGCTACAAACGCCAATGACATCCTCACCCGTTTCTGGAAGACGGGGCGGTATGAAAAGGTGGACTCGAATTCTTCGTCAGCTGTGGTGGGGGGCGTTGTAGAGACACTCTCGCCTGCCATGGATATTCTCGTATCGAGTAACTTCGAGCGCTGTTGTGGTACCTTGCCTTCGAAAGTGTACAGAACACCAATCCTGGAGGGGACTCACGCGAGAAAGCCTGCCAGACGGTGAAAGGCTGGATGGACAACGTAAAATCTATCGGGCGCATTGTCGTCCCAGATTCAGTGCTCGAGCTGGCGAGGAGGGATTTCACAGCCGAAGAGTCGATGATAATCAGGTACGGTCATACATTTCGATCCACGTCGAGAGTTAAGCAAATGTTACAAAATACATAGATCCGCCAAATGATCAGGAAGTACTACACCTCCGCGCAATCCTACACCGCGGACCCACACACTGCAGTAGGACTACACGTCGCAGGCGTCCTCTCGCCGCCACCCAACACCATACAAGTCATCCTTTCTACTGCACACCCCGCCAAATTCTCCGAAGCGGTTACGAGCGCATTGGATGGCGTGCCAGGATTTGACTTTGATTCGGTGCTTCCCAAGGCGTTTAAGTCGCTGCTGACGATGGAGCGTCGCGTGATAGAGGTTGAAAGACCTGATGTGGAGCTTGTGAAGGGCGTCGTGGAACGCTTTGCCGTTGTGTAAGCGTTTGATGGTGTGGGGTGTCCTGAGAGTGGATGGTCAGATTTAAAAATAACGTTTGTTGTGCAGAAGAAAGGTCCATTTAGATGTGGGTCTTGTATACCAATGATAGCAATTGTGTGTTATCGATATAGGGGGGAGAGCGTCCCTCCTTCCAATATTTGAGGTTCCTTTTGCGGTTTCTTCAATGATAAAATGAAGCAACCATACGACGTTGATCATCAAAAGATGTAGGTGATGATGAGGTGTTTGAATAAAGGTGCGGCTTTAAGTGATAGAAGGAATGAAGCTTGAAGGAAGACACATACTTCGACTCTCGTCTCCGCGGCTCTGCCTTTCTGTTGGTTCTGGGTCGAAGTCGGTCACAGGTCACGACCGGTCAACATCCGCAGTAATCAGATCGTTCGATTATCCCCTAAATTCAGGAAGGACACTCGTCTCCTAGCTATAATCTCGTATGTTATGCCAACATCTGAATATCCACTATCCCAGTCTTAAGATGCATTCAGGTCCTGACTGCTGCGAGCTTGCACACGTGGAGTAAGATATTTCAAGACCGCGGGGGAGGTAACACATGCTATAAAGAATTTGCGGACGCATACCCAGACGTATCAAATAATAAATAACCAGCAGACACAACTAGTATATAGTGGAACACATCAAGTGCATAAAGAGAGTCTATAAGTACAACTATATCAACGACCATACTTGGTTTGAATCCAATACCTCGACAATCCATATATTGCCGACCCAAATAGAATACAGTGCGCCTTCGCCTTCACAACTAATCCACTCTTTTCCCCTTCTGTCCCACTTCAACGGCAGAGTCACCACAGTCCTTGATGCCTGTAGTACCCAAGAAGGAGGGCAACAAGCGGTCGTCATCGTCATCGTGATCCGCCAAGTATTGAAGGTCGCTAGAGTCGACCTCGCTTTCAGTGTCGAGTGAGGAAACCTCCCAGTCTTCGTGGCCCTCCTCGGATGAATAACTGGTTACTGAACCCTCCTGATAATCCTCCTGATAATCATCTTGATTGTCCTTGACATTGTCATTCGCCTTGGGCAAAGGTGGTATCATGATGACCACTTGTTGGATGGGGAATTCTAGCTCACTTGGATGTAGGAGTGGGTAATACGGTGAGACCGTCATCGGCTTGAGTTTTATTGAAATGCCTGAGGCACCTGTGACGATTTCGCCCTGAAGCCTGGGCCAAAGTTTGAGAGTGACTTTGTCGCTAATTTGAACAATCCTTCCGGGAATGATGGTTTCTGGGGGGAAGGACATGGTAAAAAGTGAAGGCTTGTTCTGCGATGCAGTGTTTACTGAGGTGAACTGGGTAGCTACCTCGTAAACCTGCATCCCCTTAAATAATCGAGAGCTGTGGACGCACCATCGTGTGCTTGTGTTCGCATCCACAGCGGACTTGCGGTATTGGATTCAATAATGTCATGGGTGTATTCATCGCCAAATCGGTGAGGGCATGTGCATTGATCTCAGTGGTAAGAACAGCGAACGCTTGTGTAAGCGGGCATTGTTGGCCAATTATTGCGGAAGCACGTTGCATCCACTGGCATTGACCACCGTAAGTGACGGTTCAGTGAGTTATCTGCCAGCTGGTTCAGGCAATGCATACGAACAAAGCATCAGCATTAGATTTTTGTTACAAAAATGGTACACATCACGAAGTGCTGAACATCGTGGAGGATTTACTCTAAGGTTGACGCGTCGACGGTTGGCCAGAGGAATACAATGGGGCATCGACTCGGAGTAAGCCATGTTTGAATCGAGTACTTACTACATGTCCAACTCCTTGCCCGACGTCCTATATATCACTTATTCCACTGCCCATGTTCATGGCATGATGATCAAGGTGTTGCATTTGGCCCTGGGACCTATATCATATTATTATCATTAACTTCTGTGTCGATCCCGTATTGAAAAGCCAACAGCATACCCCATATATCAGATTTCTTGGCTGAAAATGTGTTACAAGCAGCAACAACAACCAGCATATAGTATTATACCACAGCCTACAAAATGTACCGGCTATTGTTCAAGACGGCAAGGAAATACACTGTATTGGATTGTTGAATTGAATTTGGAACAGGCATGACCTCGGGACCAGGATTATATGAAGAGAAGAGAAGGCTGCGAGGAGGATGCAGGAGTAAAAGTAATTGTTTGATTCATCGGGATCCATGGGCACTGAGGGGCACTTATACGAGGGCAGCCGGGACGCTCGAATTTTCCACTTGTTCTGAGACTTCCTTCAGCCTGTCTCACTCCACTGAACGACAACACTCTGCAAAGAACGTGGCTCATGTGAGAGGGACAGAGCGGGACTCGCCTCCCGCACCCCGAAAATTCGAGTTGCTTGTGACTGTGTTCGAGAGCAGTCGGGGTAGTAAATGAATTGTACGCAGGTTTTCCGGAGCGCGGCTCTGAGCTCTCGCCGATCATAGTCACGCGTCAGGAGAAATTCTCTCCTGATTTTTGAAATATGTCGGGCACGTGCCCGCGTGGCGTTTTGGCCGAGCGCCACCGTAAATTTCTCGAGGAAAACCTTCACGTGACCTAAGTCGGTGAACTAACTTGGGAAATACCCCTAACTTGAATCTTGTATTGACATGTATCAGCTGAAATCTATCCTAACAATGCACGGAAACAAGGTGAGAGTAAATTTTATGCTGAGAAATATCATATTTATTATGTGTTCATAAAAAGTTATTCCTTGGCCGGATTAACGGTCGTGAGTTAAGGTTTGCTAGTAGAGTCATGCCCCTGTATATCCCACTGGCACAGGCTGCTTCAACTTTCAAAATCCTTCAACTCCACATCTTCGTCGACTCTGCTTACACACAATATTGCACGGAGAGTCTTCGAAGATGTTGGTTGGTGGAAACTACAACAAGAGTTACATGACTCAAACTGACCTTTCAAGTTCACGGAAACTTTGTTCAATTCCCCCCCCTCTACGCCTTTCAATTTTTGTAGATGCCTCTACCTCCTTTGGGATTGGTTTTCTTGCTGGTACCAGTTGGCTGGCATGGCGTCTCTTGCCAGGTTGGAACACAGATGGTCGTGGTATAGCCTGGGCTGAAATGGTTGCAATTGATCTTGGCTTGCGTGCCCTCGTCCAGTCGGGTCTGCGCAATGTCCATTTGCAGTTTCATTCAGATAACCAAGGTGTTGTGAGGGCTTTGAAGGCTGGAAAATTTCACAGCCCTGTTCAAAATGATATTCTCCGGCGCATCTCGTCCTTTGCTCTCGACCATGATATTTGGCTCTCGGTGGATTGGGTCAAATCGGGTGATAACCTTTCAGATGGCATTTCCAGAGGTGTCTTTCCTCGCTCTATGGCACGGTTCGGATTTCCCCCTCCACTTCCATCTTACCTGAAAAAATCTATTTGCCTAGTGTAATTTTCATTGCCGTCGCTCAGTCACTTGCTCATCTCAGATCCCCAATTCCTGTCATTCGTCTGTCTTAACTTCTTTTCCTTTTCGACATTTCGCCTGCCACCTCAATTGTCGGCCTGCACCTTTGTCCTGTAGTAATCCAGTCGCCTGTCGTCCTCCTTGTAATATAATTCCCAAGTCCTCTGGCTTCTGATTTCTCTCTTGACATCAATGGTCGACCTTTTGAGTCATTCAACTTTGGGACCAGACTCATATCTGTATTAAGCAAGCACTCGGTGCCGCCTGGACAAACCTGACTCTCCACAGATACTGTAGTGCCATTTGAGCCAAGATTTTTTTTCTAGTGTTTGTCCATGGTATGATACCCAGCGAAATTATGGGTATGGAGAAAGAGATCAAGACAATGGTCAAGAATCCGATGCATTCGAAAAGGGGGAGACTCGGACAGAGATGAAGAGGAAAATAATGAAGGAAGGAGAAATGAGAGGGACGAAGACCGCAGCGGAGGGGGATGAACGATGAAGAAGTTACTAATCGAAAGTCAATCGGGTGTACGTACCAGTACATAATGACTCCAGCATGTACGTCGATCTGAATGTTGACTTAATCTATTTTCGGGGCTTAGTCAGTATTCACTGCCGAGCCAAGAGCAGTCTTGTAGGGGACTCCTCTGCTCGCATAATGTTACAAAGTGCGCTTCGGACATCTGTATGTCTTTCCTTAAGCCGTATTCATATTTCGTGTATCATGACCTTTTTGTCAGCTTTCGCTCCACAGGAGCACCGTTTCCAGCTGTATAAGGTCGCAAACGTTCCGTCGATTTCTATCTCAGGAATCTCGCACGAAAATACAGGCTGCAGTGACCGAACACCCTGTGGTACTTTTTATGAAGGGCACCCCAGAGCAGCCTATGTGCGGTTTTTCACGAGGGATCGTGAAGATCCTGAGCGCTTTCGACATTCCACCTGAAAAGTTCAAGACATATGATGTTCTCGAGGATCTAGAGCTCAGGACTGGAATTAAAGAATTCTCGTAGGTTATGCTTCATTTGACATTGTCACTAAGTCGCAAATGCTTCGCTTGCAGGGAATGGCCAACTATCCCACAGCTGTATGTGAACGGGGAATTTGTAGGTGGGAGTGACATTGCTCTAACCAGTAAGTTGAGGCCGCATTGTCACATATATTTCTAACTCAAATTATCCAAAGTGTTTCAATCTGGAGAGTTGGAAACGCTCCTCGAGCAGCATGGGGTGATTCCAAAGTCTTCGGAAAGTTGACACCGTACGCACACCCGCCAACGTTGTACCTTTCACGGGTTCGGGTACACTGTGACAGAGTGTATTAACAACGATTCAATAAAGATTACTGCTTTTTCCTTGTCGTCCTGCTCGCCTTCGTTCAGAAGCTAGAAGGTCCTTCGTCGCCCGAAAATCACTTCTTCCCCAGGCTCCGAGACGGAGAAAGAATTGTTGATGGTGCTTCGTATCGGGTCCCAATACACCTGGCAGGCCACTCCGTGTCCCGTCAATATCGTCACCTGCTCCCAGCAATGGTGATGCCCCAGACCCACCCCTTCCGCGCGCACGGCGTCCAAGACGAAGCACACCAGGAGGAAAAGGCGTTGCTTTATCTTTAAGAGGTCAAGAAAAGGTAAAACAAACCCTGAAACCCAACTGTACCTAAAATAACCTCACGTCGATTCTATCGTTAAAGAAAATTTCAACATCAAACTACGCGTTTATTTCGTCGAGCGGCGTCTTACGCAACTCGCACTTGACCAGATCAATGCTGCTCTCAAATATGATATGAACATCAAGATCGAAGTCCGGCAACGCGGTCTTGAGATAGCTATCGGCTGAATTGGGTGATTGTCATATCTCAAGCACGAAACGCTGCGGGCGCTCCACAAATTTCTGTCCGCCACGTCATGTTGTGTTGTTTGGTGCCATCGCGGCTCTTTCCGTCCATCGCATGCTGTGTGGCCTTTGTACACTACTATTATGGCGTCTTCAGTGTTGTGTTCATCGTTCTTTCTAGCTCTTTTATCCACTACCGTGGTGACTTCCGCTTCTAAACAATCACTCTCCTCGCGCAGATCTCATTCAAAACGAGGCAGCAATCATTTGGGACGAATTTCATGACCCTTGAAGTTTGCTGTGCAATCTGCAATCGTCCATGAATACCGTCCGGAGGAAATAAGTTTGAGAGATTTTCGGCAGGCAGGTCCCATTGTCAGCGGAACAGGAGAGACCGCAACTCAGACACGGCTGTGCATAATTATATCCGAAATGGGAAAGAAGAAGAAGGACATCGTTGTGGATAGTACTCTGTTACACCCTAAGACTTTGGTCGGTTCGGTCATATCACGTCACCGTCTTATCCTATTAATGTTAGCAGTGACATCTGCGACGAAGTCGGAGCACCTACCTAGAGAACTTTGATCATCGCGTCAATGATAGTCTCGGCAGTCTCACTCCAAGTAGCCGACTCATATGTCACATACCCCTCCGACTTGCCTTTCGCCGCGACGATTGTGACATACATCGGAGGAAGTCCACTCCTCTCCATCGACTTCGTCTGGAACGTGATTTTCGTTCCGGACTGCGACTTTCCGTCACCATGCCAAGGGGTGTACTTCCCCTTTCCATACACTTTTTCCACTTTCTTCGCGTCTATATTCTTCAGATACTGTTTCACTTCCTTAAGATCTTTCTTGGATGCTTTTGCCTGTATGTGTCTGCTAAGTTGACGAGGCGGAGAAATGCATTTGTATGGGAAAACCTACGTTGGCGTGGGCAGACATGTTGGACAGGTTTTAGCATCCCTCGCAATACATACTTATATAGGTCAGGTTGCCAGGTGGGTTGCGCCCAGAAGATCATGGGACACCGCTTTCTACACGTATGTGCTGCCATTCTGGTACAAGATATAGTGTCATCATAGTATATTAGGATAAAGATAAAGGCGTGACATATCCCTGCCTTTGATCTCAGGGGAGGATACACTGTGCTGCACAGTTATGTGATATTCGGGTAGGTTGTTGAATTGCCGACCACTAAAGTGAGTGTCGAGGACCCACCTTGCCATCCGGTCCCTTACCCCTTTGTGGCTGTTGTTTCGCGGCAATCTAGTCTATAGTATTCTGAGTCTACGTCTGAGTCTACGTCTGAGAACCTCGTATAGGATAATGAGTGACTAGCAGAGTGAATTAATCGAGTACACCACTCGCACGGCAAGATGGAGAGTTTACAAACAAGTATTAAGCATAAATAAAATAAACCATGTCTCAGACACGGGAAACAAGATCAAGCGGCCCCGATGTATCGTACATAACTAATCGATAGTAGTGTGTATGGTGGAGGTTGTACGATGGTCGGGCCTTGCGCGAGTACGGTGGCACCATTTTAAGGCGCTGGGCGATGCAATATAGTTCTTCTTCTTCTTCTCTCTACTCCTCCTATTCCTTCTCCTTCGAGGGGAAGGCGGCTGCGTTATGGCAAGTGCGTTTAATTTAGCCCGATTGATTGCTAGGCTTGAGGCTGGCTCCTCTACGGGTGGGAGTGCCGAGTGCGAGTGCTTAGAAATGTTGGAGTCCTCCTGACGCTGGAGAAGTCGTCTCAGGCGCGGTGGAAGATTATTGGTGGGCATAAGCCTTATGCTGACATTATCGTTGATTCGGATCACCTTTCCAGGTAGAGTCATTATGGAGAGTGGTGTGAGGACGATGTAGTAAGGAGTGATGGTCTGTTCTGCGACGCAGCGTTCAGTGGGGCAAGCTTGGTAGCTACCTTACAGATACACATCCTTTAAAAATTATTTAGAGCTGTGGACGCACTATTGTGGTTATCTTCAAACACTCACAGCACAATTGCGATGGTGGACTCAACAATGCCATGAATGGCATCAATTGCCACATCTGTGAGGGCCTGTCAATTATTCATAGTGGTAAGAACGATGGAAACGCTTGAAAACGACCAATGAGGGTCAATGCGGAAGTATATTGCGACCACCGGCAGTGACCACTGTGACGGTCCAGTGAACGATCTGCAGGCTTATGCAATCAATGCATAGACGAAAACTATACTATCAGCATATAGACCAGCGGTCCTAGATTACAAGAATGACACATCTCACCAACCGCTGAACGTCCTCAAGGTTGGCCAGAAGAACACGACGCCGCACCGACTCGGAGGATTGAGCCACTTTTATATTGAAAAATTTTACAATTCATCGGTCGAAATACCATGTATTATCTTTGCCAGTGACGCATGCTGTATCCACGAGCATTGAGCAGCACCATGACATGCAAGGGGCGGATACTCGAACTCACCCCTTTTCCACTAGTTCAGCTTTGGTTGATCCTGAAGTTCACAGAAAAACATAGTAGGATGATACTCCGCGAGGCACTTGGCTCGTATGAGAGTCAGACTTTGAGAAAGGATAGGGAGGACCCATCTTGGTCTGCATCCTGAAAAAGTTGAGTTGCCAATTCGTGACTGACACTGACTGTGTCAGCAGCTCTCAAGGATCGTACGCAGGTTTCCTTGAAACATTGAAACAAACAGAAAGAGGTGGGCTCTCGTATCATGGGTCACGCATGCATGTTAAGAAACTTTGTGCCTCAGTTGATGGTACCGGGTCACGGTAAGAGTCGCGTGTTCTCACTTGACCACTTTGGGTAATACCCCTAATCTTACCTGCTATCGATAACTCAGATGCACACAAACAAGACGAGTGTGAAGATACGAGGCCTCAATTATCCTCTGTGAAATTCAGAGCATGATATTGGAGTGCCAGTGCGAAGGTATAAAGATCGATATGTTGGCATGATCACTCACATGCTGTTGTTCAACATCTGTCTTGACCTTTCATTGAGCACACGGGGTACCAAATAATTTTCGACAAGTGCCGTGAATAGATCGCCACATTCCCATATGATGGGAACCTTGAGTTGCTTGTATCAAACTTGCCGATACGGCAAATTTTTATCAAAAGGATTTTCGGAATAGTACGGGCGTGATCAAGTAGGCAACATTGGAGTCCTTTAATCGATATTCTTCGAACCTTGGCTCATTCATTTATAGAGTGACACAACCCCTAATGGTGATATACTTGAGTATAAATTCCAGCCAACATCTAAGGAATGGGCATACTTCGTCCTTCCAGACAGTGCTGGTGTTATGGACTCCGGAATTATCTCAATGTCGTACGCTGGCTTGATTTTGCTAAGAATCATTATCGATCAGAAATCGAGAATAGTTTTCTATCCCTAATAATCAGATGGGCCACAAGACTGCCTGGAGTCATGCAACATGATGATGCAACGAAGACCATGAAAGCAAAATAATGATACTCTGAAAAATCAAAACGGTATTCCTTCGAGGTTCAGTTGGTATGAGAAAGGCCCGTTCTGTCTTTCTACCAAGGTGCCATAAATACCCGGCTCTTTGTTCGATGGCACTATTCTGAGTTATGCGGGCAAAGAACGTTGGTCAGGTGCTCAGAGTATGGTCATAGTCCAAGCGGCTGCAGGGACTTAATGAGAAAATAGAACAAGAGCATCATAACGTTAAAACTTCAATAATTGTATTCACACCTCAGGGCTCAGCCGCGACGCATTGTCAAGCCAACGAGCCACACGCTGGGGCCCCGATGCCCAGCGGCCATGCGATGAAGAACATGGAGATTCGTGGCCAAGAGCTAGAGGTTTGACGTATAAATAATAATCTTTGGCAGATGCAGCAACTCTGGAGCATGCCATCTATGAGCATTTGTGTGGCAATATGGAAGATCTACAAGCATCAGGGGCAAACGATTGAAAAGGCTTGCATGTACCATCGCGATGCTTTGTCCGAAAAGATATTTAGTGACGTACATTTCCCGATACAATTACAGTAACGCCGCCCTTGTACACCTACGGTTCCGTCGACAGTCCTCGAGACCTCCCTTTCTAACCCTCCATGGTACAAAGAAAACCTATCTGTGACATGTCGTCAGGCTTCCGTACCGTTGAAAAAGGCATGCAATGCTAACCAAGATGTCATCTCCCAATCATCTTGCAGTTGAAGAGGTTGAGTAGAAACAGGTGCGCCAGCAGGATCGGCTGGAGCTGACATCTCCCAGTCTTGGGAGAGGTGGTCCGAAGCTTCACTATTCTGTAAATGACCAACGACCGATTTCCTATCCATCGCAGTTGTAATCTTTCGCCTCAATGGTGCGATGACGCGCACGGGCTGGATGGTAGAGGATGGGATGGTGGCAGGCGTGTCGATTTCACATCGAGCATCTCGAGATCTCTTTTTCTGGTTTCGTGGGGCTTCTACTGGGGGGCATACTGAGACAGAGCCCTGGTAAGATGGATCTGAATTTGCTATTTTTGGAGAGGAGGTCTTGAGTTTGAGAGTGACCTTGGGGCCAAGACGGACAACACAGTCATGCGACATAGTAAACAGTGGCGTGAGGGGAGCAGCGAGGTGAAGGAGAGTTGAGTGGGACGAAGTTGATAGCTACCTTACGGACTCGCGTCCTTTAAGCGAATTAAAGCAGTGGACAGACCGTTTGTGGTCCTTCAACGTTTCAACACCCACAAGGGCTTGTGGATTGATCATGGCGGTGGAAACGACGAAAAGGCTTATGGAAACGAACAATGACTTTGATTGACTCGGCAAAAGCAATATGATCATACGACCGGTGCAGGCAAATATATATTATGAACAGAGTATCAATACTGTACTAGTTTTATGTCATAAGAATGATATATGTACACTACACCAGCCTCTGCTGGAGGTTGTCCACGAAGAACACGATAAGTCGAGTGCGTGAGATCATGGTCGGGTATTCCCCGCTTACGCAGCTCATCATCCTATCGTTCAGCTATTCTTCCAATTCTGACTGTACAGGCACTCTGTCAATTCATACAACTTTATGCTTTTGCCAGGAATTCGAATGTGATTGGACAATGAGATCTTGGTGAAGCGCCTGCGGTAAATGCGACTGGTCATCTGGTGTTCGAAACAGCCAATTCCCTGCTTTAGCACCGGCATTGCCAAGTTCCAATGTGACAAATTCGTGGGCTACTGGCTTTTCGGCAAGCAGCTTATAGAACGACATTCACGCCTTTGAGCATCTACTCTTGCAGGCAGTACGAAAAACTACTTATGAAATATGTCGTGTCACTGGCACGAGGATGTGAGATTCTGGTTTTTTCGATCCCTTCAATCCACCGGAACGCCCTGAAGCTGGTCGCGTACGCACCCTCATGGGTGGATGGAAGGAGGATTTGATAGAGTTGATATCCGGGCCCTAGTTAGACTGGATAGTGTGGGTCAAGTGTAGTTCTGCTGGCGGCGTTGAGGTAAATCAAGATCAACAAGTTGCTTATTTATGAAATAGCTGATATCGTGTCATAGGAGATGTGTTACTTGTCTGCTTGGAGAGTAGAGTTTTTCTCGACTCTGGGTGATTGATTATTGATATGAGAACTACAGTGCAAGCCCGGGATAGTGAGACCACAGCCAAAGGCATCAGACGGCTGGAGCTATGTGGTTATTGCTACTAGTTAGGGTCATGATTCAAAAAAACTACTAGTATATACGCGTATTCTGTATGACCGATTCCGCAAACGCAGTTCGCGCAATTAGACTCCTGCCAAACTTGTACATCAGTATTTACTAAGGTCGTACCTCAACATCTCATCGTCGCCAGATTGAATATCACCATCAAAATCCTTCACCGCTTAACATCCAATTCCAAGGTACAGAAATCCTCCACGGTCACGGATTCACAATGCTGGCATAGATCGCGTTTCGGCAATCAGGCCTTTATGTCCATCAATCTGAGCCTTCATAAGCTCCATCCTTGCCCTCATCTCCCCCATCTCGTCCTTTAGATCGGCATTTTCCTCCCTTAACCTGGCGTTGGTTGCGGCAAGCTCTGATTTCTCTTCCATAAATGCTGCTATCTCAGCTTCGGGAAGGCGTCGGGAGGCATCACACCTCTTTTGAAGTAGAGAAAGACGGGCCTCTAGTGCCTGGTTTTGTCGTCGATAGCTCCTACAACAATGTTTTGTTCAGGATGCATGGAAAGCAAATGAAACTCATACCGAGCATCCTCGCTCATTTTTTCGAATGTCTTCTGATAGCTCTCCAGATGCAACTCCACCTGCTTGAATTGTGTTCTTAGTTGTTGGAGCTCTTCAGCCCGATCATTAAACTTCTGGAAGTCTGCATCCCTACAAACAAATCAGCGAACGTTGTAGTGGAGCACAACATAAAGAAGTCGAACCAGAGACGTTGCATGCGAATGTGCTGCTCAATCTGTCGCTCATAGTCCCTTAGACGGTCGACCTTGTGCTGAGTTTCCTTCCTCTGAGTCTGAAGCTCAAAGACTTGCTTTACTGCATCCGCGAGCAGTTGTCCTTGAGCAGCAAAAAGAGCCTAGGTAAGAATTAGTATATACTTGTGATATAGAATGATGTTCTACCTGAGCTTCTTTCTCCGCCGTCCGTAGCGAAGCAGCTTCCGAAACCCATGCCTTTTTTTCCTCCCGAAACTCTTTCAGCTTGTTTTGCAGTTCGGTATTCCAATCAGCATATTTGTTCTTTGCAGACGATGATTGTTCCCTGTGGTCTCTCAGCTGGCGATCTAACCGCTGGACTTCGGCTCTGTAGTGGCGTAGCTTGTTGAACTATTACATGATGATCAGCAAGTTGAATAGTTTAGGTATAAGGCACACACCAGCCCCTGTTGCTCAACTTCTGCATTTTTGGACAAAATCCGATCTTGGTAAAGGCGTCCAATGTGTTTCACGTTCTCCCGCGAAAGCCAAAGCTCGAAGTTTAGTTCATTTCGCAGAAGTAGGACTTCACGCTGAAGACTAGAAATAGCCTGTGCAACGTGAGATGGAAGTTGTTCATTGTAAGTGTAAGTATTTGGCTCTGATGGCATATCAAAAGCGCGCTTAGTCGGAGAATTTCTCCCTGTAGGGAACAACAGGGATGACCAGGCGGCCGTTGGGGCCTCGATCTCCACATCCAGATTAGATTTGAGTGCAACGGATGCTGTAATCATGCTCTCCAATGAGATGCGGTGTTTTGCAGCTGGCAGTTCTGCATAGCCAGGGTGAGGCGTTGGTGCAGTCGAAGTATCTCCGTCAAATATGGTAGTTGACTCGAGGAGCGATGGCTCAGCAGCAGCCGACGCGATGTCAGCACAGAACTGCTTGCTGCCTAGGGCTGTGTTTCGCACGTCAAGCATTGTGCACTCGCTCGTAATGCGAGAGACACTGTAATTCGCCCACGTATTGGGTTCTGTCAACTCTTTTGTCCAATCTCCCCATATGACTCTTGCATTGACGATTCTTCCTCGCAAAAGAGACTGCAAGCTCCGTTCAGTTATTAGAATCAAAATAGATGACCATTTCATACCTCTGATTTGCTCCTTATGTTGTCCTCGTCAAGCGCGTCTTCCCAACTAATAGAGAATGGCGATTCATAGCGCCTATCGTTAATGTACGCTGAAGGGCCACGTAGAAAGCGGAGCAGGTTACATGGAAAAAGATAGTAGAGGCAGGAAAAATAAATCCCAGGTGGTGGAGTGGAAGACGCGGCATTAAACATGAGCTCCAGCCTTTCCCAGCCGAGCTCAGGCCGCAAGGGCAGACTAAAGGATGCAGTGAATTCGTTGTATGCTGATGCTCGCGCATCGTCATTCACAGAACTTTCGTCTGTATCCTCAGCCCCCTCAGATGCTGGTTCCGGAATGGATCTCTCCTTCCAACAAATAATTCTTGCAAGAATTGCAAGAAGACGAGGGAGCATCATCTTCAGCTCCTCACATGCCTTGACAGCAAATATAGGAAGAAGCTTGACTATGACAGTCAATCCAATGGTGCACACCGTTGAAGAATTGTCCAGCAATAGCGAGTTGAGGAGACTATCTAACAAAGGATGGCCTGCAAGCGCTGCTGCAAGGGACTGGAATGACGGCTCTGAAGTGTATCGATTGAGCAGGATCAATAATTGCAAACGCGATGACGGCGTTGTAAAGGAGTGGTTTATTGCGGACATGAAATCCTAAGCACAACCTTCAGCACGTCTGGATGAGACAAACTGTATCTGTCGAATACCTGAGGCTGACGCAACCCAAATTTCACGAGGATATCTTCTAAATTGAACTTCCACAGCGATCTTTTCTCCCTCTGTTCCTGGTCGAGTTCAGCCCACTCCAGCAAGTCATCACCAGATCCTTCATTGTATGCGTCCAAAACATAAAGATCAAGGAGGCGACGCCGAAACTCGGCAACCTTCTCGGGATACTTTTCATCTGTTCTATCTGCTGCTGAGATAATTAGTTCCTTGGCGTGATTGACAGCCAGAGTGGAGAGCCGTGGTTCTCGCAAGGCGGGACGAAGAACTAGGTCGAACCATGTAGATATGAGCGAGATTGATGTCAATAATGGGCGCAAGCGGCATAGGATGGCTAATAGCACTTCAGTATGCTGCAGGGAATTGTGGGTGATTGTATCGCTGTGGAGTGATTGAAGTTCCTCTTCCAGTCGGAAGAGTAAAACATCTGGCTCTTTAGATGCAGCACATTCACGGACAAATTCGTCTACAGCCTGGAGGACCTGTTCTAGTCGCCCATCGTATAGAGCTTCGTCTAATGTTATGCGGACTTGGTGGGACAAAGCTGTTATCGACATAAGCAGCCTGAGAGTGAGCTCAGAGATCGGGTCACTCATCCATAAAGTAGCTTTACATAAACGTTACACCGAATAAGCGCTCACCACTGAAATTGTTGCATGCCTAGTCATGTTATAATACAGGTTGTATGCTAACAGTCAACCTTTATACTTGCACGTTCTTACTTCTGAATTCGGGCTTCTTCCGGCTTGAACATGATATCTGCACACTCGCTTCCCACTAATCCGCTTTGTTATCTTTCTGATACCGCGGCAAATAACCTTCTCGCAGCTTCTTCTTCGCTGATGACAAAATCCTAAAGCGGCTATCCTGGTGATGGACGGCCTCATCGCTGGGCGGGTCAACACCAGTGTAAGACACCATATTGAGGGGGTCTAAGTGGCAGTTCGGAATGCTCGTCAAAAGCCCACGTATGGATCGTCTTTCCTCAAGTCTGATGCAAATGCAGCATGATTGGTTGTATCATTCATGGCACCTACAAAAAGATTAGGGCGACTGCGCATGGATACTCCACGCCATTCAAGTACTTGGAACGACCGACAGAGAATTCTCAAAATGGTTCCTGTGCACCTAAAGTTTACAAAGAAATCCGCTTTCTACCTGCAGAGAGATGAATAAACTGAAGGAGGAGATGCTAGCTTGATGATAAACCTCATGGTTGTGTGAGTGCCAATACCTCTTCTACTCTTGTGGGAACGACTTGAAAATCTGTACAACAGTTAGTAACAAACAAATCGTGCATAAATGCCACCATCACCTGCTCAGACATGATACACTCGATGATGCCGATCAATCTAGCATCGGTGTGTCACAGTCCTAGATCACGCGCTAATAAATGGTAAACAAAACATATCTTCAATTTCCTTACCTGATAAAAATCGTTCGAGAGGTGGCTGCAGAATGGTAAGACTCCACACACCGTATAAGTTAATGATATTGAAGGTCACCAATGACGCCTCGTGTCGGACCCTTTTATGTGCTGTACTTATGGTGAATGATAAACAAGAGTATTTTTGATGCGAATATCTTCTTACTGAGCCAGCAGCCTGGGCATGGCCGTGACGTCGTGGCCGCATCGTGAAATCATCATTTGAAGCGAATGAGGGGAAGAGGGAGGACATTAACGACATGGATCGTATTGGTTTTATAATTAAGCGGGGATTGCCTTTTTCGGCAAACGCCGAGTTCACAGGTTGATTCTGCTCGCTCGCTGTTGACAACGACGAGTACACATCATCCAAGAAACCTTATAAAATCGAAGGTGAGTGCCATTTCAGACATTGAAAGCTTCAGGATACGTTACTTGTTTGGAAAATGAGAGTTTTTCGATGGATCGACCATGATCCTTTCAGATGTATCCGAACACGTCACTGACGCGTCCCTTAGATGTCCGCTACCATCGAGGAACTCCCTTCGGATCACTCTGATCATGAGCACGAGGAGGACCCCACCTCCCAGGCTGCTCTTGACAAAATTCAGTCTCGTTCAGAGCGAAAGGCCCGAAAGGCTCTTCTTGGTTTGGGTTTGAAGAAGGTTCCTGGCATCACTCGCGTGACCCTTCGTAGGCCTAAGAACGTGTTGTTCGTTCTTTCTTCCCCCGATGTCTACAAGTCACAAAAAGCGATTGTTACATCGTGTTCGGTGAAGCAAAGGTACGTAAGACGGATGAATATGTGTTTTGTTGTTGATCTGTCGTCTTCATAGATTGAGGACATGAACTCGCAAGCTCAGATGTCTACGACTCAACAACTTGCTTCTGCCGGCGGTGCAGGTGCAGGGGCCTTGAACCTTGAAAACTCCGGTGCGGGCGGTGAGGGCGATGACGACGACGACATCCCAGAACTCGAAGCACCAGAAGACGATGGACCAGTTGATGAGACAGGTGTCGATCCCAAAGATATTGAGTTGGTCATGGCACAAGTCAATTGCTCAAGGGCTAAGGCCGTCAGAGTATTGAAAGAGAGCGGAGGAGATCTGATCAATGCTAGTGAGTCGGTTTGGCAATCCCCTCGACCCCTCTGGCTCAATATCACCCATAGTTATGGCAGCAAGCGAATAGTTTTTGTCTTGCTCAGTGCTCTGGCTTCTCGTCACTGTATCATATCACTACTTTGCTCGTGCAAGTTATTCGCATCGGGCACATCCCACATAGGATGATGAGTCAAGATACCCAGCGCCGTAACTCGACATAATAATTTGACCGTTCCCATCCTTCTTGAATAATCTCAACGCCTCTGCATCCCTTAGCATTGCACTATCTCGTGATCCAACCATCAGTCCAAGCTCTTCAGCTGCTTGAACCGTGAGCTGTTTAAGCTCGCCCTTTGCAAACATATGATAGTATCTGTTGTATACGGGAGTCTCCAGCGCTAATGTTGGGACAGCTGACTTGGATGTAGCCAAAAGGGGAACGTCATTTTTGCATTTCCCTTTCGCAGTCTGCTGGTTCTGAGACATTACCCAGGGCACGAAGACATCTTCGCCAGTCATAGGGTGCTGATCCGATCCATTGGTGTTACTAGCTGGGATCGACCGTTTGGATAGCTCATCCTGCTCAATGGCCCACACATAAATCATCATGCGTCCATGGACTGGAGAGACAGCCTGTAAAAGACACTGCAGATCATGTAAATGATGGACCTTCCGTCTATAAACGGAAGTAGCCCTCACCTGAACGGCAAGCTTTCGACGGTTATGCGATGCTAGGTGATGGATCGTAGCTATAGATATGGTGTAGTCCTGTCAAACGGTGGTCAAGACGAGTCGTCCACGATGAATAACAGTCATTATTACGAATACGCCTGATCTCCAACTACTTCCAAGGATATCACCCCAAACAACCTCCCGAGTGATCAGACACCCAGGCTCACTCCCAGCGTGCTGGGCGATCTGGAGCAAGTTGCGACTTCGATCGAGGCCAATTGTTAGCACACTGCCGGGGCGATCTGCAGGCAAAGGAAGATATTTCCCATTCCCTGTTCCTGAGTCCAGACCAATCCAGCCAGTTGGAAGGTCAGAGAGAAATTTGGCTATGATAGGCCAAGGCTGCAAGATGTAATCAAGTCATGATTATTGAATTTTCGATATAGTGGCGGTTCGTACCTTGTACCGAGTAGATGAAAAGTGGGAGGCAATCTGGTCATACACGGCATGAACGTGTTGATCTTCGTGTACTTGCGGATCGACGATAATCGTGACACTTTTTACGAGTTTCATTTCACGGATGGACTAGATTGTCGTGGTATGGGTACGACATGGACATCGGGGAAAGTACTACGAAATGCGGCAGCTTCCATCTTCAATTGCTTCCTCATCAACACGAACTCAACACTTCTTCATAGCATTAGACGAAGCCCATTTCCTCATCTACCAGTTTAGAGAATCTAGTCCCGTCGAAGGGAGGGAACGGGACGAGGTTGCGAGGTTCAAACGACGCGATTGTCGATACGAGGTCTCTGGCGGTCAACTTTATTAGACAACCGGTCATGGTGAATGAAAGAGGCTTACTGAATCGATGTCGCCTTTAGGTGACCCAATATTTGAAGGGCAGATGCTAACTCCTCTTGATGGTTGTCCAACAGGGTTGGATTAGGTACGACAATAAGAGGTTTTCCTAACCTCAAGACATCCAGAATCGTTCCTGATCCTTCCTCGTAGTTTTAGATTTCAGCTTGTTCGAGGAGAGCACATAACTCACCAGCATGACTGATGACGAGGTCAGCTTGATCGCATTCATCCTGAATGGAAGGCTTGAACCTCCATATCTTTATATCCACACCATGTCTTTGTATAGCACAACTCTCTTTGTTGAATTCTTCTGATTTAATGTCGGAATTACCGCGTTGAAGGATGAGGCGGCTGTAACCCGAGTCGCGAAGTGTACCGAGGACGGGGTCTGATATAACGGCCTCTACAAGAGCATCGAACCTAGTTGAACCTACCGTCACGAATACGAGCATGAGATGGAGGGAGGCCCTCAAAGATGTAGTTTCCCAAGCAGGAAAACGTTTCCTTCCACAGCCTGGTAATAAGCGAATCCCGCTGGTCTCGACTGAATTTAGCTCAGATGACTATGTGAAACGCTCGCTATAAGCTATAATATTGGTGGTGATAACCAATATCACACCCTCTTTATTCTTTACTGCTCTTCCTTCTTACTTAAGTCCTAGTCTAGTAGTAAGTACTAGTTGATCCTTTCCCCCCTATTAGTCTGGTCAGTTCCTACTGTCAAGTGTATTTTCTACACTCGTGTGAATATTTCCTAGACGTCTGATGACTCGAATGTCCCTCTATCTGTAAATATTGTGATCACGACAGTCGACGGTGCTCTGCCATGGGATATACACTTTGTGTGCTAGGTAAGTGCAGGACTGTATATTTTCCTGTATACGCTTCATGAACAGTTTGCTAGGATGTGGGACTATGGGAGTCGCAATCATCTCTGGGGTGATCACTAGTTTGCAGTCCAAGCTGAACACGCTTGAAATCCCCAAGTGGGAGTCACATACACCTGGTACATGCACTCCTACAGCTGACTCTCCTGATCCTTCACTCTCGTCGATTTTCATTGCAACCGTGACAAGTGAAGAGAGTGCACAAAAGCTCCGACATACGTTTGGACTCTTGGGAGGTCTTGGTTCTTCCGTTCAAGTTCTTGTCGGCGAGAACCTTGCAGCTATTCAACAAGCAGATGTTATTATGTTATGGTATGTACTATCAGATCGTGAAAATGTCGTTTTCCTGAATGATCTTTAGCTGCAAGCCTCACCAGGCCCGTGATATCCTTGCACAGATTGGAATGCAGGAAGCTTTAGCTGGCAAATTAATCATCAGCATTCTTGCTGGTGTGACTATACACCAGCTTGCTGGATGGGTCCCCCCGACAACCAGGGTTGTCCGCGCAATGCCCAACACTCCATGCAGAGTACGTGTATTTCTAGTATTTCACATCCACGAACAATCTCTGAAGATGCACATAGATTCGAGAAGGTATGACTGTAGTCACCAACTTACCAACCTCAGAGGAGGCCGAGCTCGATCGGTCTATCGTCTTGAATATATTCTCGTCTATTGGGCGCTGTCGTTTTCTCGAGGAAAAATTTTTCGATGCCTGCACTGCGCTTTCTGCGTCTGGCCCCGCCTTTGCATGTATATTCTTGGAGGCTATGGCAGACGGGGGTGTTATGATGGGCCTCCCGAGGGCAGAGGCTCTCGAATTGGCATCACAAAGTGAGATTGCTCGTTGCGTAACATATCCTGGCTCATCGTTTCGCTAGCTCTCCAAGGTGCAGCACGCATGGTTCTCCAAGCAGGAGCTCATCCAGCTCAAATAAAGGACTCAGTTACAAGTTAGTAGCTCCCCACCCCAAGTCACCGATTGTGCTCATGAAATCTTACTTGCTAAACAGCTCCTGGCGGATGTACGATAGCGGGCCTCTTAGCTATGGAGGATGGGAAAATTCGTTCAACCATCGCTCGTGCAATTCAGGTCGCGACGGAGCGTGCTAGCGAACTTGGCCAGCCCACGAAATCTTAAATTGTATAGCAAACATTAGCTAATAAATAAAACAATGTCACTGTTGTACTTTAGGCATGTATCCCAATCAAGTCTTCAAGACCTCCACTTGAACGTGAAGGATCGACGACTGCGAGGGTGGCTGCGCACACGGGCTCAGTCATTGTTTACCTATTGCTCCTGTAAAATGAGGACGGTCGTGTGAGTTTAACGACGCCGCCCAGAGTGTCGAGGAGCAAAAGTTTACTCAAAAATCTTGCTCGGCATCCAACAAAATACATTTATTCATCTGTGCGGATAGGTGATCAGCATATAGCCCTTGTGATCACCATGTTCTACTCACCTTGGGTATCTAACTTCGATGGCCCAGGTCAGCTAAGTTAAAGATAGTGGTTCAAGCTCGAGAGAATATATCCTGCGTGTGAACCTCACTACTCTCTGAGCATTAAGCTCATCCACGAGGGTGAGCAAGTGGGGCAAAAATATGTCACAGGATATCATTTTATATGGCTCATAAGAATGAGCGCCCCTCCGTATGAAAGCAGAGAGACGCTAAAGTGACAGAGCTGTGATTCGCAGATACCATCGATTACGAGGAGGCGAGTAATAAAATGTGATTGCAATCGTAGAGTACAGTGGTATCTGATTGGTCCAGGTCAGCATCAATCATCAATACCACTGAAAATATGCTTACGATGCATATACTACCGGTCTGAAATGACGATGTCACATCAGTACAGTGCATTGCGGATAGATGAGTTGAGAGGACTCACAAAACTCGTGAGTATCGTCTGAGCGTTTGACAGTTTGCTGTTCAAGAAAAAGTGTGAGATTTTATACGGACGCGCGAGACCAAACAAGGTACAAACAACTTACTTTCCACGCCTCTTCGAAATCAACAGGAAGAATAACATATCTGTTCTTTCGTACAGCTGTTGGACGCAGAGCAATTACTTGGAATGCGAACTGCCAAGGAAAAAATAGCTAACCTTGAAGTCCAGCTGCCTGTGCAATGGAAGATATTTCTGCGGAAGATAACCGGTCGGGTCTTGACACATCTGGATGACACGTTCAGTCAAGGTATCAGTATCATTGACGAGAAAGTTAGCATACAATCCTCGAGGTCTACATCTGGACCAAGATTCATTTTACTGGTCACAGCTTGGAATATGAGACGTTTTTCACGCCTAGATGGTAAAGGGAATTCAATCTTCCTGTCAAGCCGACCAGGACGAAGCAAAGCAGGATCAAGTGTATCTGCGCGATTCGTGGCCATAATGACCTGTCACGGTGGCAAAGAATTAAGAAATCTAAAAATAAAAGTGGAAAGTGTATGTTTACCTTGACGTTACTTCCTTGGTCGAAACCATCCATCTGATTGAGAAGCTCCAGCAGAATACGCTGTACTTCTCTGTCCGCTCCCGTTTGAGCATCGAACCGCTTGGTCGCAATAGCATCTATCTCGTCGATGAAGATGATGGCAGGAGCGTTCTCCCTGGCAAGTCGGAAGACGTCACGGACCATACGAGGGCCTTCTCCTAGATATTTCTGTACGAATTCACTACCAACTACGCGAATGAAAGACGCAGTTGTATGATGTGCGACTGCTTTCACAAGCATGGTCTTGCCCGTACCTGTATATCATCATTAGAACGTCCCACCCGGGCTTGAAAGCAACGCACCAGGTGGCCCATAAAGTAAGACACCGCGAGGCGGGTCTATACCAATCTTTTTGTAAAGGTCGAAATGCGTGAGGGGAAGCTCAACCGCTTCACGTATCTCCTGTTTCTGTAAGTCCATTCCACCAATATCTTGATAGGATACATCAGGCTTTTCCTCCTTTCCAAGCATGGCTATCGAAGAGTCGGCTTCCGGAGGAAGGATGTCCACAAGGGCATTTGAATGCCGGTGAAGGGCAACAGACGACGACGGCTTGAGAAGCTCTCGGTCCAATGTCGACAAAATACGCACGACATAATTCGAGCCGGTGGTCGAACCCACGATACCAGTATGCTGGTCAATTGCCTCGAGGAATTGCCCGATGACAAGTGGGACAGATTTGATGCGCTTCACCTCCTCCTGAGCACGAATGAGCTCCCGTTTGAGATTTGCTTGCTCGTCCTTTATGTAGCTTTCCTGAATGTCAAAGAGCTCCAGATGACGCGCGAGCTTCTTGTATTTGGTATACAAGTCTTCCTCTTGTAATTCTTTATGGAGAGCGGCCTTCTCAGTTACGACAGACTCGAAGGTTGGCTCCTGAAATTATTCCATGAGATTGAACATCCTTCTTGACCACTGAAACGCGTACCTCTCTTTGAATCTCCATTCCTACGTCCTCCATGATGTCAAGTATTAAAGTGCTTCGGTGTGTCCTGAGTGAAGCTGACGCGTTGGTAGTCGTGGTAAATACTTTCCTTTCTGATCATCTACATATCTTTCAAGTTTCGAGCCAGCCTCAAAGTCTCCTTTGAATTTAGCTTCCTGACCATGGCGCATGTCGTTCAGCCTCTGGACCAGCCTTCGAATTACAAAGACTCCCAGAGCAGAATAGAACGCGCGAAACAGAATGACCTCCTTTCCAAATCTACAACATTATACGTGAGGTTCCCCCTCGATTTGTCTCAACATAACTTACGGTCCTTATAGATCGGTAATTTAAGTTTCTATACCACAGAAGAGCAGATATATGAGTTGTTCACTAAATGTGCCAGCCCGGAGGACGGTGGAGGTATCAAGCGAATAATTATGGGCCTTGACCGAAACACACGGTTTGTCTAACCGTAGTTATATGCACTCGACCAGAAGCTGACGCTAGGACCCGACCAGCACACCTTGCGGGTTCTGCTTTGTGGAGTACTACACTCATGGAGAAGCTCTTGCCAGTATGAAGTATGTTAGCGGTACCAAGCTGGACGAGCGTATTATTCGGTGTGATCTGGACTTGGGCTATAAGGAGGGCAGGCAATTTGGCCGGGGGAAGAGTGGTGGTCAGGTACGAGACGAGCATCGCCAGGATTATGATCCAGGACGAGGCGGATGGGGTGCACAAGCGCAGAGGCTTGAGGCTGAGCGCCGAAGAGAAGTGGAAGAACGGTACGCGGACGCGCAAGAAGGACCTGGTGCTGTTGCTGGTGGAGGCGGTGACTGGAAAGAAACTGAAATGGCAGTTTCTTCACGGAAACGTGGACGGTCACCAGACGATGAAGGAGACAACGTTCGTATGGTATGTTCATCTCGGTTCCAGGTAATCCAGTTGTTGACATTACTGCAGGGTCACCATCGTCCACGCGACGACATGGAAGTTGAACGAATGTGAAGGTACTAGCTGTTACGGTTTGCTTTCTTACTTCTTGTGCGAGACAAACATCAATATGTGAGACTATACGATAGTAATTATGAGATGTCTAAGTCGATGGTTAATACACGACACGAGCACGTAGTTGGTATCTCCTTCCCCAGCGTTCTGGCTGAAAATATGACATGTGTAGTTGCCGCACAAGACGATGAGCTTCAGCAGTCGATGTGGGCCGGACCAGGTATCGTGAATAAAAGGAGGACATATTGGCCGTGCTGTAGGTAAAAACCATGTCTCAATCACAGTCCGCAATCATAAAACTTATGCTTACAGTTCGACTTTGACGGCCCCACTCTTACCGTCTATATTGTCCAGCCGGAAATCCCGTAAGTAATTTTCAACAACTTCTCCAGGTATCTGTCCGGGCAAACCCCAGATAACGACATGCTTCATGCGGGAGGATATCCCGCCATGAGGACCATTCCCAGAGAAAATCTTACGTTGCGTCCCTGTCCTATCCAGTTGCCCATGACCGGATCGTGGGGGAGGGGCTGACACGGCCTGTATTGGTAGACTTCCTACGGATGCATTGTCGAGTGCGTGCAAGTTCTTGTGCAAGTGCTCTGTATGAGCGAGGGTGAGGTATGCACGTCCTGTAGGGAGGAAGCGGTGATAGTCGACGGCGACTAATGACATAGAATGAGCTGCGTTGTATAATCACGTTTTACAAATGACAACGCTTACCATCTGTCACACCTAGAAGTTGGCTGCGAATGCATAGTCTGCGTAAGTCAGTAAGGATAGCTGAACGTGGCAGCTCTCGCAGCTGTATATGTGTCCTGCCCTCTGAGGAAAATTACATCATTGAAAAACGGAAAAGACTGAGCATCCGAACATACCATCGACTAGCCGAGGAATCATGCGCTGAACTGTTGCTGATTTGAACATCGGAGAGTGATGAAATTGAAGGACAAGAAGTTGGAAAGTTTGTGATTTTCGGAAGGACACGCACGTGATCGCATGCACTTTGGACAGTGACCACGATGTCAAGCAGACACGACGGAAGGAGGCGCGAGCGCAGCTGGGAGAGAGATGACAGGGATCGTGAACGTGGCAAGGATCGCCATTCACGAAGCAACAGAACTGGAGGTCAAAGGGATGGTGGTCGTAAACGAGACAGTAGGTCCCGTAGTCCAAGAAGGGGTACGTCAAAGTTGTTTGCAGGGCTACACAAACAGCTTATTCTACCTATCCAGACAGGAGAGATCATGATAGGGACTACAGAGATCGAGACTATAAGAGCTCGCGAAGAGAAGACTACGACCGAGACAGCCGCCGAGATGATCGACGGCTTGAAAGACGTGACGAAAGGCGCGAGCCTCCGATTCGGGACAAGGAGACAAGACACAAGGACCCCCAAAATAAACGTGACCACCGACAGCAAGTTGGCAGGCATAATGCTGAAAGGATTTTGGAAAAATCTTCACAAGCTAGAACTCCACCCCTAGGTAAGACTCGTATTACCACTGTGCAAAAGCAGTTCTCATTATTAATTTCAGCCCCATCTGCTGATGCCGGTCCCTCCTTTTCTCAACGGGGACCGAACCTTGACCAAGATTCCCTATCCGAAGAAGGGGAGGCCGTGGATGCCACTAACGCCGATGAAGAGGGTATGATGGCTGCAATGGGGCTTAAAGGTTTTGGCACCACGAAAGTATGTTAGTATTTTAATTTGTCACGATATATCATTCACTTTATTCTCAGGGCAAGCACGTCGAGGGAAACCAAGAAGGCTTCGCCGATATCAAGAAGATCAGGACATGGCGTCAGTACATGAATCGGTAAGCTGCACTCCCATGCTCACATTTTGTTACTCATACCTCCTTCTAGCCGTGGAGGATTCAACCGGCCACTAGATAAAGTGAAGTGAGTAGCTCAGCTCCAGCTCGCTGCAAGATAAGTTGCATTTCCTTGTTTGTGAGAGACAGCTTTCACTTCGACACAGTATGTTCTCAGATATTGCTTCATCTTTCCTGGTACTTTTGAAAATATATGTGAAGTCCAGATTTTCAAAAACTTAGTACATGAGAGAACATCTAATCGGTCAACAATTGGTGATGGTACAAGCGGCATACACAAGAAGTATCCAGAAGTATGTGAAAAAGAAGAATCATGCTGACATAAAAACATCGGCGTTAACATCGAGGGCTTAAGTACTCCCTCGGACAACATGGACTAGAACCCGTGCAGCTTGATGGTGTTCTTTGGAATGCCCTCCTCCGTAAGGAACTTGACAATCTTAAGCCTCTGATCACCTTGCAACTGGATGACTTGACCCATTTCCTCGTCTTCAACGAGGGTGCCGTTGCAAGCAAACTCCTGTGTGAAATTGTCGGTATCCGCAAGCTGTTGAAGCGCATTTACTCACCTTTTTGAAAGCCTTCAAGAGTTTTTTGGGATCATATTCTGCAGACGACTAAATCAGATCATGACTCGCTGGTGAAAAGCCCTCAACTTTACCTTTGGGTAATCCCTGCAACGTGGTCAAAGTCTTCCTTCCGTTCCTCTGCTGAATACGAATATGAAGGTAATTCTGCTGGGATCCAACGTCTTGGTTGCCTCCGAGAGGGTCACCCTCGTCAGCAAAAGGATCTGAAAAGCGCCCTATCAGGTAACATCACCAGGAAAAATTGGTTAAGCTAGCCCACCGAAAGAGTTCAGGTTCTGCACGTTCATGCGATGTGAAGAGATATATAAACTTGTAGACTGAGTGGAGATGTTTTGAGACAAGATGGTCGTCAGAGAAAGGATGGACTTGATCCTTGTGGTGCGGCTCCGGAATTGGATAATCAATGGATTAGTCAGCATCTGGGCTGCCTTCAATCTGCTGGCCGCCGAGATCCAGTCCGAGTCTAGCCTCAGTCTACAGCAATGATCACTGAAGGGACCAAACGCAAAAAACCACCAACCTTTGGTCACCTTCCATTCAATAGAGGTGAGGTTTCGTGAGTTTTATTTTGTGGTCATACTCATTTTTTTCAGCCAAAAAGCTAAAGCAGTCATGGGTTGAGAGCACGAAGATAAAGTCTCAGTGGAAAGCCCAGAAAAAGCGGGAAGGCGTTCTTCAAAGGAAACCCGAATTACCCTCTATTGATAATCCACCTTCTGCACATCAGGATGAACCTGATAGAAGTAACTTAAAAGAGCCATACTCTAAGGTTCAAGGATCTCACTCTGGCAGTCACCCCGAGCGACTAGTCCCAAATAACTCGGGCGATGGCAGGATTTCACTTCGAGAACTCGGCAGACAAGCATACTCACGCAATTCCCTCCATACATTCAAGGCGAATACTAAAAGACGTGACACAAAACCTTCTCGCGGCACTAATCCACAGAAAGGCAGTACCGGAGAGCGTGGTGCTTCCTTTGGAGATCGGGGGTGCGACAAGGGGCAACCCAATATGAAATATCGGATGACGGCCATGCTCGAAAAAATCAAGCGTGATTTTACTTGAATGAGATAAATACACCCCGTTTATCGTGGTGCGTACCTTGACGCCGAGTGTATGTCACAGCTCTTACTGTTTTGTCCCCAGTTCAGATAAAAGCGCCGTCAACCTATATTTTCCTTGTCTCCCGCTCCGTCTGCCATCCTTTGATCACTGCTCCCCATATCATGTTGTCCCTCTCCTCTCACAAACCTTGTCTCCAGGGTATCCATAAAAGGCCTTGAGCCCACTGTAGTAACAGCTGTAAGAGCTGTTGGATGATTACTCAAGTGCCCTGGGCTTGGGTCGTCCAATTCGTCTACCAGGCCAAGTGCTTTGGGTGGCATCCCTTCTAAAGGTTCGACGTGCCCCATGGATTCCATGCCGCTTAGTGTTAGGGGTGATGGAGGGGGACTTTGTGACTTTGAACGTCGTGCATCTTCATGATGAAAGAATATGGGAGAGAAGAGCGGAGTAGTCGGTGCTGATAGTAAACCAGCTGTCATGGACAATGAAGACATTGTTGGGCCATCTTTGTTGGATTCTTCAACGGGAAAAGCGTGCCACGAGGATGTCACGAGTAATGATTTCTCTACCGCTCGAAGATACTTTCCAAGAGCTTTATAATGCTGTTTCGGTCGTACGCAGAGCTCGCAGACACGTTGTATGGTGAAAGGAGGATCGCTAAAACCAACTGCAATCAGATATCGTCAAGAACCGCAGGTATGTGCGTACTCGTCAAACTCATGCAGTTGCCTGAAAATGAAAGCTTTGATCTCGCCTGCTTCTTGCTGGTTCATGTACGTTTTTGGTATCTCGCTGTGGTTGACATGGTTCTGTTCACGAAGCGGGAACGGGGGTAACTTCAAGTTACCAGCTTTGAGAAGATCCTCGTGCAACGATTGGAATTCCACTGCATCGTGAGGCAGTGGATCTGCTAGAAAGAGGGCGATATTCTAGATGTCAGAGTTAGCTTGAAAGAGAGCATTAAGGAATTTTTATCACCTCATCCACCTTGTATTTGATCATGTCGCGCAGCAGGTCCCATTCTGTCCTGAAAAAGTAGACTGATGAGTCGTAAACGCGTGGATTTTGGTTGGCTAGAAGAGCGCACTTTAGCTCTTCTAAGTCAGAATCAGCGATTTGCTCTAAAACTGTGTCATAATCTAGGTGGGGTGTAAATTTAGGACCTCCTGGTGAGTAAGACGCGTGTACCTGGGTTCCAACGGAAGTCTTGTGATATGTCATATGCACTCTCTGTCATGGGCGTCATGTTCGCAGTTTCAACGTTGATGGCAGTATTTTGGAGTCTGGACTACAGTACTTCGCGGCTGCAGTGCAAGTGGGTTTCAAATGTCTGCAGTCAGACCTTTGTGAGTGTAGTTCCTCCGGGTTTTCAAGGATCTCGGTCCGAGCGGGAGTAGTGTCGGAGCAAGCGTGAAACGTTTCTTGCCAAGCCAATTAGCTGAGTACAGCAATCACAATATTATTGGATATGGTATAACTTACTCCGAATCCCATGCACGCCTACTCTTCCCTACCTTAAACCTCCACCAACGACTCAGATGACAGTCCCTTTCAAATTCTGGGAGAACCCAAATTATGATAGGAACACCAAACGAACTGACAGCAAGAGGCGGATAAAATTAATCAAGTCCTATGCTCCTGATTGGTCCGTCACATCAGCTTCATATCACTTTCAGTTTCCATACTCATGAATACGGTTCGCCTTTGTGCAGGACGATTACAATTCTTTTGGCGTACAGTCTCCCGCTCGTGCACCACATTATGATTTTTGTTCATGCCTTTATAACAGGGTTGTGTTCTTCGCACTCAACGACGTTCACGGCTTCCGACGAGAATTTTCAGTGAATGATGAAACGTAAGATTCCATGTTCTTTTACACAGAACGGTTACTAATTTGTTCAATGCAGTATACGTTTTCCGTGAGTTGGGACATAGCTATGACCTGCCTTAGGCGACCTGACCTTGATCCAGGTTTGCGATTCACGAACGTGTTCCAGTAAGCTTCATAATGGGCCCTCAAAGTACATTGTAATCTTACTTTGTGATTAGGATATTGCCCTGTACTTCATTGCGATTGTGGCGCCACTCGTCATTCAATTGGTTGTGAATTTACTCACCGTTCGGTCCTTTTGGGATTACCATTGTAGCGCACTCGGGCGTGGGTTCTTTGTTGTGCATGGCATCCTGTCTAAACTCACAGAACTGCGTAGTCATCCTGGGGATTGTCATCACAGGGGCTATCACTCAGTTCACGAAGATCACTGTTGGCCGTCCCCGTCCAGGTTAGTGCTATTCAACTTGTCCTATCTTGCAAATTTCAGCGGGCTTGTAGATCTGCTCGCACGATGCATACCGATTCCAGGCTCCTCAGACCCCACTTTTGGACTCTCCTCGGATGCAATATGCACAAACACTGACACAGCTATCATGATCGATGGTTGGAGGAGCTTCCCTAGTGGCCACTCCAGCTGTAAGTCATCATGTCAATCCATTTATAACGCTGAAATATTTCCAGTGTCCCATGCCGGACTTGGCTTCCTATCGTATTATTTGGCCGGAAAGATGCACCTGTTCGATACCAGAGGCTATACTGTAAGTGAACGTTTATCTCCCACCCCGGCAATGTACTAATATATTTTTCAGCACAAAGCATGGATCTCCGTCACTCCTATTTTTGGAGCCATTTTGGTAGCCATTTCTCGCACCATGGACTACCGACGTTAGTACATGCCTGAGCATTTATTATGTTTAACCTCGTTCACTTCTTCACAGACCACTGGCAGGACGTCATAGCTGGAGCTATCCTCGGCCTGGGTGTTTCATATTTTGCGTACCGCCAGTACTTTCCTTCGCTATCATCGTCAATGTCTCATAAGCCGTACCCCCCGAGAGTACGACGTGAAGAGGAGCTACCGACTGTCAACCGCGCAACTGACCACAACGGTCTGTCCTATGCAGATAGTATAGAGGGAGAAGAAGTAGAGTTAGTTGGTAGTGGTGTACCAAAGTCTAATCCAGCTCTTGCTGAGCATGGGGTCAACGGTGGTGTACCCCACCTTTAAGTATTTTTTCAAAATTCACTGGACCTTCGAGAACTTTTTTTAAATTCTTTACTGGTCTATTTCTATAATCACGAATGACATGTGTGACATGGGCGAAGAACTGTCCACTGCGACCAAAAAGTTTGAGTGCAGTTGTTAAGTTTCTGACATATGTGTGAAGCGTCGAGTCATCGTGACATTACTATTAACCCCAAGCAGACAACTGGTTCGTCTTCGACCTTGGCTTGCATAATACCTCGACGCACATTATTTGCTCTGCCAAAAGTCTTCATACCATGGAATCGAGAGCCATTAACTTTGGTGCAGGTCCGTCTGCTCTGCCCACCGCCGTGCTTCAGGAAGCCACCAAAGGTCTCCTGAATTTCAACGGAACTGGAATCGGTATCGCTGAGATTTCACATCGCTCCAAAGAGTTCACGGCGTACCTACAAGGCGTCGAACAAAATATCAGAAAACTTCTCGATATCCAGCCCACACACTCTATTTTATTCACTCAAGGGGGTGGATCCACGCAGTTCTCAGCTGTTGTGCTGAACATGCTAGCACGGCACCATCTCCTGCATCCTCAATTGACAGACGAAGATCGAGTACTGGATTACGTCGTCACAGGATCCTGGAGCAAAAAAGCAGCCGAGGAGGCCAGGCGCATGGGAGGAAGCACCGTTAACATTGCAGCCGATTCACGCAAATATTCCAAAGATCAGAAATCCTTTGACAATATCCCAACCGCAGATGCATATTCCTTCTCAAACAATCCAGCTCTCATCTACTACTGCGCCAATGAGACCGTCGACGGCGTGGAGTTCTCGGCTGAAGAAACTTCACCAGCCTCTTTTCCTTTCCATCTTCTCCCTAAAAATGCGCTTCTCCCTCTTGTCGGGGATTATTCCTCCTCCTTCATGTCAAGGCCAATTCCCCGTATCTCAGACCATGCTATCATATATGCTGGCGCGCAGAAAAACGTCGGTCCCGCCGGTCTCACCATTTTAATTGTCAGAAACGATTGTATCGTTGACGTTGACGCCGCTGCGAGGCTCGGGGCGATTCCAGTCCCAATCTGTCTTTCGTACAAAACGCTCGCAGATCATAACAGCCTGTACAACACCCCGCCGGTACTCTCCATGTACATTACCGGTCTCGTTCTTGAGTATATGCTCCAACTAGGAGGGTTGGACTATTACGCGGGCCTCACAAACCGTAAATCGAAGAAGTTGTATGATGTACTGAAAGATGGTGAAAGCAAAGGTATCTTCAGAGGTAAAGTGAAGGAAGGCTCTGGTAGCCAGATGAATGTCGTCTTCGACATCCTTGGCGAAGGGTTGTTAGCCAAGTTCATTGCTGGCGCGGAGGAGCGAGGCATGAAAGGTCTCAAAGGCCATCGGTGAGTCCTTGTCTTTGCGAATCATCCAAGATCACATTGTCATTATTTTTCCATGTAGTTCTGTAGGAGGTATGGAGCGTTACCATTTCTACACTTAATTTGATCACTGATGTTTCATCTGTCCAGGCGTCCGAGTATCCATATACAACGCCGTAACAGAAGAAGAGACGGATCAACTCATTTCATACATGGAACAGTTTGCAGGACAGCACGAGATTAACAAGGAGTAAACAGAGCATCACTATCAGGGTAAAACTTTTGACGGTTCGGACCGGAGTTAACACACAGCTATCTATTCGTATTATCCAGCAACCAGAGCATACGCCAGGCATCAACTGCATGGTGATAATTTGATTTCGAATATGTGATCCCGCAGACAGAAAAATTTACTAGGCGTAGCCATTCTGATTCGGAGCTGTTCGAAGTATTTCTCATCATAGCGACAAACTCCCTAAGTGAGGAACCTATTGAGTCACCTGCAGTCGTTTTTAACCTGTGGCTTCGGAGACTAGCAATCTGATGTGAAAAAGTACCCTAACCAATCAAGTTGCTTGCATATCGGAGCAAGGTCAACGGAGTAGTAGTATCTGATCGGACTTAGAAATAAATCCGCCAACATACCCAAATCGGACCGTCATCGGTGCTCCCGAGTACCAACTGCACTTAGTAGTGCATGTTGCCTCAGCTGCCTATTACTTCTTATCAACCTGCTATCAAAGCGTGTTTACATTTTGACAAGGTCCGTTCGCTTTATTCACGAAATGGGTTCTACTGGGTGAAAACACTGCCTAATTAGATGCGGTTACAACATCATTGCAGACGGCAGTGTCATATAATGGACGGATTTGTGGTGAGAAGTCACACTTCCTCTATTCGGCCTGAGAAGATACATCCTCAAAAATAAAATCACATCGCTTGTCTAGATTGTTGCGTCTCTTTTGGCAGCAGTTTCTTGTCATCACGGTCGAACCATTCTCCCCGCTAAATATCAATTGACATGCCGTATTCTGCCAAGCAGATTCGTATTGTATCACACACGGAATCAAGTTTTAATCGTGCGTTTAGGTGCCACCATGCTTCGTCCGACACTTCCCTGTGTGTAGTACTCGTAACGGTTACAATTTCTTATCCTTTGCAAAAATACGGCCCTTCATCATCTAACCATGGCTTCATCCACCGAATGGGACCTTGAATCCTTGGCATCCAGCAGGTCCTCGTCTCCATCCTCTGACGAAGATGAAGTCGACGTTCGTGTTTCGCCTGACTGGGCGAAATATCGCTGTCACATCGAACGCAGGGGCTACCGTCTGGACACTGTCCGTGATGTAAAAGATTATTATAGGAACCACTGCAGTAATATAGACAAGCAAGGGCTGCACGTATATTTGTCCGGCTATCACCGTGCCCTTGCGAGGAGCGACGAAGATGGTCTTTGCAAAGACATCGGTTTGGTAAGTCCTACAAGCCGTCAGGTACTATGCGTAGTGTCACTGACCAAGACAGCGAGAAGGCCTGTTCAGAGCTACCCGTTGTCTTGACGGGATGAAGGTGATGGTCAAGGCGGTCCACCGGGATAGTAGGGAGCTTGATATCGTCCGGTATCTGTCCGCGCCCGCTCAACAACGTGATTCCATGAATCACTGTATACGTGAGCTTTCCAAACAGATAGTTGAGCTCTATTTACAATCGAACAATTTAGCCATTCTTGACCTCATTGATGCACCCCAGGATGATCTATGTTTCATCGTCATGGAAGAATGGTCAGCAGATATGTTGCCAGAGGTCCCAGTTAGTATCAGCTGCCTCATGGAATCTTTGCGCCATTGCATAGAGGTATAGAGAGGATTTATCGAGTTTGTATACCACACTAAATGTTCCTTGCAGCATATCGCATTCATGCATCGTCATCGCATCGTGCACTTTGATATCTCGTCGCGCAACTTCCTCACAGATTATAATGGGCGTTATGCTTGCATAGATTACGAGCTCAGTCGCCGAATAGATGAGGTGCCTTGTCCCCGGATATTATACTCCCGGGGGTCGGAGATCCCACCAGAGGCTGAACGTGGCCGGCCAAGTAACCCGTTTATGATCGATGTATGGGCACTAGGGGTCCTAATTTTCAGAGCGTGTGAGGTTTGTACTATAGAGACTACTTCCCACAGAGCCGTGACTGATGCATGACTCAAATAGCTCGCTGAATTTCACATTCCCGAACTTACGCGTCTAGCCAAATGGATGCTTCATGAAAACCCTGATAAGCGGCCACCGGCCGCTTCAGTACTGAAGGAATTTCAACGAATACAAGCGACGATGAGAAAAACACTACATCGCCGTCACATCTCTTCCTAGCTTATTTTTATCACATATTTTGAAACGACATCAGATTTGGCATTGGACCTTGACATCGGGCAGGGGTAATCATAGTGTAAAGTATGTTTTACTGTCAAATAATCACACGGATAACTTGTCTATATCATACTGTGTAATCACGTGAAGAACACGTGCTTATGTGATCATTGGAAAGCCCCTATTTTCGTGCTATCCTTATAACCTCACCTATGGACTCCAAGTTCGATCTTTTTGATGGTGGCAGGTCTGATTCCAATGCGCCTCCAGCGTACGATGCAGTCTCTACGTCATCAATGTCAGCATATTCCATTCAAAGCAGACCACAATCTGTATTTTCCAAGGAACAGACCGAGCAGATACGTACCACCGTTCTATCTCTCATCCGTGATATTGTCACCGCACCGGATTTCGTTCCTTCCTCTGTCGGCTCAATTATCGACGCCTGCGTTGCTTCTCTCCCAACTGCAGAGTTTACAGCCCTTCTTCAAGAATCCAATATCGAGGGTCATACACCCGTGTACTGGGCAGTCGTGAATAATCGACCAGAGGCTCTTGCAGCTTTTCTCAAATTTATCAACACATTCACGTCTGGTGGCTGTGAAGACATGCGTCTAGCATGTATGGCAACTAGCGATCATGCATTATTTATGAAGCTGCAACTGGCATCTTATTATAGTGAGTGCTGGTAATCCCTAGTCAGCGAGTATTAACTATTGCGCATCAAATAATCAGACGAAAGCAAGCCTTTAGATCGATGTCTAGGTTGTCCGACATATGACGCCCAGGTGTCTGGAGGAGATACACAAAATCAGTTCATTGCCAAAATGCAGATCGGGATGTTCCAGAAACGTATGCGCGTTGCACATAGTATATGCGTGGAATTGATCTCGCAAGGTATGTAACCCATAGAGTCGTTTCTCACAGACGTATAAATATCTGCAGGACGCATATGGCGCTTGGTCTTCTCTATGGGTACTGATACGGGAGGGCAAGTTAGCCTTAGTCTTGCTGAGCATAGCTTGCCGGCGCGTCCAAAAGCTCTATTCACGGTCGAGGCTCATAATGGGCAACCTAAAAGTCTGGAGATACTGTTCCAATTGAAGAAGAAGGCTCATTTACTTGCACCTGTGGGGTAAGTTTAGTTTATTTCGAGTCGTTGGGAGGCGTAGCACTAATGGTTTTCCCCCCGGTTGACTACATTAACTTCAAAGATATGTGAACAATTCTATTCATACTTGTACCTTCCTATCTGCTTCGTTGGGCGGCTGGGTGATGTTCGAGTAAGTGTTCTCCTGACGCATTGATTATATCAATTGACGTATTCTGTGACTCCTGTGACAACTTGAACTGATGTTGCAGCGACACCATGTATACAGACTCCGATGGTACCCTACATGTAAGATTGGAGGTGACATTAGAATAGCACTGGTAGGTTACCATAGCATTTTTCGCCGATGGGAAATGGTGTTTGATATGGATATGATCAAACATTATTATCATACGTCAATGTCCATGTCAATTGCTTCTCACTAACTTGATTAGTGAACCGGTTAGAGTTCTTGCTGTGAATATTGTGACATGGTTGTGTATTGCTTTCTATTACAATGTGTATATTTATCTACAATATCTAAGATACTACTGGCATTTGCATCCACCACATTATGTTGTACATGTATTGTTACATCATGGCAAAACCACAGCCTGGGGATACCATCAGCAAACTAGGGGGCACCTGTACAATACTGTACAATACTGTACAATCTCGTACAGTATTGTACAGACAACACAGACTGTACCAAGGATACATTTAATCACAGGCTTCACACAGTAAACATGACATACCACCTCATAAGGCTCACCATAAGCTGTAATGATTGTCTAACAAAAACATGGTGCATTGATCAGAGAATTACTAAAGTATGAGGTTAATGTCCTCCGCATCGCTGCCCATTGCACTACCAGCTGCATACTCATCAAAGTTGCCCCTGCCAATCCTAGCCCATTGCTCCAACATGTCTTCAAGCTCTTCATGACACTCCAGAATGTTGAGCAGTGTGTCAACCAATTTCTGTAAATTGATGAAGTAGATCCTGCACTGCTCAGCAGTTAGATCAGGAACCTTGTCGGTGCCAGTCTCATGAAAGCCAGAGATAACACCCTTCAACTGTTGAATCATCAGTGACAAAAGGATAAAGAATGATAAGCATACCACCACTGCTACAAGAAGCATCCCATTGACAGGGATTGTGCAACAGAATTTGTCTGTGTTCTTTAATGCTTTCTTGCTGTTGCTGTAGTAAAATTTGAGACAAGCATCCTTGAGAGCCTGCACTGTGAAATTCTTGAATTTTCCCTGTGAGAAATCAAATTTAAATGACACTATTACCAGGAGTCATGACTTACACCAGATGAGTCAGGGAGCCAGAGGTAGTCACTGCTCTTGAGGAGCCTAGTAGCAGCTGCGGTGACCTGCTTTTGAGCCTCTGTTACAGTCATATGTGCCCCTATTCATTTTCTCTCCACTCTGTGATCCTTTACTTGTTTCTTTAACAGTTTAGCATATGTGTATGCTAAACATGTGACTCATATGTTTCAACATGTCTGTACCATACTTGCCTTCCTCTTTAGGATATGCACTTACATTCCCACAATGGCCTGGTCTGTTAAGATTGTACTCAAGGAGGAACAGAGTGGAAGGGCTTGGCCTCAGCTCGTGTGCTGTGCCCCTTTGCCAAGTATGGTGCCCTTAATTTCTATAGGGTCACACACGTCTGGAGTAAGTCTGGGTATAGAAACACAAAATCTGGACTAGGTGTTACAGTTGTACGTGCCCCTATTCATTTTCCCTTCTATTCTTGTGTATCACGTGATATGGAGCCTATTGCTTGGACACTTCCACTTCCATCAGGCATCACATGACTGCATGACTCAAACTACTACATCACTGCTACATCATATCATGTGATGTCCTGACTCCCCATGACTCTGTCCTCAGACCCGGCCGGTTTAGCATATGCGTATGCTGAACATGTGCTCTTATCTCTTACTCATGCATTTCAACATGCTTGTATGATACATGCCTTCCTTATTAGGATACACAGCTATGTTCCCATATTCCCACAGTTACCTTTAATCTTACTGGGTTTTACCTGGATTCCTCTTCACTAAGGACTCCCAATCCTTAGTTGTCTTGAAATCGTCTCTAAGTCTAAGCACTCCTTAGCCTTAGTCTCTATTCTCATAGAACCTCTTAGACTTGTCTTTGAGGCTGAACCCTTGATCATACTTGGAACTAGTTCCTTGTATTTTTCTCAGCAGACCATCTGTGTCTTTTCACTGTCGCTAGTGACACCACCCCAGTTCGTAACACTAGGTAGATAAAGTCTGGTGGACTTCTGGACATAGGAAACAGAAAGGATTAAGGGTTGCTGTGGACAAAGTCTGGAGTAGAAACAAACAGTATAGAGACTACCCAAAGGTAAAGCTGGAGGTATGACTGAGGACAAAGATCCAAGGTCTGGAGATAGACAAGAGACTAAGCTCAAGTCTGGAAGAGATTTCGGAGGTGGACTAAGTTCAGAAGAATGAGTAGAAACTAAGTTGATATTCAAACTGAGGTACTACATAGATTTACAAGTGGTTTATATACTATAGGTAGTTACAGAAAGATCAGTCAGCACAGTACAAAGCTATGTACAAATCATATGCAAAGTCTAATGGAACATAAGTAAATGAAACTTGGAGATGAACTGAGGTAATGGATCAGTAAGCAGATGGAGTACAGAGATAGCTGGAGAGCTGGACTTGTGAATATACAAATGGAGATAATACTAATGGAGATAGATCAGGAGATAGAGAGGATCATAGATCTGGACATCCAGATATTGGAGAGGGGAAGTGCAGGAGATCTGGGTCTGGACTTCTGGACTTTTGAGAAGTCAGATTGGAGATCATGTCTGGATATGAGTATATGACAGACACAAACTGACATTACTGATGATCAATCTTAGAAGCAGTTCTTCATTGATGGGCTTAACCAAGGGCTATTGACTAGCCTTTTCAAAATGGGAATCCAGCTAACTACATTTCAAGATACACTTAAACTCTGTGTAAATCCTGACAACAGCTACATGCAGTTGAAGAACATCATATCATGTCATCCACAGCAGAAAAAGAATAACTTTGGAAGCCATCGCTACATGAGCTTCAAAGATAAAAATGTCATGGAGGTAGATCATGTCTCTGATGTGGAATGCTCTGAATGCATGAAGAAAGGTCAGTGCTTTGGATGCTGAAAGACCAGACATCATTTCAGGAACTGCCCTGATAGAAAGAAGAAGACTCCGGTTTGACAGACTGAAATCAAGGAACTTGCAAATGAAGAAGATGATGACAAAGAAACAGTGCTCCATGTCACAGAGGATTTTTGATGTGGAGAAATAGCCTGACATATATTTCTCCTAATGTATTACTAAGACTTGTACGTGCTGTAGGTGAATGAAAAGAACTTCAACTCCACAGTCAATGGTTCAGACAAATACCAATGGTTGATGATGTGGTCATTCATGGGGAAAAGGGCAAACAACTCTTTATTGTCTTTGTTTGACAAAGGACAAGAGGATAAAATTAGTTACTGGCACAATGCAGTGCTTGTGATTTTATGAAACAATGTACAGACTTGCGTTAATAATGTATAATGATGTGTGTTGCTGATACTTGATGATATGTGATGATGCTACTCCTAACTCTCACTAATTAATGGAGTCAACTAAGTCTTCTAGCACTGATCAGACTATCCAATATCTTCAAAACCAACTCTCTGCTGCTCAGGTACTTTACTATGAGTATGATGCAGGTCAGAACAGAGTACACCCTCTTGGTGTAGTCTTAAGCAGCCAAGCTATTGATATTGTTGAATGACTGCTAATCTTATTATCCTCCCTAAATAACTAATGAAATATATGAATACAATGTTCTCCCCACAGAAATGTGTTCTGTGTTGTAAAGAGAATACTGAAATTCAGTGTACTTTTCTGTTTTTTTTTTGTATTCTAAGAAGACACCAGGAGGGTACATTTCATTGAGAAGTGCTGCTGATTGTGCCTGGAAGTCAAATCTGTTGGGAGGATTTACATTGGGGTGTTTTTGAAGCAGCATGGAGGGTTGGGTGAAGGCAATGGTGGTCTGGTGGAGGTTAGCATTTGTGAGTCTTGGAGGGCATGAGTGAGATGAGGAGGTGGGTGGGGTAGTGGATGTGGCTGGGATAATCCTGCTGGTCTTGGTGGTTTGATTGTGTGAGTCCAGGTCTCTGTGGAGAAAAATGGCATTTAATTTTCTGTATATTTTCTGTCAAGCACTTCACATCTTCTAACAAATTCCAGGCATTTTCTGCTCCAACTAGTGTGGTAGTTGTCCTTGCAGTTGATGCAATGAATAGTGCAATAGGTCAAACATTGGGCAATGCAGTGTTTTCCACTGCAAGTTCTGCAGATGTCAGAGGGATTGGAACAGTTGTGAGCAATGTGTCCATATTGTTGACATTTCACACACCGAATGGGTTCATGTTTGTCCTTCCATACCTTCAAGTGTTCATTATTGATGCAGATCCCATTGCAGAGAATGACATTAGCAATGGGAGCCTCTATGACTTGTAGGAGGGCAAATGTTTTGTGCTGTTTGTTGGTATGACAGAGGCAAGGTTTAATCCACCTAATGGTGGCTAGGGAGTTGTCAGAGAGGCTATTATTCTCATGTTCTACATTCTTCAGAAAGGTGTCATACTCAATCTGCATTTGAATTTGTAAGTATTCTAGGACTATAGCATAGGTATATTTGTGGAATGATACTTCAGTGCTGAATTGGCTTTTGAGTAAAGGCTTGCCTGTTGGGCTATGGAGCCAGGATGTTAATTGTTCATTTTCCATTTCAGCTATTATGCCTTCATTGTAAAATAATAGGACAGCCTTAATGGTACCAGGGGGGAGTGGTGTTGGTGCAAATGTGTTCAAAGATACTCTTCAGTTTCTTTGTTATTTCAGAGTTAGAGGTGTTGGGAGGAAAGATGGTTTTGCCTTATTGGGGGTCTAATAGTATCTGTCTTGCTGTTCTGCTTGCTTGTTACAACCATGCAAAACTGGGGGCTACTATGGTGCGAATCACTTAGAGGCTGCTTACTTTGTGCAAATATTTAAACCCTTCAAAAAAAGTCAGAATTTTAATTCCTCTTGGGAAAACACTCCTTTCGAAGGTAAGTACAAAACCCCAAGATGGATTTTTCATTGAGTCAAAACTGAGTGAGCAAAATACTTTGTCAGGTCCAATTTGGCGCATGGGTACTATGCTTTTGGCATGTTCTCCTTCAGCATGTCGAAAGTATAGTCGCAATTATCACGAAGATATTTTTCACCATGTCCCAAAAGAACTCAATGAAACTTTGGTAAGAAAAGGCATAAATGACTGGCTGCCTCATTACTTCCTACACCAGAGACCTTTGTTCAACAAGTTTTTAGCCTCCTCACGAATTGCTGCTTGATCCTGAGCTTGCATCAACCCATCGGACCACTCTGACTCTGTCGCAGAATCATATTTGGTGATGGAGAACTGACAATCCACACCTTCAGTGTATCCACAGTCCTGTTCACTGGAGGAGTTGTAATCGATCTCGATCACTGCCACAGGATTGGATGCGGCAGGTACAGTGTTAGAGTTGTAGGTTTTTGGCCATCTTGCAGCTCTTGCCTGTGCGGCGGCAGCCCTTTGATGTTTAGTGACCATAGTGCTACTACACAGACTCAATGTACTATTTTTCTTGGTATTTTCATTAAAATTTTCTGCTCATTGAGCTAGTACATTTTTGAAGTATGCTGACATCATTGCCATTTTTTTCGCCTTCAATTTGGCGCTTGCACAAAGTAGGCGGCCTCTAAGCGATTCGCACCATAAGAAGTCCTGGCTTTACATAGGATTGTACCAGAGGGTCAGAAAGTCAAAGGGGCTTGGCCTCAGCTCATGCACTGTGCCCCTTACCCAAGTATGTGCCCTTAACTTCAGATGAAGTCCAAGGGAGAGTTCTAATGAAGTTCAGATGAACTCTAAGGCAGGATAGCTCAATAGAGCTTTGAAGGACTTCCGGATGAGCACGGGAATGCGCTGGAACTATTGCTGGATGACAAGGAATAAGGATAAGACTACTGAAACAAGTCCAAAGTAGAATAGATGGAGGATGGACTGCTGGACAAAGTCCAGGGCAGGATAGGAGCAAAGCTCCAGAGGTAAAGATGATCTACAGATGTCGGAAGATAGAATAGGATAGACCCAGAGGATCAGAGGTCCGGAGGTCCAGAGATTGGAAGAGTGGAAGAGCAGAAGAGCAGAAGAGCAGAAGAGCAGAAGAGCAGAAGAGCAGAGAGCAGAGGAGCAGAGGAGCAGAGGAGCAGAGGAGCAGAGGAGCAGAGGAGCAGAGGAGCAGAGGAGCAGAGGAGCAGAGGAGCAGAGGAGCAGAGGAGCAGAGGAGCAGAGGAGCAGAGGAGCAGAGGAGCAGAGGAGCAGATGATCGGATGAGCATAGCTGTGTGGATCTTAAGGGAAGTGTTGACTACTAGAGAGGAGTAGGTCCAGATATAGTGTAGAGATAGTATAGACTACTCTGGACAAAATCTGGAATAGAAACAGACAGGATAAGACTACCAAGGGTAGAGTTGGAGGTGAAACAGATGAGGGACAGGAATCAGACAAAGTCTGAAAAGATTGTAGGACATAGGATCAAAGCTCTGGCCTAGGGAATAATTTCATAGGCCTGAGTTGGAAGCTTACAAAGGCTGGAGCCCAAGTGCGAGAACAGAAATGGAGTTATATAGACATGGTAACAGGATACAGAGTAATCAAAGGAATATACAGAAGTAGGGAAGCAATGATCAGACTGAGGTCTGCAGGAGTTGTACTACAAGTTTATAAACTGTAGGTAGCATGCCAGAAGGTAAGTAAGCATAGTACGAGGCTATGTCTGAGCATGTGGAACACATTAGTAAGTACAATGGAACACAAGACTATGAACTTGGAAATAAGACTTGTACGAGATATCTTATCAAGATGGCATAAAGATACAATCTAGACTGGGCTGTAGATAAACCATGGCCTAAGCTAGTATGTAAGTCTCACACTCTACCTAGTCTGCTACTCTTGCGAGGCAAGAACATTTGACTTTAAAGAGAATGCTAAGTTAGTATAGCTCAATAATGCCCAACCTGTGGTGCAAGACTGCCATTGGAGGTAGCGAGATGCTAGCAGTGAAGTGTGGGAAAGTGTAGCACAAGCAGTGAAGCACAGGAAAGTGGGAAAGAGCAGTGGTGCATGCAGCAGTAAAGTAATTCTTAAGAGACAGTAACTTCGGCGAAAGACTTTATTCCATTAGAGACAGTGGTAGTGACTATTCCTAAGTACTGTGTGTACCATAGGGGGAAGTAAAAGTAGTGGTATGTGCAAAGAATCCTTTTTAACATGTACCGTGAGCAGCCAGAATACATAGCAAGAATGGTAGCAAATTAAAGATGTACTATGTGATTTTAGTAAAGATGCATGCAGTGAGCAAGGGGTGTCACAGAAGGTAATGTAAGTCTTGCCATAGGTTTAGTAATGGCAGAAACGAATATGCTACACACCAATGGATCTAGACAGAATTGGAATGGACAAGAGGACATTGGTAGCGAGATTTGGTAAGGGGCAAGGATCCACAGAGCAAAAATGGTACCAGCAAAGCGAAAAGGTTAATGCTCACTATAGGGGATTTCTCGGTAGCCACTGTAGACAGTAACAAGACACTTGTGTAAAATGGCACTTTCATGGTCGGCACGAATATGTTTGCTACAACAGAAGTCGAGATAACTGAAAGCCGGAGGTGCAGAGATAACCGAAAGCCGGACACAGGTATAATCTAAAAGGGGTAATGCGCAGGTGCGCGGGAATAGTTTTGGATATGAGCATGGATCGGATATGGACACGGATTGGATCACCCTTGGCTGTAATATTAGACCTTGTATTTTGGTAGCTACCACTTTTACCATAGACACTTTCATTGGCAACTGCCACATCAGGAAATTCACACATTCCTTAACATGCTTAATCAGCTTAACTCACTTATCTCAAAACTTGTTTGCTCTCTCTCACATCATTCACCTGGCATATCTTATATTTTTTGAGTGCGAAATACAATAAAACATGTATATTAATATATCTCAACTTTTTTTTTCTGAATTCATTCACATTGAAATTTTGGACAAGTAGATTCAATTTCACCAAGGCAGTTAAGTGTAAATAAGTCCGCATAAGGGCACGTCAAGGAATGTGTGAATTTCCTGATGCATTTTGCTCTTTTGACCTATGCTGTGGGACTTGCCAGGGACCTATTTGCTGGCTTTCACAGCCGCATTTTCGGTATTTTTCAAACTCAGCTGTTTGTTATTCCAGGATACATTCCACATTTAGTGATGGATGTATTCATATGTTATGACCGCAATTTTGGCCTCCAAAAGCGGAAATTCACAAAACACATTCTATTTTGGTCACCTCCTCATGTTTTGGCCTCCCCACATTATTCCCATACTCCGCATTTTCGCATTTTCCGGCCACACACACATGTGGGAATTACCCCACAACACCCAAAACATCACTCAATATGGCACACCCCACAATTATAATTATTCCCACACCCTCCTCACCTCACTGCAGCTTCACCACCACACCACAACAGGTTCCTGTTCATATATAAGTAGTAGTTTGGTATATATATGTATAATATAATATAATAGACCGCTTTTTTGTTTATTTATGTACCTGCTACTCCTGCAGGGGGCCATTCAAATGGGGTAGGGTACAGAACACTTTCGCACTTTTGCCCTTTTGATATGGAGGTGTTCTATTATACCTAGAACATGTTTAGGAATATATATGAAGAGATTATTGTCTTTATTTGACTCCCTGAAGCGTCCTACACCAATAGATATAGCACATGTGAAGAAAAACACAAAACATGTTCCCATTCTATCATTTCCAGGTGTATGGACTTGTAAAATGCATTCCCAGCATCTATTTAACAATAGGAACAATGTATCAGGAGATGAGGACCATAGGACAAGATCCTGCTGTGCAGTGTTCCTCCCCTCCCCTGGTGGTTTACCCCCTGTGAAAATTTTTCCTGTAGGACCGGACCTTAAGAATGGTGAGGGGTATATTACTACTTCAATTTGGAGTGTGTCTATCGCATGGGAGCCCCGGGAAGCCTACAGGATTCATCTACAGGAACAAAATTAGACAAGACTGCATATTTGACATTTTTGATGTGTCTGACTACCCTACCCTTGCATCCATGATCCAACCTTATCATAAATCATTTGTATAGCATATATACTTGCATTTAATGACAAAGATCAGCTCACAATAAGCCAGATGTTTGAGATTGTGGCCACACTTGATATTTCTACTGATAAGAGGCCCATACCTTCAAATCATCGAACTTTAATAATTGGACACCTGGAGTATATTTAAAATGCATTAAGTATTGTAGATCCACGGTTTCAGAACGATCCAACAACAATTGAGTATTGAGGAAGTAGAATAGATCAGAAATCAGGTGTGGGAAACTCAAAGACTCAAAATGTCATTGAGTAGCAGTAGGACTGTAATGCTGCACCAACTTACTTTACCACCACATCACCTCCACATATCGTCTACCCTCAGGGCAAGGTGTAGTATAGATTCCTTATATAGTCTAACATGTATCCTATTAAAATTTAATCAAATCTTCGACCTACATATATCATATATAAATGTGACTTTTGTGTGATATGTACCAATTGTCACATTTCACACATATGTTGTTTTACCTCCCTTTCATTCAGTACTTGATGGATCGTTCTGACAGCCCAGATCTAGAATACTGAATATATTATGAATATATTCCAGGTGTCCAATTATTAAAGTTCGATGATTTGAAGGTATGGTGTCATATACCATACTTCTGATCTCAGATCCAATCAGATCAGATCAATCCTGCTTCCGTCCAGTCCACAGATCCTGTCCGGATGTCATATACCATACTTCTGAAATCAGATCCAATCGATCCTACTTCTGTCTGGTCCACAGATCCTGTCTGGATCACCCATCCGAAAGTGCCCACTTCTCGCACTCTAACTCCCTTGTGGATATCTGCATCTATCTCCTTTCGTCATTCCTCCTGTTTCCGGTATTCCAGCTGTGTATATTTCCATCCTGTGTTACTGATCCATTACCTGTGTTTCATTTCCGACTTGTGCTTACTGATCCGCTGTGCATTAACTAATAGACTTCTGTTATACATCGTACATAGCCCTCAGTCCCGGACTCGTTGATTAGATACTTACAGTATATAAACCACTTGTAGATCTCCATAGAACCTTAATTCGAATAACATCTTAGATTCTGCTCATCCTTTCCTCCGGACTTGAGTTACTTCCAGCTCTAGTCATCTTCTGAGACTTGGGATTGATTCCTTAGTCTATATCTCCGACTCTATCTTCGGATAGTCTACCTCTGTTAGTTTCTAGTTAGGAACTCGTTCCAAGACTAGCCTTAATCCTCATTCCATCTCTACATTCCGGATAACCTTTGGATGTATCATATCCAATACCTTCGGACGTCCAGATCTATCACGCGACCACTTCCAGATCTTCGGACATATACCTACCCTCTGAAATAAGGGGCATTACCATTACTCGGGAAAGGGGCACAGTGCACAAACTGAGGCCAAAGCCCTTTGGATCTTTCACCCTTGAGTATGGTCTTAACAATAGCCCTTGGTCCCGGACTCAGTGATCATCCATGCTAGTTACTTACAGTATATAAACCACTTGTAAATCTCCGTAGAACCTTAGTTTGAATATCATCTTAGATTCTGATCAATCTGTTCCTCTGGACTTGAGTTACTTCCAGCTCTGGTCATCTTCTGAGACTTAGGATTGATTCCTATAAGTCTGCATCTCCGACTCTACCTCTGTTAGTTTCTAGTTAAGGACTCGTTCCGAGACTAGTCTTATGCCTCATTCCACCTCCACGTTTTGGATAACCTTTGGATGCATCATACCCGATACCTTCGGATGTCCAGATCCATCACGTGACCACTTCCAGATCTTCGGACATATACCTATCCTCTGAAATAAGGGGCATTACTCAGGAAAGGGGCACAGTGTACGAACTGAGGCCAAAGCCCTTCAAATCTCTTACCCTTTGAGTACGGTCTTAACATATGGGCCTCTTATCAGTAGAAATATCAAGTGTAGTCACAATCACATATTACAGTGAACTATCTCCATATTATACGAGTGAACGGACATGCATAATATCCCATATGATATGGGCCAGCGGACCATGGGCCCATGGTAGAAATATCCTCGTTCATGATGGATGGGCCGGGAGGAATATTATTCCCGATGATGGCGGGTGGGCCCATGCAAGGAATATGTAGAGTAGATGAGTGGGCTGATGTACATGAATATTTTGTAGATGGATGGGCCGAGGTAGTTGGATATCATGTAGATGGGTGTATCAAGGTAGATGTGTATCAGATAGACAGGTATGTGAAGGGTACTTGTTATCACATACACAGGTGGGCACAGACACATATTAAATTAGATGGGTATTAGACAGGTGGGCCAAGGGTGTTGTACAGTATATTATATTAGATGGGTGGGCCGAGGGTGGTATAAAATATAGACGGGTGGGCCCATGTGTATGATAATTGTAGACATGATGGAGCTGAGGGAGTTGCATATCATCCGAATCAGAGGAGGTAATAAATCACAGTTACTGAGTTCCTGGAGCAGCAGGTGCTCTCTTGACATGGCCTTTTATGGTGCTTAGGTTGTCTTGTAGAATGTGGACACTGGGGTGCAAAAATTGGTTGCCCTATGAGATGCCAAGTTCCGAACCCGGGTCTCGACAAATGAATATCTGATATCCAGCACACTTCCAATCATCTGGTATTTCATTGAGCAATGGATGATAATACATCTTTGAAAGCCAACATCATCCAAGGCTCCCTTATCTGATTGTCGCTATCTCCACCCCCTTTAACACCAAAGTCTGGACATCCAGCATTTAGCATCTGATTTCCCAATATCAACTTCCAACATGAACACTTCTTCCATGTCCACTTCTGACATAAAAATCTGGCGCACTTGGGCCCTGGCCGTCACTTATGAAGCAGGGGAATATACCAAACAGAAATTCAATGCAGAGAAGACTGGAGGAGAACCAGTTATACCTTCTCCGAACCTGGACACCGATCTGGTGATGGCGTGTGATCGCTTGGCTGATGTACTCATAAAGGCATATAAAAATCCCAGTGGGTCTTCCTGCAGATGTTGAAAATTTGTTTGATCATTCAAATTCCTTCATGACAGTTAAGATGCAGATTGATATTGCAAGATATAGCAAATTGATATCCTCAAAGAACACTGGGCATAATGACAAGAAAGAGGAGAAGTTGCTTGAGAGGTGTCCTTCTGGCCATGAGGGCACAAAGTTGGTGGACAAACCTGCCACAATTCTCGATGCTTCTGGTACCATCATTGCATGGTACCTCCCGGACACCCTGACCAAGACCACCCAGGTGCGTAATGTAGATTGTTACTCAATGGATATTGAATATCAAATGGTACCTACAGAAGGAAATTAGGGCGGCCACCAATTTGCTGGGTCCAAGCCTCGAAAAAAGTGTAAAGGCTGATGGCAATTGGCAATATAATCAAGAATGGTTCAAACAGGGCTCGGAAAATGAAAATGTTGGGTCAACTCCCAGATGCATCAATTTATCTCTGGCATGGTTTCAACAGGGACACAAGGTAGGATCTGATGAGATGGTGATTTCTGCAGTCAAATTCACCAATCCCATAGAATCTGTCTGATCTGGAGGTATCTGCATCATTGAAGGGACCCTCCTCCAAGAATATCCTCAAAGCTATTGCAAGGCCAGCAGCCATCACATCGGCAGCACTCAGGGTCATGCATCCTCAGCAGTACTTTGCAGGGTTATGAGCCTTGTCACACCTCGGAGATAAGGCAGTGAGCAAGGAACTGCCACAGATGCCAGAGACCCTGCAGTACTGGGCATCTGTGTTTAACACCCTCTCCATCATTTCCAATCGGGAAACCCCCAATCATCAAGGCCATTTATCCATTCCTGAATGCTTCAATATTCTCACCACCATGGGGAACTATTCTAATGCTTGGATGAGTATGCCAAGCCTTCAGCTGGAATTCAGGTATGATTCCAGCTGTATGATTGTGTCTTCAGGAAGGATTGTCAGACATGGGGTTCATGGAGTGGAAGGGGATTGGATTGCTTGGGCATGGTATATGAGGATTCTGTTCACATTTATGCCAGGGTTCCCTCATGTGGATGGGCTAGGGTCGATGGCTGCATACTAACCACAGTGTGAAAGATCAAAGAAGTTGAAAGAGTTGTTACCCATGTTAGTAGCAACACACGAATACCATGTACCAATTAGAGCATCAACATTTCCGGAACTCAATTCGGAAGTTGAGCTCCATGAATTGAGTCCTGAACTCTGAGTATCTCGGCACTTGGGACTCGATACTCGAAATTCAGGACTCAATAATCGGAATTCAGCACTCGATAGTCCGAATTCAGGTTCGACACTCAGGACTCAGCAAAATGTGAGGCAGAACAATGTGAGGCAACAGACTTTGATCCATACATTTTGAGTGCCGAACCCCAAACCCCGGCAGCCAGCACTTGGGACTCGGGACTCAGAACAATGTGAAAGATATTAATTCACACATGTTAAGTGCCGAATGCGAATGCCGAACCCCGGTGTAATGAACATATTGGCGCTGGGCTTAAAACCCACCTTTTGACACTCGTCTCACGTCTACAGGAGTTACCACTTGTCCATGGCCGTCTTACCCCTTTTAGCATTACCAGTGGCATCCCACATTTACCGCACACCGTACCGACTACCACACCATGTTCCACGTACTGATGTCCTCCCATGTCCTTGCCATGTCCGCATAGCTCCATTTGGTGCGTTGTTTGTTTTATGTTCGTTATCACTGATTCCACGGCAAGCCTTATTACATGTTGCCTTGTGCTGCAGCACCTCGCGCTATGTTTACTTATGGCGGTTACTACACTCCAGTGCTACTGATCTCGCCTAGAGTATTCTGAGTACATACAATTTAGGATATAAGCACCGCACACCCCGCACGATACAAGTACCTGATTTTACACCATTGCACGTACTATAGGTCAGGATTACTGTCTAGCTCTGGATCTACCCAGTAGTGGACTTAGTCTTTAAAGTTTCCTTACTGCTCGTTAATCCATCACGCTCGTTCTCCATTACCACTGGCAAACCGCCGGACTTTTGACTGTTACTTTGACTGAACTTCTCACGCACCGCTACTTTACCACTGAAAGTACCGCGGACTTCTTTACTGTTTCTTTGCACCACTCGCAACCTTACTGCTACCGCTGAGATCACCGCTCGACATCGCTCGCTCAATGCAACTGTTACTGACCTTATCTTGACCACGGTAGCACTGCTACACACGATGTTAGTTCAGGCGGTATCATCGCTGACTGCAGCAACTTACCACTGACCTTGACGCTTGTTTTGCACATAAGTTAGACTCGAACTTGACCATACTAATAGGCATCCCCCTTTAGGGTCGAACACTCTTGTTCTTACAAGTGAAGCAGACTAGACGGAGCGCAAGACTCACATACTAGTTTAGGCAGTGGTTTATCTACAGCCCAAGCTAGGTTGTATCTTCACAGCGGACTTCTTTACTGTTTCTTTGCACCACTTGCAGCTTTACCACTACCACTGATACTATCGCTCGACGCAACTGTCACTGACTATATCTTGACCACGGTAGCACCGCTACACACGACGCTAGTTCTGGCGGCATTATCACTGACCGCGGCAACTTACCACTAACCACAACGCTTCCTTTGCACATAAGTTTGACCCAAACTTGACCATACTAATAGGCATCCCCCTTTAGGGTCGAACGCTCTTGTTCTCACAAGTGAAGCAGACTAGATGGGGCACAAGACTCACATACTAGTTTAGGCTGTGGTTTATCTACAGCCCAGGCTAGGTTGTATCTTTACACCGGAACCCGGAACTTGGGACTCAGGACTCAGAATAATGTGAAAGTTATTGACTTTGTACAATGGCACTCCATGGCACGACAGCCTTGTCATTCCTGGAACATATTCCTGTGTCCACGCATTCAACAATGTCTCGGATGTTGCCACAAAAGACTCACAATAGTGCGATGTAAGAAAAGCCCTGACTATGGCCTTCTTCTCCTCAAGTTTCATTTCTGTAATGTCTGGAAGCAACGGCATCCCATCCCCATCCATGTCGAGTTCAAAAGCTGGTTTTCTGACTCTTGTGCAACCTCCCTTCACCTGTCGTCCTCTGTCCTGTGCCCCAGCACCTATCATTGAGATGATCAATGAATTCATTCTCGCATCCAAAGTTCAAACACTCACCGAACTGTTCCTGGGCGTACTCCTGCCATACTGGCTCAATGTCTTCCCAGTCCTTCATCTTCATGAAGCTGTCCCCATCTCATTATCATCATGCCTGCACACATATATTGAGATAAAAGATCGGCGATGATGGACACAATTGACTTACATCCCGAACAGAACCTCTCCCTGTTCATTCTTCCAAGCTGACAACACAAACACTCTCATCCCACATTGCCTCCACATCTCTTTTGAAAAGTGCTCCATATATGCCGGTCCCTTCTTATTGTCATATACCATACTTCTAATCTCAGATCCGACCATATCCAACCAGATCCGATCGTTTCCATATCCGTCCGGTCCACAGATCCTGTCCGGACCACCCATCCGAATGAACTCACTTCTCGCACCTTAACTCCCTTGTGTATATCTGCGTCTATCTCCTTTCATCATTCCTCCTGCTTCCGGTACTCCGGCTGTTTATATTTCCGTCCTGTGTTACTGATCCGTTTCCTGTGTTCATTTCCAATTCATGCTTACTGATCTGCTGTGCATTAACTAATAGACTTCCGTTACACTTCGTACATAGCCCTCGGTCCCGGACTTGCTGATTATCCGTCTTAGGTACTTACAGTATATAAACCACTTGTAGATCTCCGTAGAACCTTAGTTCGAATATCATCTTAGATTCTACTCATTCTGTTTCCTCCGGACTTGAGCCACTTTCCGCTTTAAGTCACCTTCCAAGACTTAGGATTGATTCCTATAGTCTATATCTCCGACTCTATCTTCGGATAGTCTACCTCCATTAGTTTCTAGTTAGGAACTCGTTCCGAAACTAGCCTTAATCTCTGTCCTCTCCTTACGTTCCGAATAACCTTCGGACGTATCATATCCGCTACCTTCGGACACCCGGATCCGTCACACAACTCCTTCCGGGTCTTCGGACGAATAACTCCTCCCTGAAATAAGGGGCATTACTCGAGAAAGGGGCACAGTGCACGAACTGAGGCCAAAGCCCTTCGGATCTCTCTACCCTTGAGTACAGTCTTAACACTTATGAGCAACTTGTGCTTGTATCTCCGGAGGAGGAAAGCTGTTTGACCATTCTTCCACTGTTTCTTTTGCCTTCTCCAACTTGTCATCATCCAATTCAGTCATGACTCTTTTCACAGCCTCCTGATAATGTTTGAACATACCAGGATCTCCTGGCTTTGCCCTGGACTCGTCCTCAATCCTCTTTAGCACCTCTTTGCAGTTCTGCTGGTAGACCACCATCCTAGGTGTCCATTTCCTCCCATACTTTATCATGTCCTTCCTTTCCTTCTTTTTCTTGTTGTTGAACAACCAAGTCTTATACATCTGAGAGTTGATGGAAGAATAAGATGTTAAAATTTTAGTTTTTCAACACAACAAAGACGCATCACCTGCTTCCTCTTTTTCCATTGTCCTTGGTCAACTTTAGGAGCAAACAACCTGGCCGCCCTGGCAATTGCAGTGAAAACCCCTCGCTTCTCACCCCTTTTGGCTGCGGTCCACTCAGGAAGGTAGTTCTTCAACTCCAAAATTTCGTTTTCCATGAGCTTCTGTGTCTGTGGTTGATGTGCCCTATTTCTGCCAGAAGTCAAGTGAGGGGAATGACCCGTCCTTGCCATGGTGAATCAGATTGCAGAATGGGCTGAGGATAAGCAAGGTGGAAGTATTAACGAATTGTCAGAAGTTGAACTTTGAGAAAAGCCTAACAGTAGCTTAATTGAGCTATATTGGTCCCAAAGCCATAAATGGACATAAATTTGTAATGAGCTGGCAGGACTGTATGACACCACAATGTAATAAAAATTCATTTCACCTGAGCAGATGTTTTGCTTGCAACATTAGCTTTAGAAAATAAGATGAAGATAGGTAGATGCACCCCATTGCAAAAATCCCACAGGGTAGAAGCAAGGGGCAGCAAAGGTAGTGTCATATACCATATTTCTGATGTCAGATCCAATCGACCCTACTTCCGTCCGGTCCACAGATCCTGTCTGGATCACCCATCTGAAAGTGCCCAATTCTTGCACTCTAACTCCCCTGTGTATATCTGTGTCTATCTCCTTTGGCATCCCTCCTGTTTCTGGTATTCCAGCTGTGTATATTTCCATCCTGCTTACTGATCCATTACCTGTGTTTTATTTCGGACTCATGCTTACTGATCCGCTGTGCATTAACTAATAGACTTCCATTATACTTCATACATAGCCCTCGGTCCTGGACTCCTTGATTATCCGTGCTAGTTACTTACAGTATATAAACCACTTGTAGATCTCCGTAGAACTCTAGTTCGAATATCATCTTAGATTCTGCTCATTCTGTTTCTTCCGGACTTGAGTTACTTTTTGCTCTAGTCATCTTCCGAGACTTGGGATTGATTCCTTTAGTCTATATCTCCGATTCTATCTTCAGATAGTCTACCTCTGTTGGTTTCTAGTTAGGAACTTGTTCCAAAACTAGCCTTAATCCTTGGTCCATCTCTATGCTCCAGATAACCTTTGGACATACCATATCTGATACCTTTGGACATCTGGATCCGTCACACAACCCCTTCTGGATCTTCGGACATATACCTACCCCCTGAAATAAGGGGCATTACTCGGGAAAGGGGCACAGTGCACGAACTGAGGCCAAAGCCCTTCGGATCTTTCACCCTTTGAGTACGGTCTTAACAGGTAGAAAGATTTGGGTCAAGGTCCCACTTGCAAGCATGAGACGACAAGCCTACAGGTCCATGCCTCACTCTCCCCCAGAATCACCAACACTTCAGCCTGTTCAGGCACCACCTCCTTGGGATGACTTTCCTGACAATACTTACAAGCAAGACCAAGGCTCATTTGAGCCATTGCAACTCCCAGAAACCATGGCAAGTTCATGTTAAATGTTGGAGTGTCATTCAAACTATAGCTAAATATAAAAAATGCAGAGTCAAAATGACTACCTCAGGCAATGGCTGCCAAGGCAGGAATCATATCTGCATCACCTCCTGAATCAAGAAGCTCCACCAGAAGACAGGAGATGCATCATCTGCAACCAGGATGGGGTCTACAAATGTCAAGATTGTCTTGGCAAGCCTCTCTATTGCATGGGCTGTTGCAGGAGTCGACATCATTGCAATCCTTTCCACTGGATCAGTCAATGGAATGGTCAATTCTTCGAGCGGAGTTGTCTCGCTCATGTGGGACTCACCATACACCTCAGGCATGATGGCAAACAATGTCCGGTGCTCACAGATAGGTGGGATTTGTTCAAAGGAGATGAACCTGAAGACCAGCTTGAGCCCAAAGATCTTCCGTCTGTGTCGGGACCTGATTTCCAGCTGAAGGAAAACACCATGGTCATTGTTGACAAGTTTGGAGTTCACTGCCTTGAGGTTCAATGCTGTGATTGTCCAAATGCCATGAGTCCGGACATTCAAATTTTTTGGCATGGATTTTTCCCTGCATCTTCTAACAGGCCAAAGACCGTGTTTACCTTCAGAGTGCTGGATGATTTTCTATTGGACAACCTTGAATGCGGCACCTCCACGATGAACTATTACAGTAAGCTCCGGCGAATGCCCTTGAGCATGTTTCCACACCTTGTTCCGGTAATGCTATTCTTGCTTCATCTAAAGGACATTATGTGGACAAAGGCCGTGGTAAGGATCGATAAAGAGAGCTCATGAGAGTTGCTCGACAGTGGAGGCAGTTGAAGACCATGAAATGGCATGGCTATGGCCATCGTTCTGACATCCCAAATGCAGGAGATCTTGCATTATTTTGCCTGGCATGTTCTCAGCCTGGGATTAATGTATTGTTGTCAGGGGATAAATCACCTTGATGAGTGAGTCCTCTTCAATACCGAAGTGAACTCAGCAATGATAAGAACTCCAAGCTGGAAATACACCCGGTCATTTGTGATGGACGGAAATTTCAAAGCTGAACACCTGCATCCCATTAATCCCTTTGATGAAGTTTGGCTTTCAGATGGGCTTGGATTCATGGTCGGAAAGGACAGGTATAAAATGCATCTTGCAGAGGCTGCTGACATGGTGGAAAAATCAAGCTGCAACAATCACCAGGCAGTAAATCAAGCAAATGCAGCACGGCACAAGCTCGAGTCCACAGGCATCAGGGGAGTTGTCTGCGCCTGGCACGGTTGCTTTGTCCCTCACTCAATGGTTGATTTTCAGAAAGGGGAAAGGCAAGCCAAACATGCCATTTGACATTCACTAGTTGACCATGCATCATTTGCAGACAAATAAACATGGACTATGCCCTTTGTGAGGCTGCCAGCACAACATGGAAGGCATTACCAGGGCTGTCACCTTCTATGACATCAACTGTCAATACAACAAGTCATTTTGGGTTCGGGTGGATCAAAGCCAATACCTTGACATGGTACCGGAACTGACCATCATTCCTGGAATCAGGTTGTGGCATGTGCATGGACATCAGGACAGTTGCTATGTCTGATATGCTTCGAATTTTATTGAAGGCATTGGCCAGATTGATGGAGAGATCATGGAGACCCTATGGGCACGTCTCAACCTGATTTCCCCTGCTGCTCGGGGAATGTCATCCCCGCACCAAAAGGAATGTCTTGATTATCAGATGGACAATTCCAATTTCTGCAAGATGATCCACATGAAAAGGACTCTTTGCTGGAAATACAAGCTGGCGAAGAATGGCGTTGCCGAAAGTGGCAAGGCTTTCGACAGACTCGATGAAGCTGCACCCAACAATTTAAAGACAGAATGATTAGCCAGCGAGATGATCGCTCAGTCCAGGAGAATCAGGGATCCTGTGGTGATGGATTTATATGAAATCAATATCAAGAAGGGTAAGTTAACATTATTTGTCTCCATGGAGCTCTGAATTAATTTTGCACTTAGCACCAAGCAAAAGAAGATTGAGCTTAGACTACTAGAAGTGGGTAATGCCCATAATGCAGCACCCTCTCGCAGATCTGTGGCAACATGGATATCAATTGGGTTGGCAATTGAAGAGGCTCAAATTGCATTGCTCATCGAGGTCCGAAGAATTGGAAGATGATCAATGGAGACACAGAGATTAGATATTGCCCAGCAATGCGATCGTCTCCAAGGCCAGATAGATGAATCACTCAGTCTGCTCTTATGCATCTTGGAGAGGGATTTGATGCAGATGACGATCCTGATGACTTGAACATAGATATTCTTGATGATCTCGATGATGGCCCAGCAGATTTTGCCAAGACATCTGATGTGTGGACAAACTCCCCTGAGCTCACCATAATTCCCTTGCCATCAAACCTTGGGGTTGATCATTGCAGACACTGTATGGCAGAGGATCTGATTCCTTTGGAGATCTTGCTTTGTGAAGGGCAGGCCAATGATGCACTGCGCAATCTCTGCATTCACTTGTGCAACAAGGCTATCCTGTTCCGAACAACAGTTAGGCAAGCCAAATCTCAAGCCCTGAAAACTCGAGCGTGGTCCCAGGTGACATCAGTGCAGCAGGCAGTATCCCTACATGCCAGTATATATACAAAAACCAGGAAGCAAATGATACAACTTGAGCTGGGGCAAGACCAGATTCAGAAATACAAACCCCTGCTTTGCGAGCAGCTCAAAATCAGCACTGCCGTCGGCAATCCAAATGCTTGAGGTCAGCGAAACAAGTCCCTCGCTTGGTTCTGGTCCATGGAAGTCAACATGGAGGGTCCAGATAATTCATGGAATGAGGAATGTGAGTTCGGGCATGCTTGATATATCCCATGGTGAGCTGACAGGACCCATCCCAAGTTTACTGAGTTCATTGGCTTTGGGCAAAGGCACTACAGGATCGATGGAAGGAAGAAATATCATTGGTCCAATCAGAGATGGATTGGACGTGCAACTTTTTCTTGTGGAAAGCAACCAAATGGGGTGACCATATACGGGAATCATTGTTGAGACAACTTCCAGGTCATGCATGCTATGCGGTGAAATGAAGAAACTACCATTGGCCTAAGTATAAGCACAACAATAATCCTACTGAAGGTGCGAGTGAGATGTTCGACCCAAGAGGACTGCGATAGAAGCAATTCCTTCTAAGTTAGTGCGAAGGAAACAAGGAGGTACTAATAAGGAAAAAAAGATTCCAACTTCCGAGGTTAGCAGTGGCAACAGTATATCGGCAGTACTAGCATGATGTCAGCGGTACTCGCGTGGTAAGGATAGCTGCAGCGTGTTACAAACTGGGGTGGCATCACCAGCGACAGTGAAAAGACACAGCCGGTCTGCTGGGATGTTCTTACAATGTCCAAAAGAGGACAAGGTGAAAGTACAAGGAACGCATTCCAAGTATGATCAAGGGTTTGGCCTCAAAGACAAGTCTAAGAGGTTCTGTGAGAATAGAGACTAAGGCTAAGGAGTGCTTAGACTTAGAGACGATTCAAGACGACTTAGGTTGGAGACCTAAGCGAAGGAGATTCCAGGTAAAACCCAGTAAGATTAAAGTAAAGAATCTACTACAAGTACAGCATGCTTAAATAGACCAATATGTGCGCACGGACCAAGAGAGGCTTGGGAAAGTAAGTGCGTATCTAAATAAGGAAGGCAACTATAGTACGGATGCGTTGAGCATATGAATCAGAGTCATATGACATGATGTACAAGTAAGGAAACAAAGAGAAAATGAATAGGGGCACGTACAACTGTAACATTACCCCCTTTTTACACATAAAGTCACCGACTTTACTCATCCTGGTTCGCATAGTAAACAGGGTCATCACTATACTCGTAGTCTTCATCAGCAAATGATCCGCTCATCATATATGCAGCTTCTTCAACACCTGCGCATCGTTTAGAGTCCCTCCTTTTCTCTGCTTGAAGTCGTTCATCGTCAAGCTGTCGTTCCCAAGAACGAAGTGCATCGTAGAATCCATCGTCCTTCCAAGTTAACGTAAAGGGAGGAGTTCCAACTCGTCGAGGACAATAAATGGATAAATGGGTAGGCGACCAGTATCTGCAAACTTTGCACTGGTATTCCACACAGTTCTTTTGACGATGCCCAAGTAATCCACAGATGCGACATTTCATGTTTTCATCGGGGTTAGAGATGGATTTGCGTAATGGTGACGGTGAAATGATGGGTTTAGGACTAGTGGATCTGGCATGCTTCTTCCTCTTATTCCGTTTCATGCGTTTCAAGGCAAGAGTGTTATTGCGTCTAAGCTGCGCTTGTTGATCAGGGGAAAGAGCATATGCTGATGCTGGGAGATCAGGAGTAGTTCCTTGTTCGGCAATCGCAAGAAGTTCGTTAGAAGAAGAGGGGGACATTATGCCAAAGTCTTTTACTAGGACTGGCGAGACAGGATCCATTGGACCAAATGATGACGGAATGGACATGGGAGGGTGAATGTGAAGATCGCGAAGTCGAGGGCCAAGCACTATTAATTCAGCCATGGGAATTTCTAACCTTTTTGCAGCTTCACACTGTTCTTCTGTACAAGGCTCATATAGCCAAGCAGGATGATCATGGGACGATGAGGTTGGTTGTTCGACGGGAGATGGGGTTCGTGGAGGGGCGAGTTCGGCTTGCGTTTGTTGCAGATCAGTGATGGCTTCTTCGACTAGGTTTCTGGCTGCTCTGGTTTCAGCGACTGATTGCTGGATGGTTTCGACAACCGCATCGGTGAGCTGTCCGATCTCCTGGACAGCAGTGCATAAGCCAGCAAGGGCGTCAACACTAGAATACATGCGCGAAGAAGAGGGTGCTGGAATAGGAAGTGGCGTATCTTCCTGCGGAGAGGGAGGTCGAGCAATACCTGCTTGGCATTCGGCCATGATGTGAATAGCTTCCTCAACATCGCTCTTAAAAGAATTGGGAAGCAGCAACATAGCGTAAGAACAAATGCGTTTTTGAAGATGAAGGAGGCAATGGCGGTATGTGATTTCTTTGGTATCATTGGCAGTGGCTTCAATAAGGGCTGCTGTTCGAATAATGTTGACAAGGAGTAAGGCGGGGAAGGCGCCTCTTTCAGTGAGAATTCTCTCGATTTCAAGGGCGTGTCCTTCACATAGAAGGGCGGCTTCAATATAGGAGGTGTTGTCGATTTCGGTGGTAAGGGTTCCGTAGTTTTCTGCGTCAGAGTCATTGTTGGCAACGGTGACGGGGGTGATGTATGCAGTGGGGAAAGACATTTGAAACGGTGTTTAGTTGATCAAGTGCTAGTGCGAGTTGATTGACTGAAGGATAATCAGAGGGCGTGCTGCTTTTTATAAGCATTCAAAATTCGAGCGGAGTTCTTCAGGTTCTTTTCTGGGAGCCATTTGTTATCTCCTGATGAATATCCTTTCCAGGAAACAAGATAGCGTCGACGAGTGCCAGTTCCTTTGTGAGAAAGAATTGCTTCTATTTCATATTCTCCTTCTTCTTTGATGATGTCAGGTGGTGGTTCAGGGAAGTTCGGACCATGTACGTCTGTTTCGCTATAGGACGATAAGACAGAAGCGTGGAACGTAGGATGAATTTTCCACTGCGTAGGGAGTTTGAGTGTGAACGTGATAGGTGATAAGACATCGATGATCAGGAAAGGTCCGTATCGCTTTGGCGCAAGTTTCCTTGATGGGAGTTTGAGTCTAAGATTGGCAGCAGATAGCCAAACCTTATCTCCAATCTTCCATGGAATGTACTTATCTCCTCGGGATCGTTCAGCCATTGTTTGCATTGCAATGTTATGGCAAGCGATTGCTTCTTCTCTTATCTTCTGCAGGGATCGTACTTGATCCTCTGCTGCGGGGACGGATGAATCTGGGATAAGATGGGGAATAGCGCGTGGTTTGTATCCCATCATCAAATAGAAGGGTGATGCATTCCTTGCATCGTGTTTTCGGTGGTTGTGGACAAATTCAGCGATTGGTAGATGTTCTACCCATTCTTCAGGGTTGTTGCAGCAATAGATGCATAGATATGTTTCAAGTTCCTGATTTAGCCTTTCAGTTTGACCATCAGTCTGTGGGTGATAAGCCGTAGATGGAGCGATGATGTAATTGAGAAGTCGGGCAAGCTCCTTAGAGAAGCAAGATAGGAATTGCGGGCCTTGATCCGAGATGACTTTGTCATGGAGTCCAAATCGTCGGTAGACGTGTTTCAAAAATAGTTTAGCAATGCCTTCGGAAGTGATGGTTTTCAAACAAGGGATAATAATTACCCCCTTCATAAGGCCATGGTCTACCACGACCATGATACTGTCAAAGCCCCCAGAGACAGGGAGGTCAGTGATAAGATCGACAGAGACCTGAGAAAAGGGTCGAGTCGCAGAGGAGGGGATCGGGGCAAGGGGAGGTCGAACAGGGTGAGTATCGACTTTCATTTGCTGACAAAGGGCGCAACCCTCAACGTAATTCCGAATATAAGAGCCCATAGCAGGCCACCAAGCTTCTCGTTTGACAAGTTCTTCAGTTTTGAACCTACCGGGATGTCCCGCGGTAGGATGATCATGATATCGTTTCAGGATATCGGAACGGTGCGCCGGTGGAATATAGGCGCGATTCTTAAAGTAGAGGATGTTCTCCTCAAGTTTCCAGTCAGAGAGTGCCGATTTCATAGGAGGAAGGCACACGCCATCAAGGGCGTCGGATGCTATTTTAAAGACAGGGTCGTCGAGGGGGTCAGAGGATGACAATACATCCTTCAGGTCGGTGTCAATAAGACGAATGAATAGAGCGTCAGGGAGGAGGGTCTGGTCCTCGTTATCGTCTTTGCCGGAGTCGTAGTCAGGTTGGCGAGATAGTGCATCAGGTACTGCCAACCTGGTACCTGCAACGTGATGCAGTTCAATGTCATAAGTAGACAGAATCAATTGCCAACGTGCTTGGCGACGGGTAAGCTTCTGTGCACTTCTAAAGTACAGAAGATTCTTGTGGTTGGTGAATACCAGGATGGGGTGTGGGTTTCCTTCAAGATAGTGGCGCCATTCATTCAATGCCCGGATTACGGCAAGGAGTTCCCGGTCAAAGATCTGGTAATTGCATTCAGTGGGGTTCAAAGACTGTGAGAGATATGCACATGGGTGATAAACACCATTTTCATCAGTCTGCAAGAGAACTCCGCCGGTTGCTACGAGCGAAGCATCGGTAGCAATAGCAAATTGTCGGGAAGGATCAGGGTTACGGAGTACCGGTTGGGAAGTAAAGCGCCGTTTCAGTTCTTTGAAGGTGTCCATGCATTCGGTTGACCAGTCAAAGGCCTTATCTTTCTTTGTTAAATCGATAAGAGGTCGGGCGATGTCAGAGTAGTGGGAAATGAACGTGCGGTAGAAGTTGCAAAAACTGAGGAAAGACCGAACATCTTTTACAGATTTCGGGACTGGCCATTGTTGTAGAGAAAATCAGGATATTGTCCATGTAGATAACTGTCATATACCATACTTCTAATCTCAGATCCGACCATATCCGTCCAGATCCGATCGTTTCCATATCCGTCCGGTCCACAGATCTTGTCCGGACCACCCATCCAAATGTACTCACTTCTCGCACCTTAACTCCCTTGTGTACATCTGCGTCTATCTCCTTTCGTCATTTCTCCTGCTACTGGTACTCCGGCTGTTTATATTTCCGTCCTGTGTTACTGATCCGTTTCCTGTGTTCATTTCTGATTCATGCTTACTGATCTGCTGTGCATTAACTAATAGACTTCCGCTACGCTTCGTACATAGCCCTCGGTCCCAGACTTGTTGATTATCCGTCTTAGATACTTACAGTATATAAACCACTTGTAGATCTCCGTAGAACCTTAGTTCGAATATCATCTTAGATTCTACTCATTCTGCCTCCTCCGGACTTAAGCCACTCTCCGCTTTAAGTCACCTTCCGAGACTTAGGTTGATTCCTATAGTCTATACCTCCAACTCTATCTTCGGATAGTCCATCTCCATTAGTTTCTAGTTAGGAACTCGTTCCGAAACTAGCCTTAATCTCTGTCCTCTCCTTACGTTCCGAATTACCTTCGGACGTATCATATCCGACACCTTCGGACACCCGGATCCATCACGCAACCCCTTCCGGGTCTTCGGACGAATAACTCCTCCCTGAAATAAGGGGCATTACTCGAGAAAGGGGCACAGTGTACGAACTGAGGCCAAAAGCCCTTCGGATCTCTCTACCCTTGAGTACAGTCTTAACAATAACCATCCATCCTTCATTGATTTCCTGTTGGAAGGTGCAATTCATGTATGCTTGGAAAGTTGCCGGTGAATTGCAGAGGCCAAAGAACATGACGTTCGGTTCGAAGAGGCCGAATTCCGTAGTAAAAGCAGCTTTCCAGCAATCATCAGGATGGATGCGAATATTGTTATAACCGGACCGGATATCCATTTTTGTAAAGAACTGTGCATTATGAAGGCATGTGACAAGGGAGATAGGGAGTGGGAGTGGATAGGCGTTCTTCACTGTCCAATCATTGATGTAGCAATAATCTTGACAGGGACGCAATTCTCCACTCTTCTTTCCCACAAAGAAGAAACCACTGGCTTGGGGTGACTTCGATTCCGAGATAAAACCTTTCGCAACGTTTTCATCGATAAATGTTTTGACGGCAGCACGTTCTTTTTCCGACAGTGGGTAAACCTTAGACGTACGAGGGATGAAACCGGGTTTAGTATCAATCCGATGATCAATACCAGGGCGTTCGGGGGGTAGTTTGTTCAGTCCGTCCTTAGCAAAGACGTCTGCAAAGTCATGCAAATAGTTCGGGACCAATTCTGCGAAGGATTTCTTTTTCTTTTCCTTCTCATCTGTGGCAAATTCTTGAGCTTTGTTACTGTATTTCGGAAGGGAGATCATAGGGTGATTGGAAAGTTGTTCAAGTAGAGAAGTTCCATCTCGTGTGAGAGGTGTATCCATGGATACTTCTTCGACGATCCTCATACTGACTCCATCGGTATCATATTCCACAAGGAATTCTCCATCTCCAAGCTCACAAGAGGAAATCTCTTGTACTGCTGGTGCGTGCCAGACATCTTGCATGGTGTTGAATTGGTCATCATCCTCTGTTGGGATCAACGAGGGCACGGGTTCTTCTTCATCGGGGATTTCTTCAATCGAAGCTGAAAGAGTTTTCGGGGGGACATAGAACTTGGATAATTTCGGTACGTTGGTATCTCGTCCTGGTATCTCTTCTTCTGCTTTTCTTTTTCCATACTTCTGTTCTTCTATTGGCCGTTGCTCAATAGGTTCTTGTCCGACCCGACACTCAGGTTCGGATTCATTCTTGTGCTTTTCTGCGCGGGAATCGGTGATACTGGTCGTGGCAGTTGTACACGGGGAATGGGGTTGGTGGTACGTGGAGTTTGTACTTCCGGTTTGGGGTCTTTAGAAATCAAAGGGATTATGAGAGGTCTTGGAAGTCGGGAATATTGCCATTTCTTAGAATGACAATTAAAGGCTGGAGGTAATCCATTCTTCTTTCGATCCATATCCATCTCAATTTCAATTTCTTCTGATTTCGTTGTTTGGGGAAGGACGAGTGTTTCAGCAGCCCAATCTATACTTGGGTTCATTGCGTGTAACCACGGAATTCCCAGAAGGATTTGATCCCTTCTTCCTAGTTTGGTGATATTGAATTTTCCATACATGGTTCGTTCATCGATTCTGACCACTAGGAGACAGTAGTGTGTGATTGGTCCTTCTTTGATCAGAGTTCCATCAGCCGTAGTAACTCGAAATGGTGTTTTGAGTTTTCATCGTGTGATTTGATGGAGTTTCACAAACTCCTCAGAAATGAATGTTCCTGCCACTCCTGAATCGATGACAGCGGTGGTGTCGACGGATTTTAAACGAGTACGCGAGTGAAGGGTGATAGGGACACAAAGTTCTTTTCTTTCACCTACAGCGCGTACAAGTCTTAGTAATACATTAGGAGAAACATATGTTGAATCTTTGTTTCTCCAAGTCAAAAATCCTCAACAATCCACCTTACAGTTTCTTCGTCTTCTTCTTCTTCTTTGACTTCTGTTTGTCGGAGCGGGGTCTTCTTCTTTCTGTCAGGACAATTATGAATGCAATGTCCTGTCTTCTTGCATCCGAAGCATTGTCCTTTCTTCATGCATTCGGATCTCTCCGTATCGGAGATACGATCTACGACCATTGCATTGGAGTCACGATTAGGGATGTAACGTGCATTTCCATAGTTCTTCTTCTTCTGTTGTGGAGCATGACGTGTCCTCATGGCTTGGAGACGATGATGGGAGTTGTCAATGGAAACGCATTGCAGCACAACGTCTCGGAATACTTCTGAGACATCTCCTAATGCGAAAAGCTTTGTAAGGATGCCCCAATTCAGGCCATCTTGGAAGAATTGGATCTTTGTTGCATTGTCGGTGATATGAGCCTTGGCTGCAAGGCCTCGAAGTCGGCAATGTAAGTGTGAAGATCTCCGCTTCCTTGTTTGAGGTCCCTGAGTTTTGTGAGTGCGGTTCCTTTGGTGTCCACTGGGTCGAAGGCTTCTTTAAAGCTTTTCATAAAATCCACCATTGTTCCATAACCAACTTTTTGTCCAGAGGTGTCAGTTGATTGAGCATGGTCAAGGAATTGCTCTTTCCAGGATTTGGCATTCCTTTCAGTCATAAAGGATGTTATGAAAATGATCTTCTGCTTGTCGGTAGTGTAAAGCTTTTCGTTGATATCGAAGTGAAGATTACATGACTGGATAAATTCGCGAGAATTGTCGCGATCTCCATCAAAAGCGGTTGGCTGACCAATTTTATATTCAAAATCTTTGGTCATCATTTTGGCGATTCGTCTGGTGAGTTATACTTTCTCGGTGCCTACATGCGCTGTCTTGCTGTCCGTTAGGGCTTGTCTTCTGTCAGAGGGCTTCTCTTGACAATCTAGCGTACGCGTACGCTAATCTGCTTATCAAAGCAATCAGGGTTCAGGGTCGAAGACAAATAGTCGACGATTTGGTATGGACTTTAATCTTTTGTTACAAACTGGGGTGGCGTCACCAGCGACAGTGAAAAGACACAGCCGGTCTGCTGGGATGTTCTTACAATGTCCAAAAGAGGACAAGGTGAAAGTACAAGGAACCATTCCAAGTATGATCAAGGGTTTGGCCTCAAAGACAAGTCTAAGAGGTTCTGCGAGAATAGAGACTAAGGCTAAGGAGTGCTTAGACTTAGAGACGATTCAAGACGACTTAGGTTGGAGACCTAAGCGAAGAAGATTCCAGGTAAAACCCAGTAAGATTAAAGTAAAGAATCTACTACAAGTACAGCATGCTTAAATAGACCAATATGTGCGCACGGACCAAGAGAGGCTTGGGAAAGTAAGTGCGTATCTAAATAAGGAAGGCAACTATAGTACGGATGCGTTGAGCATATGAATCAGAGTCATATGACATGATGTACAAGTAAGGAAACAAAGAGAAAATGAATAGGGGCACGTACAACTGTAACACAGCGGTTAGCTAGTGAGAGCAAGAACAAAAGTGACTCCTGTGAAACAAATAAAGTACTACTACCCACGGTGTGGTAGCGGTAGTTCTGTATGAGTGAGGAAGTTGATGAAAGAGGTAGTGACCCAGCGAGATCACTGGCCATGGTCCGGTTATGAGTAGTGAAGTCAAGAGGAGCATGATACTTAGAGCGGTTAAGTTACTGGTGGTTAAACCAATGAGCGATGTTTGAATGGAGAATAGTTCAAAGCAAATGGATTGAGACTAGCGAGTGTTCAGATACTAAGTCCAAGTGATGGGATGTAATGGGAAGTAATGGTAAGGTATGTATGTTGAGTCCTTTTAACATATTCAAGCGCATACAATATTATTAGGCAAGTCCAGTAGCAAGAAAGAAAATAAACAGGGTATTAACTAAGAGGCGCACAGCATGCAGCGGCCCCTTGAGACACAAGGTAAATCCTGCTGTAGATTTAGTAACAGTGGAAGCAAAGTAACTACGCACCAATGGATCTAGATGGATTTGGATGGGACATGAGGGCATTGGCACAAGGATCCGGTAAGGGTTTGTGGAAGAAGTACAGTTCTGCTTTAGCGGAGCGAAAAGGCTATATACTCGCTATAAGGGAATTCTTTGGTTGCCACTGCAGATGGTAACAAGACAATTGTCAAAAACGGGGGTTTGACTGTCAACATGACTTTGCTCACTACAGCGGGAAGGCAGTCTCAAATGTATTCCTTACTGGCTCAGGATGCACAGGCAGCATTTCAAGACCTGCAGCCCACGTTGATTGATGGTACACATGAATGAATTTGTTTTGCTGATGAACCACATATTTGACACCCAAACATTGAGTCCCAGGAATTGTCCGGGTCAGCCCATGTCGGAGTTTGAATTTCTTATCCATCCATCAGTGACTCATATCATCACCTCTTCACCATCTGTCACTTTGATTGCCAGCATCACACTCTTGCATTAGCTATGCCTTGTAACTCCTGCATCCACATCTGGTACTCTGAATACTGGAAATCACTGGCAACCCATGAAGCTGAACCTTCAAGATATTTCTTGTACTTTGAATATGGCTGCATCATGCATCCATTCATGTATCTCTCAATACCAGATGGAGGCTGCTAACAACCCTCCCTCTTCTGCCCGGATCATGTACTTTAAAGCTGGGCTGCAATGGGAGATCAATGTAAGTGACTGATGACTGGATGACCAGATGACCAGCTGACTTTGGTGGGCAATGCTGATATTTCCAACAGACATTTGTTACACCACTCCTGCAGTACTCAGCTGCAAGAACATTGTTTCTGTTGTTCCAAGCCTGGTCACTCATATCCTGACATTGTATCCCATGCTCACCTGGAACACTGTTCCATATGACATCTTTGCATCCCACCTATGTCAGTTTGATGATATTGCAGCTCTGGGACATCTGTCCTGGATTATTCCCAGCTATGATACTCCATGGTGGATGGGACACACCACAATTCCGAATGACTCATGGCAATGGGGTCAAATCATGAGGTCCTGTGTCGCTCACTACCAGCATTGGATGGAAAATGGAGTTGGAGATGATGGCTTGGTTCTTCCCAAGGAGGTAAATGACTCATCAGGCCCATCAGTGATGGGACTTAAGATGATTTGAGCATGCCTGGTAGCATTGATGGAGGAGCAAAATGAGGGTATCCATGAGAAGATGGCAGAGGTGAAGATGTACACTGACATGCTACAGAGATTGAAGAGAGGCAGGGGAGTGGAGTCCTCTTCACTGTGTTCAGAATAGAGAGGTCTTCATTTCATACATGATGTAAAATTTATATTCCGTCTAAATTATTGTCTTGACTCCCAAATATTTAGTTCTGGATTTCAAGTTCTGAATGTAGAGTCCTAAATCCCGAATGCCGAGTGGCAAATGCCCAAGTGCTGAGATACTCAGAGTTTGGGACTCAATTAATGGGACTTGACTTCCAAATGCCGAGTGCCAAGTGCTGGGTGCCAGGTGCAGAGTCCTGAAACTAGAAACTCTTGATTCAAGACAAAACAGATATCTACCAAGCATGTGTGGAGCAAAGTTTTTTCATTGCCTCACATTTTTCTGAGTGCCAAGTGCCGAATCTTGAGTACCAAACCCCAAACCCCAAAATTGTGGACTACCAGATTTCAGGGTTTGGGGTTTGGCACTCAAGATTTGAGATGAAATAGATATCTACCAAAAATGTGTGGATCAAAGTTTTTTCTTTGTCTCACATTTTTCTGAGTCCCGAGTGAAGAAGCCCGAGTGCCGAACCCCAAAACTGTGGCCTACTGGATTTTGGGGTTTGGGGTTTGGCACTAAAAATGTGTGGATCCAAGTCTCTTTATTTGTTCTGAGTCCTGAGTCCTGGGTGCCGGGTGCAAAGTCCTGAAAATAGACACTCAAGATTCCAGACGACAATGATACCTACCAAAAATGTGTGGATTAAAATCTTTTTATTGCCCCATATGTGTCTGAGTCCCATGTGCAGAATCCTGAGTACCAAACTGCACCCTGACGTTGTGGACTACTGGAGTTCGGAGTTCAGGGTTCGGCACTTAAAATGTGTGGATCAATATCTTTCACATTGTTATGAGTCCCGAGTGCCAGGTGCCAGGGTTTGGGGTTCGGCACTCAAAGTGTGTGAATCAATATCTTTGTATTGCCTCACATTGTTCTGAGTGCTGAGTCCCAAGTGCTGGGTGCCAGGGTTTGGGGTTTGGCACTTAAAATGTGTGGATTAATATCTTTCATATTGTAATGAGTCCTGAGTCCCGAGTGCTGGCTGCCAGGGCTCGGGGTTCAGCACTTAAAATGTGTGAATCAATATCTTTGTATTGCCTCTGAGTCCTGAGTGCTGGGTGCTGGGGTTTGGGGTTCGGCACTCAAAATGTGTGGATCAAAGTCTCTTCATTGCCTCAAATTGTTCTGAGTCCCGAGTGCTGTGTGCCGGGTGCACAGTCACAAAACTAAAAACTTGAGATTCAAGATGAAAAGATATTTACCAAAAATGTGTGGATCAATGTTTTTTCATTGCCTCACATTTTGCTGAGTCCTGAGTGTCGAACCTGAGTTCTGACTATTGAGTGCTGAATTCCGAATATTGAGTCCCAAATTTCGAGTATTGAGTCCTGAGTGCCAAGATACTCAGAGTTCGGGACTCAATTCATGGAACTCGACTTCCGAATGCCAAGTGCCAAGTGCCAAATATTGTGTATTGAGTTCCAGATATCGAGTACATTGAATATTGAGTTCCGGAAATGTTGATGCTCTAATTGGTACATGGTATTTGTGTGTTGCTACTAACATGGGTAACTACTCTTTCTACTTCTTTGATCTTTCACAGCATGGTTAGTATGCAGCCATTGACCATAGCCCATCCACATGAGGGAACCCCAGCATAAATGTGAACAGAATCTCTCATATACCATGCCCAAGCAATCCGATCCCCTTCCACTCCATGAACCCCATGTCTGACAATCCTTCCAGAAAACGCAATCATACAGCCGGAATCATACCTGAACTCCAGCTGAAGGCTTGGCATACTCATCCAAGCATTAGAATAGTTCCCCATGGTGGTGAGAATATTGAAGCATTCAGGAATGGATAAATGGTCTTGATGATTGGGGGTTTCCCGATTGGAAATGATGGAGAGGGTGTTAAACATGGTGTAACGAACATATTGGCGCTGGGCTTAAAACCCCATATTTTGACACCCGTCTCATGTCTACAGGAGTTACCACTAGTCCATGGCCTTCTTACCCCTCTAGCAGTAACCGGCAGCATCCCACGCTTACCGCACACCGTACCGACTGCCGCACCATGTTCCATGAACTGATGTCCTTCCATGTCCTTGCCGCGTCCGCATAGCTCCATTTGGTGCGTAGTTTGTTTCCTGTTCGTTATCACTGATTCCACGGCAAGCGTTATTACATGTTGCCTCATGCCGCAGCGCCTTGTGCTATGTTTACTTACGGCGGTTACTACACTCCAGCGCTACTGATCTCGCCTTGAGTATTCCGAGTACATACGAATTAGGATATAAGCACCGCATACCCCACACGATAGAGCACCTGATTTTACACCATCGCATGTACTATAGGTCAGGATTATTGTCCAGCTCTGGATCAACCCAGTAGTGGACATAGTCTTTAAAATTCCCTTATCGCTCGTTAATACATCACGCTCGTTCTCCGTTACCACTGGCATACCGCTGGACTTTTGATTGTTACTTTTGACTGAACTTCTCACGCTCCGCTACTTTACCACTGAAAGTACTGCAGACTTTACTGTTTCTTTGCACCGCTCGCAACCTTACCGCTACCACTGAGACCACCGCTCGACATCGCTCGCTAGATGCAACTGTTACTGACCTTATCTCGACGACGGTAGCACCGCAGTGCACGACGCAAGTTCAGGCGGTATCATCGCTGACCGCGGCAACTTACCGCTGACTCAGACGCTTGTTTCGCAAATAAGTTAGACTCAAACTTGACCATACTAAATAGGCATCCCCCTTTAGGGTCGAACGCTCTTGTTCTTACAAGTGAAGCAGACTAGACGGAGCGCAAGACTAACATACTAGTTTAGGCAGCGGTTTATCTACAGCCCAAGCTAGGTTGTATCTTTACAATGGTGTAGCGAACAAAGTCACGCTGACCATGAAAGTGCTGTTTTACACAAGTTTCTCATTACTGCCTACAGCGGCTACCGAGAAAACCCCTATAGCAAGCATTACCCCTTTTTGCTTCGCTGGTACCATTTTCGCTCCATGGATCCTTGCCCCTTACCAAATCTCGCTACTGATGTCCTCCTGTCCCTTCCATTTCTGTCTAAGATCCATTGATGTGTAGCATATTCATTTCCACTGTTACTAAAGCTACGGCAAGACTTACCTTACCTTCCATGACACCACTTGCTCGCTGCATGCCTCTTAGCTAAATATCTCTATCTCGCTACCATTCTCGCTATGTATTCCGGCTGTTCACAGTACATGTTAAAAAGGACTCTTTGCACATTCCGGTACTTTTACTTTTCCCTCTATGGTACACATGGTACTTAGGAATTGTCACCACTACTGTCTCTAATGGAATAAAGTCTTTTGCCGAAGTCACTTTCTCTTAAGTATTGTTTTACTGCTGCATGCACCACCGCTCTTTACTGCTTTCCCACACTTCACCACTGTTTTACCGCCAGTTTCCCACGCCTTACCGCAGTTTTACCGCATGCACTACCGCAGTTTTACCACTCACACTACCGCTACTTTACCGCTATCTTCCCGCACTCTACCACTACTTTACTGCTACTTTCCCATGGAGCAGAGGTCACCACTAGCATCTCGCTACCTCTGACGGCAGTCTTGCACCACAGGTTGGGCATTATTGAACTATATTAACTTAGCATTCCCTTTAGGGTCGAATGCTCTTGCTTTGCAAGTGAAGCAGACTAGACAGAGCGCAAGACTCGCATACTAGTTTAGGCCATAGTTCATCTACAGCCCAGGCTAGATTGTATCTTTACAACAGATGCCCAGTACTGCAGGGTCTCTGGCATCTGTGGCAGTTCCTTGCTCACTTGCCTTATCTCCGAGGTTTGACAAGGCTCGTAACCCTGCAAAGTACTGCTGAGGATGCATGACCCTGAGTGCCGCCGATGCGATGGCTGCCGGCCTTGCAATAGCTTTGAGGATATTCTTGGAGGAAGGTCCCTTCAATGATGCAGATACCTCCAGATCAGACAGATTCTATGGGATTGGTGAATTTGACTGCAGAAATCACCATCTCATCAGATCCTACCTTGTGTCCCTGTTGAAACCATGCCAGAGATAAATTGATGCATCTGGGAGTTGACCCAACATTTTCATTTTCCGAGCCCTGTTTGAACCATTCTTGATTATATTGCCAATTGCCATCAGCCTTTACACTTTTTTCGAGGCTTGGACCCAGCAAATTGGTGGCCGCCCTAATTTCCTTCTGTAGGTACCATTTGATATTCAATATCCATTGAGTAACAATCTACATTACGCACCTGGGTGGTCTTGGTCAGGGTGTCCGGGAGGTACCATGCAATGATGGTACCAGAAGCATCGAGAATTGTGGCAGGTTTGTCCACCAACTTTGTGCCCTCATGGCCAGAAGGACACCTCTCAAGCAACTTCTCCTCCTTCTCGCCATTATGCCCAGTGTTCTTTGGGGATATCAATTTGCTATATCTTGCAATATCAATCTGCATCTTAACTGTCATGAAGGAATTTGAATGATCAAACAAATTTTCAACATCTGCAGGAAGACCCACTGGGATTTTTATATGCCTTTATGAGTACATCAGCCAAGCGATCACACGCCATCACCAGATCAGTGTCCAGGTTCGGAGAAGGTATAACTGGGTCTCCTCCAGTCTTCTCTTCATTGAATTTCTGTTCAGTGAAACAAAGAAACTAGCGCTGGCCTAAGTATAAGCGCAGCGTTAATCCTACTAAAGGTGCGAGTGAGATGTTTGACCCAAGAGGACTGCAGATAGAAGCAATTCCTTCAAAGTTAGTGCGAAGGAAACAATGAAGTACTAATATGGCAATGAGGATTCCAACTTCCAAGGTTAGTGGCAGTAGCGGTATATCGGCGGTACTAGCGCAGTGTCAGCAGTACACATGCAGTAATGATAGGTGCAATGGTTAGCTAGCGAGAGCAAGAACAAAGTTACTTGGGCGAGATGAAAATGTTGTAACTACCAGCAGTGCGGCAGCGGCAACTTCCGTACGAGCGGGAACGCAGATGAGAGAGAAAACAACCCAGTGAGATCACTGGCCGCGGACTGGTTACGAGTAGCAAAGTCAAAAGTCACGCAGTACTTTGAGCAGTAAAGTTACTGGTGGTTAAATCAATGAGCGAAGTTCGAACAGAGAAGAGTTCTAAGGCAAATAGATTGCGACTAGCGAGCATTTCAGATACTATGTCCTAGTGAAGGGATGTAACAGGAAGTAAAAGTAACAGTATGTATGTTCAGTCCTTTTTAACATATGTGAGCGCGTACGAGATAGCTATGCGAGTCCGGTAGCGAAAAAGAAAATAAACGGGGTACTTAATTATGAGGCGCACAGCGTGCAGCGTCCCCTTGAGATGTAAGGTAAATCCTGCCGTAGGTTTAGTAATGGCGGAAGCAAGGTAACTATGCACCAATGGATTCTAGACGGAATAGGACAGGACATGAGGGCATCAGCGCGAGGATCTGGTAAGGGTTCATGGGAGAAGAACGGTTCCACCTTTGTGGAGCGAAAAGGCTATTTCATTGCTATAATGAAGTTCATTGGCTGCCACCGCAGACGTTAACGAGACACTTGTCGAAAACAGGGTTTTGATGGTCAGCGTGACTTTTCTCGCTACATCGGTGAAACAAAGAAACTACTGCTGGCCTAAGTATAAGCGCAACGAGAATCCTACTGAAGGTGCGAGTGAGATGTTCAACCCAAGAGGACTGCGATAGAAGCAATTCCTTCTAAGTTAGTGCGAAGGAAATGCGAAAGGCCTAATATAGAAACAAAGACTTCGACTTCCAAAGTTGGCGGCAGTACTAGCGTGATGCCAGCGGTACCCGCACGGTAAGAGTAGCTGTAGCGGTTAGCTAGCGAGAGCAAGAACAAAGGAAACTCCTGCGAAACGAATATAATGTCACTACCCGCGGTGCGGTAGCAGTAGTGGTCATGGCAGCTCCATACAAGCGAAGCAGGCGACAAAAGAGGCGGTGAAAGAGGTAGCGACCCAGTGAGATCACTGGCTGCGGTCCAGTTACAAGTAGCAAAGTCAAAAGTTGTGCAGTACTTTGAGCGGTTAAGTTACCAGTGGTTAAGTCGATGAGTGAGATTCGAACAGAGAAAGGTTCAAAGGCAAATAGAAATAGATTCCAACTAGTGAGCATTCTGATACTAAGTCCAAGTGATGGGATGTAATGGGAAGTAACAGTAATGGTATGTATGATGAGTCCTTTTGACATATCAAAGCGCATACAAGATTATTAGGTGAGTCCAGTAGTGAGAAAGAAAATAAACAGGGTATTAGTTAAGAGGTGCACAGCATGCAGTGGCCCCTTGAGATGCAAGGTAAATCCTGCCGTAGATTTAGTAATGGCAGAAGCAAAGTAACTATGCACCAATGGATCTAGATGGATTTTGACAGGACATGAGGGCATCGGCGCGAGGATCCAGTAAGGGTTCATGGTGTAGCGAGCAAAGTCATGCTGAGTGTCAAACCCCCATTTTTGACAAGCATCTCGTTACCGTCTGCGGCGGCAACCAAAGAATTCCCTTATAGCGAGTATATAGCCTTTTCGCTCTGCTAAGGTGGAACCGTACTCCTTCCATAGACCCTTACCGGATCCTCGCGCCGATGCCCTCATGTCCCGTTGTAAAGATACAACCTAGCTTGGGCTGTAGATAAACTACTGCCTAAACTAATATGTGAGTCTTGTGCTCCATCTAGTCTGCTTCACTTGTAAGAACAAGAGTGTTCGACCCTAAAGGGGGATGCCTATTAGTATGGTCAAGTTTGAGTCTAACTTATGTGCAAAACAAGTGTTGTGGTCAGTGGTAAGTTGCCGCGGTCAGCGATGATACCACCAGAACTAGCGTCGTGTGTAGCGGTGCTTCCGTGGTTGAGGTAAGGTCAGTAACAGTTGCATCAAGCGAGCAATGTCGAGCGGTGGTCTCAGCGGTAGCGGTAAGGTTGTGAGCGGTGCAAGGAAACAGTAAAGAAGTCTGCAGTACTTTCAGCGGTAAAGTAGCGGTGTGTGAGAAGTTGAAGTTCAGTCGAAGTAACAGTCAAAAGTCCAGTGGTATGCCGGTGGTAACGGAGAACGAGCGTGATGTATTAATGAGCGATAAGGGAACTTTAAAGACTATGTCCACTACTGGGTTGATCCAGAGCTAGACAATAATCCTGACCTATAGTACGTGCGATGGTGTAAAATCAGGTACTGTATCGTGCGGGGTACGCGGTGCTTATATCCTAAATTGTATGTACTTGGAATACTCTAGGCAAGATCAGTAGCGCTGGAGTGTAGTAACCGCCGTAAGTAAACATAGCACGAGGCACTGCGGCATGAGGCAACATGTAATAAGGCTTGCCGTGGAATCAGTGATAACGAACAGAAAACAAACGATGCACCAAATGGAGCTATGCGGACACGGCAAGGACATGGAAGGACATCGGTACATGGAATGTGGTGCGGCAGTTGGTATGGTGTGCGGTAAGCGTGGGATGCCGCCAGTACTGCTAAAGGGGTAAGATGGCCATGGACAAGTGGTAACTCCTGTAGACATGAGACGAGTGTCAAAAAATAGGGTTTTAAGCCCAGCGCCAATATGTTCGTTACACCCTCCAAATCCGTCTAGATCCATTGGTGCATAGTTACTTTGCTTCTGCCATCACTAAATCTACGGCAGGATTTACCTTGCATCTCAAGGGGCCGCTGCATGCTGTGCACCTCTTAACTAATACCCTGTTTATTTTCTTTCTCGCTACTGGACTCACCTAATAATCTTGTATGCGCTTGAATATGTTAAAAGGACTCATCATACATACCGTTACCATTACTTCCCGTTACATCCCATCACTTGGACTTAGTATCAGAACACTCACTAGTTGGAATCTATTTGCCTTTGAACCTTTCTCCGTTTGAATCTCGCTCATCGACTTAACTGCCTGGTAACTTAACCGCTCAAAGTACTGCACAACCTTCGACTTCACTACTCATAACCGGACCGCGGCCAGTGATCTCACTGGGTTGCTACCTCTTTCTTCAACTACCTTGCTCATATGGAACTACCACTACCACTGCCACACCACAGGTAGTGGTATTATATTTGTTTTGCAGAAGTCACTTTTGTTCTTGCTCTCGCTAGCTAACCACTACAGCTATTCATACCGTGTGAGTACCACTGACATTGCGCTAGTACCGCCGATATACCATTGCTGCCGCTAACCTCAGAAGTCAGAATCTTCATTTCCTCATTAGTACTTTCTTGATTCCTTCGCACTAACTTAGAAGGAATTGCTTCTATTGCAGTCCTCTTGGGTCGAACATATCACTTGCACCTTCAGTAGGATTATCATTGCACTTATACTTAGGCCAGCGGTAGTTTCTTTGTTTCAACAGAATAAGAATGGTCCCACCTTAGCGGAGCGAAAAGGCTATTTGCTCACTATAAGGGAATTGCTCGGTTGCCACCGCAGATGCTAATGAGACGCTTGTCAAAAACAGGGTTTGACAGTCAGCGTGACTTTGCTCACTACATCAGTATATTCACCTGCTTCATAAGTGACAGCCAGGGCCCAAGTGCGCCAGATTTTTATGTCAGAAGTGGACATGGAAGAAGTGTTCATGTTGGAAGTTGATATTGGGAAATTAGACGCTGAATGCTGGATGTCCAGACTTTGGTGTTAAAGGGGGTGGAGATAGCAAGAATCAGATAAGGGAGCCTTGGATGATGTTGGCTTTCAAAGATGTATTATCATCCATTGCTCAATGAAATACCAGATGATTGGATGTGTGCTGGATATCAGATATTCATTTGTCGAGACCCAGGTCTTGGAACTCAGTACCCTTAACTCAAATTTCGGTGGTCAGAACTTGGCATCTCATAGGGCAATCAATTTTTGCACCCCGGTGTCCACATTCTACAAGACAACCTAAGTGCCATAAAAGGCCATGTCAAGCAAGCACATATGCAAGATAACACCCGAAAGAGCGAGCTACTTTATGAGGTATTCTTCAGAACGCTGCCAGACGATGACCAAGTGAACCCAGACTTCGACTACGACCCTCCAATATGTGAATTCAGACCAATCACGAACCAGCAAGTACACAGAGCAATCGCGAAACTATCACCGTTCAAAGCCCCAGGACCCAATGGGATAAGCAACGTAGTATTCATGAAATGCGCTGACCTTCTTGTACCATTCATGGCACCAATATACAGAGCTACATTCACCCTTGAAGTGTACCCGAACGAATGGAAATGTTCCTCGACGATCGTACTCAGGAAGCCAGGAAGGCCAGACTACAGTGTCCCGAAGGCATATAGACCGATAACGCTATTAGACACGATGGCTAAGATCCTTTCATCATGTGTTGCCGACGATCTAACATATATTGCAGAAGAACACCATCTATTACCCCCAACCCACTTCGGCGGTCGACCGGGACGATCAACGGTAGACTCCCTCCACCTGCTAACTAAGTTCATAACAAACAACCACGTTTCCCTACTCTTCCTTGACGTAAAGGCGGCCTTCCCGAGCGTGGTAGCAAGCAAGCTACTACACAACCTCAGAAAAGCAAGAATACCAAAGGAATATGTAGATTGGTACAAACAAAGACTGGACAACAGAACGACGCATCTCTTTTTCGACGACTACCAGTCAAACTTGTTCAATGTGTCAGATGGACTAGACCAGGGATGTCCGCTATCCCCAATGGGCTTCATCTTCTACAACGCACCAGTCCTGCGAGTCGCAGACCCGAGACCCAGCAAAGGAGAACTGAGTCTAGGATTCATCGACGATGTAGCGCTAATAGCAAGAGGGCACTCATACGAGGAATCAAACGCAAAGGTCAAAAACATGATGGAAAAGCAAGGAGGTGCACTTGACTGGAGCGAGGAATACAACGCTGAGTTTGAGCTAGACAAAACTGCACTAATTTGTCTTTCCAGGATATGAGTTCAAAGCACCGAAAACCCCAACAAGACAGTCCCTACGCCACGAGTACCCATCACCATCCGCGATCACACAATCCAACCTTCGAAGTTGCACAAATTTCTAGGAATCATCATCGACGAAAATCTAAACTTCAAGGAGCAGGCGGCCCACGCACTGGCCAAAGGAACGAAGTATGCGCTAGCATGTAGCCGGATGATACGTCCGACGAAGGGAATACACGGGAAACTGATGAAAAAACTGTATGAGGGAGTAATTGTCCCGAAGATGTTGTACGCCGCAGATGTGTGGTGCGCAGGTCTAGTAGAAAAGGGGAGGGGGAAAAGGGGGAAAGGGCGAGGAGCAAGAGGCTTCGCCTCGCAGATGGCGCGAGTGCAGAGAATGGCAACCATATCAATTGTGGGAGGACTAAGATCAAGTCCCACAGACATGCTAGACGCGCACGCTAATGTACTACCTTTTCAGCAGACTCTTCGAAAAGCGTGCTACAGAGCCACGCTCAGAATGGCGACACTCCCACAGAAACATCCACTAGCCAAGGGAATCAAGAACGCATACGATTACGGCAAAGAGAGAGATTTTAAGGGGAAAAAATGCTATCCATCCCCACTGCATAAGCTGATGTACGAATTCAGGATCAACCCATCGACGGTGGAAAATATAGACCCAGTCAGACACTACCCCAAGTGGGAGCCGGATGTAGACATCCACATAGCGGAGAAGGCCGAGACAGCAAAGATAGAAGACGGACTCGCCGATGAAAACCTAAGGGCGTACTCAGACGGGTCAATGGTGGATGGGGGAGTTGGAGGAGCAGCAGTGGTCATGAGAGGCAACGAAGTGATAGGAAGCAAGAGGTTTCACTTGGGGAGCGACCACGAGCATATGGTCTATGAAGCAGAGTTGGTGGGGATGATATTAGCAGTACAACTGCTGAAGGAGACGGGAGGAAGAAGGGGCACCATATCCCTAGGTGTCGACAATCAGGCAGCGATAAGAGCAACCGAAGCTTTCCGCTCACAGCCAGGACACTACCTCATGGACCAATTCCACGATGATCTTAGAAGACTCATCCCTGAGCACGACGAAAGAAAACTCAAAGTCAGATGGATGCCAGGCCATGTAGGGATACCAGGGAATGAAGAGGCAGACACTCACGCGAAACGCGCCACACGAGGCGAATCATCAGACACACGAGCCCAGCCAAAGTCGCTCCTAACCGAGGAAGGAGAACTCAGAATCCTACCAAGGAGCAAAGCGGCACTAAGACAACACTTCTACGCAAAGATCAAAAAAGAGGCCACCACCATCATGGAGAACTCACCGCGCTACACACTGCTCAAATCAGTCGACACGTCAGCACCATCAAAGAAGTTTGCAAAGAAGATAGAGAAGCTACCGAGACGTCACAGCTCACTGATGTTTCAACTCCGCACGGGACATATAGCACTCAACAAACACCTCAAATGAATAGCGAAATCCCCAACGGCGCGTTGCCCAGCATGCGAAAACCATGACGAAACGGTACACCACTTCATCCTAGTCTGCCCAGCATACGTGAACCAGAGAGAACAAATGAGGAAAGAAGTCGGAGCAAGACAATGCAAAATCGAGTACCTGCTGAACGAAAGCAAGGGAATGAGAGCAACGTTGACGTACATCGCGCGCACGAGAAGATTGGAACAAACCTTTGGAGATGTAACCCCCCAGCGGAAAAGGAGAAGGAATAGAGGAAATGCGACAACAAGTCGCACAAATCATATCAAGAGCCTGAAGAAGGCCCTAACGTCCGCGCGCAAGCCAGGACCACTGTATAGCATAGACAACCAAAAAACGGACCAAAGCATATACGAATAGATTAGATGTACAGTAGGTAGTGTCCATCATAGGGCATAGCCCCAACGGACAATAAACAAGGATCAAAAAAAAAAAAAAAAAAGCGAGCACATGCTGCTCTCTTCAGAAGAATCTTAACTTTGGTTGGCCATCGGTTGGCCATTATCATGGAAAGTATTCTCGGAACTCGGAACTTGGTATGCTTCATCTGAATTTCGGGGGTTGGAACTGGGTGTCTTGTAGGGCAACACAAGCCTCGCACCCCGGTTTCCATTCTACAAGACAACCTAAGTGCCATAAAAGGCCATGTCAAGAGAGCACCTGCTGCTCCCGGAACTTGGTATGCTTCACTCGAATTTCGGAGGTCAGAACTGGGTGTCTTGTAGTTTTCACATTCTACAAGACAACCTAAGCACCATGAACGGCCATGTCAAGAGAGCACATGCTGCTCTCTTTGGAAGAATCTCAACTTTGGTTGGCCATTTATCATGGAAAGTATTGACTGAATTATGTGTCAAGACCTGGGTCTCGGAACTTGGAACCCGGTATGCTTCATTTGAATTTCGGGGGTTGGAACTGGGTGTCTTGTAGGGCAACACAAGCCTTGCACCCCAGCTTCCACATTCTACAAGACAACCTTAGCGCCATAAAAGGCCATGTCAAGAGAGCACCTGCTGCTTTGGGAACTCAGTAACTGTGATTTATTACCTCCTCTGATTTGGATGATATGCAACTACCTCAGCTCCATCATGTCTACAACTATCATACACATGGGCCCACCCGTCTATATTCTATACCACCCTCAGCCCACCCATCTAATACCCATCTAATTTAATATGTGTCTGGGCCCACCTGTCATATACCATACTTCTGATCCCAGATCCGATCAATTCTATTTCTGTCCAGTCCACAGATCCTGTCCGGATTGCCCATCCAAATGTGCCCACTTCTCGCACTCTAACTCCCTTGTGGATATCTGCGTCTGTCTCCTTTTGTCATTCCTTCTGTTTCCGGTATCCTGGCTGTGTATATTTCTGTCCTGTGTCACTGATCCGTTACCTGTGTTTCATTTCCGATTCGTGCTTACTGATCTGCTGTACATTAACTAATAGACTTCCATTATACATCATACATAGCCCTTGGTCTTGGACTCCTTGATTATCCATGCTAGTTACTTACAGTATATAAACCACTTGTAGATCTCCATAGAACCTTAGTTTGAATATCATCTTAGATTCTGCTCATTCTGCTTCCTCCAGACTTGAGTCACTTTCCACTCTAAGTCATCTTCCGAGACTTGGGATTGATTCTTTTAGTCTATATCTCCGACTCTATCTTTGGATAGTCTACCTCTGTTAGTTTCTAGTTAGGAACTTGTTCTGAAGCTAGCCTTAATCCTTGTTCCATCCCTATGCTCCGGATAACCTTCGGATGTATCATAACCGATACCTTTGGACGTCTGGATCCGTCACGCAACTCCTTCCGGATCTTCAGATGTATACCTACTCTCTGAAATAAGGGGCATTACTCGGGAAAGGGGCACAATGCATGAGCTGAGGCCAAAGCCCTTCAGATCTTTCACCCTTTGAGTACGGTCTTAACACCACCTGTGTATGTGATAACAAGTACCCTTCACATACCTGTCTATCTGATACACATCTATCTTGATACACCCATCTACATAATATCCAACTACCTCAGCCCATCTGTCTACCAAATATTCATGTACATCGGCCCACTCATCTACTCTACATATTCCTTGCATGGGCCCACCCGCCATCATCGGGAATAATATTCCTCCCGGCCCATCCATCATGAACGAGGATATTTCTACCATGGGCCCATGGTCCGCTGGCCCATATCATATGGGATATTATGCATGTCCGTTCACTCGTATAATATGGAGATAGTTCACTGTAATATGTGGGTGCGAGGCCCTGACTGTCAAGTTGCCGGAAGCTCAAGAGCATAAGGTTCCAGATTGTCTTGGCATGTTGAGCCAAGACAGATACACCTTTCTTGTCCTGTAAGTATGTACATGCAACATTAACGCCTTGCACCATGCACCCAGATCCTCAAGATGAGCTTCCAGAAGTTCCAGGCATGGCTGATGTCATCTTTGGATACTGGTCCTGCCATTCCTTTCTTGTCCATTATTTGATGGATGGATAGTCCTTCCAATCAAGTTCTCGATCAGACTCTGCAGGGACTATTCTCAGGCTGTCCACTCGGGAAGGCTTCTCGTTGGCAATGGTATTCAAGGTGTCATACAGGGGTGATGATAATGATGATGTCAAGGACACAGAGCTCGCGGAACCACGCATATTAATGATTACATTTCTATATCAGTTTTTTTTGAGTGTATATATGCATATATCCAGTTGAATCAACTTACTGTAAAGTCTGGCATGTCATTGTCACAACCCACAAACAAATTAACGCAAGGGCAGAGACTAGGACTCAAACAAAGGTTATTCCAAAAGAAAAGAGGAGCAAGGACGTCTTGGATTGCTACAGTGTAGATACAAGAGGTTTGAACTAAAGAACTACTACAGCGAAACTAGCTAACTATATACACATATTGAAACTGAGATATAAACTGAGTTTGAAACTACTAACCAATCATAAAATAGAAGTGAGAATCATATGATGTGATAATTGTGACATAGTTATGACATCATATTCTAGAAGGTTCTAAGATCATGTGATACTATCTTATCTTATCTTATCCGATAGCATCATAGAAAATCTCTTCATCTTCATCAGGGATTTCAGTTATAGAAGCGGATATTGGAATTTCAATAGGGTTAGGGTTTGTCTTAGCACTGGGTTCAGATGCTTTAGGAAAATTAAGAAAGGAATAATTATTTGTATTTTGGAATTTGTGACAGTCGTATTGAGACCAGCATTCTCATTGACAAGCCTAAGTCTATCAGCTTGTAGACTGGCAACAGCATGCTGTAATTCAGTGAGCTGCTGTTTAAGTTGAGCAACAAGACCGTTGTTGGAGTCCTTGCATGCCAATGGATCTTGGCTGAGTAGAGAATCTAGAGAATCTAGATACATCTCAGACTCACCATGTGTTTTATATAAGAATACGAGCTTCAATACATCAATGTAATTAATATGATGACTCATGCTAGGTTCTCGAATTGCTGTCGGGTGACACAAATAGTATATGTTGCTGGGCCCAATATTCGGATCAAATGGCTGTGATAACAATCATGAAGTATTGATTTGAGATGTTAAGGAGTTGAGGTATCTAACAGATGAGATTATGTTTTTGAGGGACATGATGGTATGAGTTTGAGGCATGCTCAATTGGACTCAAGTCAAGAAAGGAAACTCACCAAGTCCACTACCAGGCATCATTATGCTACCACCAGCTGTCCAAGACTTTCTGGACATGTCCTCTGATCCAGATCTTGATGGTTATCAAGCTGATACCAGGTGAGCTAGACCTGTTGTGACGAACAAACTCACGCTGAGCTTGAAACGGCACATTTTCATATAGGTGTCACATGGCTATCATTATCCTTACCCTTTGGCTTCACCATCCTACTTTACCATGCGTTTACCCCTATCTAACAGTATCATCCCACACTCCAAAGGCCTCATTGCAGCTTAGCAGCTGTACTACAGCAACTTTCCCACGAAGTGGTGATCTTCGGCAATCTCCGTGAACCCATTTGGAATCCTCAAGCAAGATTCACCGTCCGTCCAATGTCCATCCAGTCTCGCCGGTACGTGATGTTTTGTAAACTGTAGTGCAGTCTTATTACATGTCTGCTGTGTGTTAATCCTATCCCTTCCGTTTCCGTAGCTATTCCTTTCATATAAAATTCCTAGGGACCCATACTCTTTCCTTACTTCCCTCCTATAGTACACATGGTACTTAGGAATAGTCACCATTACTGTCACTATGAATAAAGTCCTTTACTGAAGTCACTGTTTCCTTAAGAATTGCTTTACCGCGGCACGCACCACCGCTCTTTACCGCTTTCCCGCGCTTCACCACTAGCGCTACCGCTTTCTCACGCTTCACCGCTACACTACCGCTTGTTTTACCACAGAAGTTCCTGCACTTACCGCAGTTTTACCGCTCATACTACCACAGTTTTACTGTTCATGCTACTGCTTGCCTACCGCATTCCCACGCTTACCACTAGTTTTACCGCAAGTTTCCCATGGACCGGAGGTCACCGCTAGCATCTCACTACCTCTGACAGCAGTCACGCACCACAGGTTAGGCAATATTGAACTATACTAACTTAGCATTCCCTTTAGGGTCGAACGTTCTTGCCTTCGCAAGTGAAGCAGACTAGGTAGAGCACAAGACTCGCATACTAGCTCAGGCCATGGTTTATCTACAGCCCAGGCTAGATTGTATCTTTACACCATGTTTTTTGGTTCAAGATCTAACAATTTTATCTAGTATTAATACAGATGATTCCAATGGCACCTGCTCTAGTACCCTGTCATGACTTTGTCAGACAACCTACTTTCCAATCCCACATGTTGGCCATCTTCTCATGCTTGCAGGATTTGTGCATGTCTGGTGTCGCTAATGGAATTACCACAAGTCACAAAGTGAGATTTTATCTTTATCTTTGGACCCTTCTCACTTGAGCAAATGTAGTGTGGCTACAACCACACCACTGGCTCTGAAAAATGATCCAAGCAGCATCACAGAACCAGAAAGCGAGCCCAAGGATACACCTATACCATCTGCACCACCTGCTCTTCTCCCTCCAAAAAATGATCTGAGCAGCATCACAGAACCGGAAAGTGACGTTGAAGAACCACCAATCAAGACCCCAATCAAGGGTGCAACCACCACTCCCAAAAAGAAAAGCTTCTTCAACACTCCGAGTCCCCCAGGACCTGACTCATTGTATTGAAAGTATGTGTCATGAGACAAGGATGCAAAGTGGTATGATCGGTCAGGAACAGATCAGAGTTTTGATGCTGTTCATAAAATAAAGGTGGAGCTGCGCGACCTCCATTAAATAGTGTTGTAACTGATTCAATAGTGTGAATGTAAATATGCTTGTGTCCCTCATTGAACCAACTTCTCTTCTGATGGGATCACTGTTATGACCATGCAAAACCAGAGATTAGTAAGAAGTCCTGGTCTTACATGGGGTTGTACCGGAGGGTTGTAAGTCAAAGGGGCTTGGCCTCAGCTCGTACGCTGTGCCCCTTACCCGAGTATGTGCCCTTAATTTCGGATGAAGTCCAAGGGAGAGTTCTGGTGGAGTCCAGATGGAGGGTCCGGACGAACTCTAAGGCAGGATAGCTCAACAAAGCTCCGATGGACTTCCAGATGAGCGTGGGAATGCGCCGGAACTATTTCCGGAAGGTAGGGAGTAATGGTAACACTACTGGAACAAGTTCCAAGTCGAACAGATGAAGGATGGTCCACTGGACAAAGTCCAGGGCAGGATAGGAGCAGAGCTCCGGAGGGAAAGATGATTCATAGATGTCAGAGGATAGGATAGGATGGATCCGGAGGACTAGGGGTCCGAAGGTCCGGAGCTCAGACAAACGGACGAGCGGATGAACGGACGAGCGGACGAACGGACGAGCGGAGGAGCGGAGGAGCGGAGGAGCGGAGGAGCGGAGGAGCGGAGGAGCGGAGGAGCGGAGGAGCGGAGGAGCGGAGGAGCGGAGGAGCGGAGGAGCGGAGGAGCAGAGGAGCGGATGATCGGATGAGCATAGCTCTGTGGATCTTAGAGGAAGTGTTGGCTACTAGAGAGGAGTAGGTCCGGATATGGTGTAGAGATAGTATAGACTACTCCGGACAAGGTCCGGAATAGAAACAGACAGTATAAGACTACCAACGGTAGAGTCGGAGGTGAAACAGATGATAGATGGAGATGGATGAAGTCCGAAAGGATTTATATGACATAGGATCAAAGCTCCGGCCTAGGGAGTGATCCCATAGGCCTGAGTCGGAAGCTTACAAGGGCCGGAGCCCAAGTGCAAGAAGGGAGATGGAGTTATATAGACATGATAACAGGATACAGAGTAATCAAAGGAATATACAGAAGTAGGAACAATGAATCAGACTAAGGTCTGCAGGAGTTGTACTACAAGTTTTTATACTGTAGGCGCATGCCGAGGGTAAGTACGGATAGTCCGAGGCTATGTCTGAAGCATACGGAAACACATTAGTAAGTACAGCGGGACATAAGGCTATGAACTCGGAGATGAAGCTCGTACGAAATACTTATCAAGACGGAGGCAGAGATCACCGAGAACCGGAAGCACAGAGATACCCAGAGCCGGAGACACAGGTATATTCTAAAAGGGGTAATGCGCAGGTGCGCGGGAATAGTTCGGATATGAACTCGGATCGGATATGGACACGGATCGGATATGGACATGGATCGGATATGGACACGGATCGGATATGGACACAGATCGGATATGGACACGGATCGGATATGGACACAGATGGATATGGATTGGAGTGGATGGGTGGATCGGATATGTGAACTGGATTGGATGGGTCGATCAGATATGTGTAGGTTGGGTGTCTGGATGTCCATGGATTGGATTTGATCTAGACCCGAATGTACGGTATATGACAATCACCTTCTGATGATGGGATCAGCTTCTGATAATGCATCTGATGATGTGATTACAACATACCTTCTATTCCTCATCAAGTACATCCTCCTCAATACCACTTATTCTCAATATATCTAATCCTGGTCGTTCAATAAGGTAGAAAAGAATGCCATTGATACCTGGAAATTGGTGGGGAACCATTGCAACTACTGATTGAATAGTAGTAACCTCAACCAATCTCAATGAGGCATCTGCATGATATGTACATGCAAAGACCATTTGGAAAGACTGCTCGAGGAGTTCTGAGTGTGGTTGACTAAATTCAGAAACCAGCACGAATGTTGTTTTCTGCTGATTGTGAATCATCATATTCATATTGAAGTAGAAGTAGACTTCAGCAATGCTTGTATGTCTCTCAATGAGTAACTTTAAATTAAAAATCAATATATGTGATCAATCAATCAATCAAAAAACTTACCTTCACATTCTGTGCCATTCTTGGCTGCTGTCATATACCGTACATTCAGGTCTGATCCATGGACATCTGGACACCCAATCAACATCCATCCGATCTGATTCACTTATCTGATCCATGTCCATATCCATCCGATCCCCCATCCGTCCATATCCGATCTGTGTCCATATCCGATCCATGTCCATATCCGATCCGTGTCCATATCCGATCCATGCTCATATCCGAAACTATTCCCGCGCACCTGCGCGTTACTCCTTTTAGGTTAATACCTGTGTCCGGCTTTCGGTTATCTCTGCACCTCTGGCTTTCGGTTATCTTGACTTCCGTCTTGATAAGATATTTCATACAAGTCTTATTTCCGAGTTCATAGCCTTGTGTTCCGCAATGCCTCAAACATAGCCTCAGACTATCCTTACTTGCCTTCCGGCATGCTACCTACAGTATATAAACTTGTAGTACAACTCCTGCAGACCTCAGTCTGATTCATTGTTCCTACTTCTGTATATTCCTTTGATTACTCTGTATCCTGTTATCATGTCTATATAACTCCATCTCCTTCTTGCACTTGGGCTCCGGCCCTTGTAAGCTTCCGACTCAGGCCTATGGGATCACTCCCTAGGCCGGAGCTTTGATCCTATGTCATATAAATCTTTTCAGACTTCGTCCATCTCCGTCTATCATCTGTTTCACCTCCGACTCTACCGTTGGTAGTCTTATACTGTCTGTTTCTATTCCGGACCTTGTCCGGAGTAGTCTATACTATCTCTACACCATATCCGGACCTACTCCTCTCTAGTAGCCAACACTTCCTCTAAGATCCACAGAGCTATGCTCATCCGATCATCCGATCATCCGATCATCCGCTCCTCCGCTCCTCCGCTCCCCCCCCCCCCCCCCCCCCCCCCCCCCCCCCCCCCCCCCCCCCCCCCCCCCCCCCCCCCCCTCCGCTCCTCCGCTCCTCCGCTCCTCCGCTCCTCCGCTCCTCCGCTCCTCCGCTCCTCCGCTCCTCCGCTCCTCCGCTCCTCCGCTCCTCCGCTCCTCCGCTCCTCCGCTCCTCCGCTCCTCCGCTCCTCCGAGCTCCGGACCTTCGGACCCCTAGTCCTTCGGATCCATCCTATCCTATCCTCTGACATCTATGGATCATCTTTCCCTCCGGAGCTCTGCTCCTATCCTGCCCTGGACTTTGTCCAGCGGTCCATCCTTCATCCGTTCTACTTGGAGCTTGTTCCAGTAGTGTTACCATTACTCCCTACCTTCCGGAAATAGTTCCGGTGCATTCCTGCGCTCATCCGGAAGTCCATCGGAGCTCTGTCGAGCTATCCTACCTTAGAGTTCGTCCGGACCCTCCATCCAGACTTCACCAGAACTCTCCCTTAGACTTCATCCGAAATTAAGGGCACATACTCGGGTAAGGGGCACAGCGTACGAGCTGAGGCCAAGCCCCTTTGACTTTACAACCCTCCGGTACAACCCCATGTAAGACCAGGACTTCTTACTAATCTCCGGTTTTGCATGGTCGTAACAGCTGCTTTGACATCTTGTTTTCCTTCCAGGCCAATTGTGCAACCTGTCCATTAGGAAGACGGAGTCAAGCCCATCTAGTTACAAGAGGAGCAGAATCAATGTGTATGCCATTGATAGCCAAGTAGCGAAGGATGGCATCAGATTCACATGGATGAACTGCATGGGCTGATCTCTCTCATTGACGGAGTAAGACATAGCCCTGCCTGAGATCCAGTGATCCTTTTGGGGGAGTATTTGATGTGTCATATACCATACATCTGATCTCAGATCCGATCAGATCTGATTGATCCTACTTCTGTCCGGTCTACAGATCCTGTCCAGATCACCCATCCAAAAGTTCCTATCCCTCGCACTCTAACTCCCTTGCAGACATCTGCATCTACCTCCTTTCAGCAATCCTCCTGTCTCTGGTATTCCAGCTACGTATATAACTTCCTGCTTATTGATCCACTGTGCATTGACTAATAGACTTCCATTATACATCATACATAACCCTCGGTCCTGGACTTGTTGATTATCTGTGCTAGTTACTTACAGTATATAAACCACTTGTAAATCTCCATAGAACCTTAGTTTGAATATCATATTCTGCTCATTCTGTTCCTCCAGACTTGAGTTACTTCCAGCTCTAGTCATCTTCCGAGACTTAGGATTGATTCCTATAGTCTACATCTCCGACTCTACCTTCTGGTAGTCTACCTCTGTTAGTTTCTAGTTAGGAACGCATTCCAAGGCTAGCCTTATTCCTTGTTCCATCCCCACATTCCAGATAACCTTCGGACATGTCATATCTGATACCTTTGGACGTCCGGATCCATCACATGACCACTTCTGGACCTTTGGACATATACCTATCCTCTGAAATAAGGGGCATTACTCAGGAAAGGGGCACAGTGTATGAACTGAGGCCAAAGCCCTTCGGATCTTTCACCCTTTGAGTACGGTCTTAATAGATGAGGGTTCAATTGATGGTATGATAGCCTTGATGGCATTGAGTTGACAACAATGGGCAGCACATTGAGAGAGGTTAGTGTAGACAGAGGAGTTGTGTAGTCTAATCTCCTGGGCAAGATTGCCAATTGTTCATTCCATAGTCCATTGTGATGAGCAGATAGGTGGTCCCTTATTGACTGTCTCACCAGTGATATGTGTGATCGAGTGGAGCCATGGTCAAATGAAATGAAGCCGATCGATCCGGCGCTGGTAATCAAGCTCTTCAAATTCATCTGCAAAGTTAAGAAGGTGATGGTGGCCTTCAATGAGATCTGATCTAGATATATGGTATTGTTGCATTAGATGTAGTCCCCGGGCAAGATGACAAAAATGCGACCAATAGGGCTCAGGAAGAATGTCATAGAGTGTGGCCGGTGCCATCCCATACAGGTAGAGAAGCCATTCCCAGGCCTTATACCCAATGTTGATTTTCTCTGCAGGGTTATGAGGAGGTCGATCAAATGAACCCAGAAGAAAGGGTGTCGCATCTGTGATCATAGATCCATGTGCCTTCCAAGTCACCTTTGTCAGAACAGCCCAGGCCCATGTAGATTTATCATCTGTAGTCTCGGCTCTAAAGGTTTCTCTCCAGAGGGGTAGAAGGAGATCACCGGTATTGATGGCAGCAATGTGCATGATGTCAGAGCCAAAGCACAGTGACACGAGCAAAATATGTTTAGTGTCAAAGCCACAGAAGATGCTTGGTTTTGTAATGCCTGTCTCGAGGCATGCAAGCTCATATTCAGTCATGTTGGTACAGCAGATCACATGCTCAAGGTTCCATTCATAATTGAATGATCTGGGAAGGGGAAGTTGATCAATGAAGAAGTCAGGGTGATCCGGTGGATTGGTACCATCAGGTTGATGTAGTGCAGGATAGTATGTAGGTGCACCTGGTTTGTGTCTCCTTGGGAATCCGCAATAGAGACAACATGCAAATCTGCCATGGTGAACCACAAGGCCAGTAAGAAATGCCATGCCAGGGCCGTCAGTTGTTGCAACAAAGAGAAAGGGATTAGATTGAAATAGAGCCTTCTTTGCGCCATCCCATATTGGAAGCCCTTCCATCTGAATTGTGTGAAGATGGTGTAGGCCAGGGAAAATGAAAGAATCTAGATTTTTGGGGCCAGGAATGATACCCCCAGGAGTACATACTTCTTCTTGTACTGGATGTCTGGTGCATGATCGAAGATTACCCAAATATATATCCAACAGTCAGATTGTTTTGATTCATAGAGCTGGGCACTGTTGATCAAGAACATCAGAACCACATCACCATCTTTGATTTTGCCAGATTGGCATGCATCCAGATATTGCTTCCCATGAAGAACATCTTCATACACCCCTGGAACACCATTGGTTGTCTTCAATTCATTGATTATCTTGTTGGTGTACTCCTGGTGCCAGCACATCTTCTCTGCCTGGTCTGGATGGTGCCATAGGGCCTGGAGCTGTGGGCCAACAGGAAACGTGTCAAACGTTCTCCGAGCTACCTTCTTGTGAGGTGTGCCTTTTTTGGCATCCTATTGATCTTCTCCACACCAAGGACAATGATCGAGCTTGGTGTACAGACCTGTGAATGTGAGACATGTGTTGGTACACATGTCATTGGGACAACACCACTGAGTTCACAGACAGCTTGCTTAACCCAGTAATGACTGTATACATCATCTTTGGGGTGTCATCCAATTGTGGCCTCATGGATAAGATTGTAAGCAGTGATTGTTGTATTTGCAAAGTAATATTTTAAGGAAAGTATAAGATCAGGATCTGACATATCAGGGAGTTCGCGGAAAGGGTTTCAAAGTCTATCTAGTGCATCTGGAGGTAGTTTAGAGTTTGCGTCGTCTAGGGATGCTTTTTGGAGAGCAGTAATGAATGACATTGAATCCTGGGCATCTTCAAGGTGTGCCATCTGCTGTAGCTCATCTAAGTCCTCATCCGTCCAGCCCATGGTTTCCAAATTGACACAAGCTTCTTCACAAGCCCCGTCCTCAGGTCCCGTATCACCAAAATTGGTGTCCTCAACACGAGCTTCCTCTTCCTCAACACAAGCTTCTTCACGAGCCCCAACCTCAGGTCCCATATCATCAAAACTGGTGTCCTGCAGGTGATTGAAAGCTGCCTCAAGTGTGTCAGGGCCTGGAATATTGTCAGCAGCCTCAGGTATATAAAGATCTTATTATTCATATTAGCAAATTGATCTTGATTGCAGGGATATGAACGCACTGTCTTCTGCGCCATCAATGGTAATAATCTGATCATCAAAGACACCATCTAGCTCGATAGCTGTTACGACCATGCAAAACCGGAGATTAGCAAGAAGTCCTGGTCTTACATGGGGTTGTACCGAAGGGTTGTAAGTCAAAGGGGCTTGGCCTCAGCTCGTACGCTGTGCCCTTACCCGAGTATGTGCCCTTAATTTCGGATGAAGTCCAAGGGAGAGTTCTGGTGGAGTCCGGATGGAGGGTCCGGACGAACTCTAAGGCAGGATAGCTCGACAGAGCTCCGATGGACTTCCGGATGAGCGCGGGAATGCGCCGGAACTATTTCCGGAAGGTAGGGAGTAATGGTAACACTACTGGAACAAGTTCCAAGTAGAACGGATGAAGGATGGACCGCTGGACAAAGTCCAGGGCAGGATAGGAGCAGAGCTCCGGAGGGAAAGATGATCCATAGATGTCAGAGGATAGGATAGGATGGATCCGAAGGACTAGGGGTCCGAAGGTCCGGAGCTCGGAGGAGCGGAGGAGCGGAGGAGCGGATGATCGGAGGAGCGGAGGAGCGGAGGAGCGGAGGAGCGGAGGAGCGGAGGAGCGGAGGAGCGGAGGAGCGGAGGAGCGGAGGAGCGGAGGAGCGGAGGAGCGGAGGAGCGGAGGAGCGGAGGAGCGGAGGAGCGGAGGAGCGGAGGAGCGGAGGAGCGGAGGAGCGGAGGAGCGGAGGAGCGGAGGAGCGGAGGAGCGGAGGAGCGGAGGAGCGGAGGAGCGGAGGAGCGGAGGAGCGGAGGAGCGGAGGAGCGGAGGAGCGGAGGAGCGGAGGAGCGGAGGAGCGGAGGAGCGGAGGAGCGGAGGAGCGGGACGATCGGATGAGCGTAGCTCTGTGGATCTTAGAGGAAGTGTTGGCTACTAGAGAGGAGTAGGTCCGGATATGGTGTAGAGATAGTATAGACTACTCCGGACAAGGTCCGGAATAGAAACAGACAGTATAAGACTACCAAAGGTAGAGTCGGAGGTGAAACAGATGATAGACAGAGATGGACGAAGTCCGAACAGATTATAGAACATAGGATCAAAGCTCCGGCCTAGGGAGTAATCCCATAGGCCTGAGTTGGAAGCTTACAAGGGCCGGAGCCCAAGTGCAAGAACGGAGACGGAGTTATATAGACATGATAACAGGATACAGAGTAATCAAAGGAATATACAGAAGTAGGAACAATGAATCAGACTGAGGTCTGCAGGAGTTGTACTACAAGTTTATATACTGTAGGTAGCATGCCGGAAGGCAAGCAAGGATAGTCCGAGGCTATGTTTGAGGCATTGCGGAACACAAGGCTATGAACTCGGAAATAAGACTTGTACGAAATATCTTATCAAGACGGAAGTCAAGATAACCGAAAGCCAGAGGTGCAGAGATAACCGAAAGCCGGACACAGGTATTAACCTAAAAGGAGTAACGCGCAGGTGCGCGGGAATAGTTTCGGATATGAGCATGGATCGGATATGGACACGGATCGGATATGGACATGGATCGGATATGAACACGGATCGGATATGGACTCGGATCGGATATGGACATGGATCGGATGAGTGGATCAGATCGGATGGATGGACTGAGTCGGATATGGATATGGATTAGATATGGATGGATGTTGATTGGGTGTCCAGATGTCCATGGATCAGACCTGAATGTACGGTATATGACAATAGCTTTGGAAGGATCTGCCAGTGTGTCATCCAGTAAGTTAGGCTTGTGCTTTTGATGCAGGTGGCTGTTCCTGGTTATCTGGCACTTCCAGGGGGTGCTTGCTAGATGAGGGTACTGGTACAGGAGTTGTAGCTTTTGTGGGAAGTGGTGGGGGGAAAAGTCTAGCAACTCTGCTGAGTTTGTGCCAGAAGTAAGTAGTTCGTGGTACGTGCTTGGGCTTGCCTTTGTTTTTCCAAAGGCAGGCATCACAATCACATATGTGAGTGTCAGTACTGTTTGCGAGTCAATGTATACCAGCCTCGAGGCTCTTGGACACTATAGAATCCATGAAGCTGTGCAATCATGATCAGGGAAGTTATTAAAAGTGTGTATGTGCAGTGGCAATGTAAACTTAATCTAGGCATAGCTTTGTAATTTGCAAAGAGTCATTTGCAAGAATTGCAGAAAATACACTGCAAATTACAAACCTTTGCTTGCATGTTTGGACTTTGCAATGAATTTCACACCTTACATAATTTTGCATTTTTTTGTCTTGAATTATTTAGATTGCTATCTATTTCATTTGGTACTTAGATGTCTATTGCTACCTATCTACCTCCTTCTTGTTGATTTTCACTGGGCCTCAACCATCAGGAAACCGGCGAGAAGAAGGTTTTCATAGATACTATTGACAGAATCAGATCAAAAATCTATGAAAATATCCTTATTTATATTCTAAGACAAAGTAATACATAACTGGGAGCAAGGTGACTTTGAAGGACAAGGAATTACTAGAGAGCTACAAGTCTGACGCTAGTATGTAAGATGCCGCAAGTGTGACCCATGGTAGATAATTGTCCATAGATCATTGCCAAAGTGCAACTTCATGATACTTGTTTGCAATGCAATTGCAATATTATGTAATATCTAGCTGCTCAGAATGCTTACTAAGGTATGTACAAACCGTGGGAGCTAGGGATTTGAAATTTTCATGCTGAAGTCTTTGTCTTGCTCTTTCACTGAACTCTTTCATTGTTCCTCTACCAAGATCCTTCCTTTCTTTTTGGTAGTTCTTCTGGTTCATCCTCCCTGGCTCCTTCATGGCCCTTTCTCCTTGGCCTCCTTTGGTGGTCCCTCTTTCCCGACTCATTGGTGGACCCTCCCTGGCTCATTGGTGGACCCTCCCTACTGGCTTGTTGGCCTTCTCCCTGGCTTGTTGGTGGTCCCTCTTTCCTGACTCGTTGCTGGCCCCTTGGCTCTTTGGTAGTTCCTCCTTCATAGCCCATAGTCCCTCCCAAGTATTGCTTTTCTTCCTCCTTTCTTGTTACATGACCTACTATATACCACTTTGTAGTACATGTATACATTTGTCAATAAAACTTGGTTTTTGAAAATAAATTATCATAATCATTTATAGTATTCAGCACCCTTGAGTTATTGGTGAGTTTGACCAAAGCACTCTAGGCTTCTCAAGCTTTATTATGGTTGGTGGATATTTGCCAACTTGATAGCTAATTGCAAACTGACTATCAAGATCATACATTAGGTGGTTTCCATTCGACTTAGCCCAGGTATTTAAAGCTTTGTCATTTGAACTACAGTTATGATAGATATTATATGTATTTAGGTTAGATAAAGCTTTATATCATTTTATCATTTTCACATCGGTTTCCTGATGCATGAAGGAAATGAGTGCATAATGTTATTGTGAAGTGGCACACATCAGTCTCAGACTCCCAGATCTGGAATCAGCAGGCCTATATGTAGCATCTGTGATAACCACCTGTAGGTATCATCTAAAGGCCGAGAAATCTCATTGATTGTTGATATTCATTTGGTCCAGTTGGTTGATAAGAGCTTGAAGCTTACCATTATGTACATGAGGTGTGACCGCCTGACGTCAATGTTTACAGCATTTTAGTGGCTGGACCAAAAAGGAAATCAACAGAAGAGTTTTGTACCAAGTTTTCAGATACTATCAACCCTTCATATTGCTTCTACCACGTGTCATACACGTATATTTCTATGGCCATGCAAAATAATTCCAATTCAAAAACGCTAACAATCAGTCAGACCTAAACTGAAAGCGGCCTGGGAGCGATTCTGGTACTACTACTAGTTGTTGCCAGGGACCCCTGAGATATCGCCGGCAATTGGCACGGTGTAATGGCCGAAAGGGATTTCCTTTTTGGCCATTAGAATTGCACATTGATGTAGAGCCAGTGGTTGACTTGATACCTATTACCTTCATGCATAGGTCGGATATTACCCAACCAGCTCACCACACCAAACATCTACCTGTCCTTGCATATCCGTTGAACAGTGTCACATTCCATCTTGTCCAGCGAGATGACGGTACAAGTAACGGGACTGCTCTGTGGCTTGGTGCCCAAGTCCTATCCATCTACCTTTCTGCCGAATTTAAGGGCAAATCCAGGAAGATCATCGAGACTGGAACAGATAATAATGCTTCGGATCTGTGCGATACAGCACGCCCAAAGGCCGTAGAACTGGGTAGTGGGATTGGCCTCATGGCGTGCGTCTGTTTGTCCATAAATAAGCGTGAAGAGGATCGTTCACCATCATAAACGCGTGTTCTGCTGCATTGGCATGGCGGGTACTTCATGGATTTAGTCTCGCGCTCGCATCTCTGGGATATGATGTCCTTGCTACCGATACCGTGCACGTCTGTGCGTCCGTTCTACGTTCCAACATCAATGCCAATGCGTATCTCGTTCCTGGGCGTGTCCACGTGCGTGAGCTGGACTGGAGTATCAACCCTACAGGATGGATATGGGACGACCCTGTTTCGATCACGTCGTCAGCATCTTTGCCAAGAAGGGGTGATGACGGCCTCGATTTCCTCGCCCCGCCCTTTGATCTAATTGTGTCGAGCGATACGATCTATGATATGGCACTCGTTGCTCCTCTATTCGAGACAATTCATGCGCTTTCTGCTCTTTCATTTCCCCCTGCTCTCTCCCCGCCATCTTCATTTTCCGGTATTGAAGCGTCACCTACATCACCTCCCGAATACCCTCCAACTCAACCCTGCAAGCCTCCAGTCATCTACCTTGCCATTGAGAGGCGTGACCCCACTCTCATCACGACCGCATTTAGACGTGCTAGTGAGGAGTGGGGACTTTCGTTCCAGCGCATCCCCGAGAAGAAGCTAAGGCGTGCTGGTGTTGGTGTAGGATGGGACGCTGGGGAGTGGGAGGGTGTGGAGGTGTGGCGTGGAAGGTGGGATGGGGTCACTGGGGCTATTAAGTAAAAGCGATCTTGTGTGCTGTATGAAGGATATACAGAATGTAGAGCCAGGCGCTTGGATTAGACAACATCCAGTTGATACCATGACATTTTTGTAGTGCCTTTGTTATTAAAAGTTCTCTTACTCAACTAGAATGAAGACCAGCAGATGTTGGATGTGATTAAATCTAGTACGTGAACATGATCCAGCAGGTGGGTTAGGATGTGGATTGTTCGAAAGATCAGACGAAGTCGTGGATATGGAGGGGGTCTCCAGCTACATAGAGAAACAAGTATGGGCATCGTAAATTCATGGCTAGTTTGTAGTTGGTATGTTCACAACGTATAAAAGGTTGTGCAGGTTTTTGCGGTATCGTCCTACGTAAGAGATGATTGGCATTCACGTTCAGATGGGTAATGAGAGTAGCCTGACGTACATGACACAAAAAAAGGCGAATGACTGCTCTCAGCCTCTTCCTCCCGACGCGTTGAAACAAGTGTGAGGGTACGATCGAATCCATGGTTTGACTAAGAACGCAGGGTTGAGTTGATTTCGTCCCTTTACGCGGAGTGACCAGGATGAAAAATTCAAGAGGATGAAAACAGGGAACAAAGAGGATGGGCATAAGAGAGAAAAGTTCAGTGCACGTACCAGATCTCTCCATGTTTCTTCCTCGTCATTCTCCGTCTGCAGCTGATATATCTGCGCGAAGCCTTTAAACCTGCAGAAAAATGCAAGAATCAGCACCGAGAAGATTGGTACAACCGCACACAGGTATGCTAGAAAGGCAGAAGGGATAATATCACGCACGTCAGCTCGCCTTCTTCAGTGACGTCCAAAAACTCTCTGAGCTCCTCTTTGGTCTCTTCACTAAACGGTGCGCCATTCGTGTCTTGTGCCCACGCGTCTAGCCCTGCAGCGTCAAGAATTGCATCATCAGGAGGTGTGAGGAGAATTGTAGAGTCTTGTCTTGGGGGACGCGGCGGGCACGGAGTGCAATATTTGGCGAAAATATGACGAAGACAGCATTCGAGCTGCACAAGCCATGCATGTCGATCAGCACCTTTTTGCAATGTCAGAATGCGAGTGAGAATATACCTTGTCAGAAATTGCACCATCAGCGTCAAGTAATTGGGCGTCAAGCTGGACGTTTCGCCTGCCCTGCTTGGATGATGGCTCCGGCGTTTCCGGGCGAGGAGACTGCATACGCGAGTCAAGATCGTTGGGCGCCATCCTCGTGCTCGCTGTTCGAGCTAGAGCTCGATGGTGGATTGATGCTTGGATCGAATCACTGAGGTAGATGAGCGCGTGCTCACCGTACCGCACGTGCCCCCGACACAGAGCCCTATCGCCCGATTTGGAACCCTAACGTTGTATTTAAACTAGTGACGAACGCATCGGTCGTCGACTCGTCGAGTTCATCAACTAGGGATGGCAGCACGAACGGAACCACTTTCAATAGAGTCCTTGCTACAGAGACAGAAGGAGGAGCGTGAGGCTGCTGCAAAGGTGACTCTGGTCATGTTACGAGCAAGAAATGCTGATTAAGTTCATGTACAGCCTAAATTCCTCTCAAAAGAAGAGCGTGCAAAGATAGCTATTGCAAAGCGTGCTGCAGAGCTCAGGGAACAACGGGAACGCGATGAGAAGTCACGAACCGACCGTGAAGCTCTAGAACGTGAAGCTGAGGAAGTGAGGCAGCGGGAACAAGAAAGGGAGCGTGCTGCTAGGTACAGTGGTGCTCCTGGTCGACGTATGATTTCCTCTCATTTCGAGCAACCCGTATTGATTATGTGCTAACAGATGATGATAGAGAGACAAGATATGGACATCCCGAAAAGGATACCCGACATGGGCACGGACATGGACACGGGCGGAGAGGTCGAGGAGGTGGACCACCTCCGGACGACCGTCGTGCGCAGCCCCCACCGCCGAAACATATACCAAATGCTCCAACAGGTCCAAGGGCCGACCGTCTAAAAAACTCAAACACGCCTTCTGGACCTGTCTCCTCCAGCGCATCCCCTGCACCCATTAGCAATGCTAATAGCACCAGTCATGCGAATGGGAACGACCCTCTTTCGGAGCCCAGTACATCCTATGTACCTCCCATGACAGAGAGCGACCTCAGTGCTGTACGTGATCGCTATCTTGGTGTGAACACCAAGAAGCGCAAGATCCGCAAAATGAATGACCGGAAATTTGTCTTTGATTGGAATGTGGAGGAAGACACATTCTCGAGCGATTCTCCTGTTGCTGTTGGTTTGAATCGTCAGGGTGCGCAGGTGATGTTTGGTCGTGGCCACGTTGGTGGATTTGATGACGGTGGGGGCGAGAGGCTTGGTCGAGGGGCTGCAACTAATAACTTGGCTGACGCAATGGAAAGAAGGATGGCAGCGAAGAGTGGTCTTGATGAGAGGCATTGGTCGGAGAAGCCATTGGAAGAGATGAGGGAGCGTGACTGGCGGATATTTAGGGAGGACTTTAGCATTGCTGCTCGAGGTATGTCTGCTCATTCATGCGTACTGGTTGCAGACTCTGACGATGATCTTAAGGTGGTTCGATACCTCATCCCCTGCGTTCATGGACAGAATCACAGATCCCACAGAAGATATTGAGTGTAATCGACAAGATTGGTTACAAAGAGCCCTCTGCCATCCAGCGACAAGCAATTCCCATCGGACTGCAGAACCGCGATATCATAGGCATTGCAGAGACAGGTACACCGATGCTCTGTCTATCCTCTTCATGTACTAACGTCGTAACAGGTTCCGGAAAAACAGCAGCCTTCGTCATTCCTATGCTCACCTTCATCTCCAACATGCCACTTTTCACAGACGAGAACCGCCACCTCGGTCCCTATGCGCTTATCCTCGCCCCTACGCGTGAGCTTGCCCAGCAAATCGAGGCTGAGGCACGCAAGTTTGCATCGCCGCTGGGCTTCACCTGTGTATCTATAGTCGGTGGTGTACGTCTTCCCACTCCTCCCAAGTCTCGGAGTCTGTACTGATTATCATGTATTTAGCGCGCAGTTGAAGAGCAACAATTCAACCTCCGTGAAGGAGCTGAGATAATCATTGCTACGCCTGGACGTCTGAAAGATGTTCTAGAACGACATGTACTCGTTCTGTCTCAATGTCGTTATATCGTCATGGACGAAGCAGACCGTATGGTGCATCTTGGTTTTGAAACGGACTTGTTGTTCATCCTTGACAAGCTCCCGAGCGAGACGATGGTAGGCGAGGATACTGGAGCAATGGATGTCGATGGTGAGGAAGTAAAGAAGGGTCGCACTCGGGTAACGACCCTGTTTAGTGCAACCATGCCGCCCGCAGTCGAACGGCTTGCGAGGAAATATCTCAAAAGACCTGCTACCATCACTATCGGTGAAGCTGGTCGTGCGGTCGATACTGTCGACCAGAGAGTCGAATTTGTCAATGGGGACGAAAAGAAGAAGTTTGTTTGTTTTGCGATATCTTCGCGTCACCATACTAATCAGCGTTCATAGGCAATTAATGCTGGAGATCCTCAACAGTGGCCAGTATCCATCACCGATCATTGTTTTCGTCAACCAGAAGAAGACGGCAGACATGGTTGCAAAGGATCTTTCGCGTGCTGGGGTATGTTACTCCCATTTTCAAAAGTTGGTCGATGACCTTACTTTGATTTAGTGGTCTGCGGCAACGTTACACTCTGGAAAAACACAAGAGCAGCGCGAGGCTTCGCTACAGTCATTACGTTCCGGCGACTCCGACATTCTCGTTGCTACGGATCTTGCTGGACGTGGTATTGATGTCCAGGATGTCAGTCTTGTCATCAACTACCAGATGGCAGGTACCATTGAGGCATACGTGCATCGTATCGGTAGGGCATCTCCCTTATCTAGGTTTTTGAGTGACTAATGACGGTATTGGTGCAGGTCGTACGGGTCGTGCGGGCAAACAGGGTACGGCGATCACCTTCTTGACAAATGATGACGATGAAGTCATGTGCGTATCTATCCCTTTTTTTTGTGGTGTTCTTGCTGGATCTTCCTTCGGGGAGTAGCGGCCAGACGCAGAATCTCTTTTACTTCTCTGAGCTCGGAACACGGCTGATTATTTATTTCTGTAGGTACGATCTCAAACAAGGTATGGCCTTTTTTTCTATTCTCATACGCTTTTGGTTTTGGTTCTGCTGCCACGAACGCTGCCTGGCTCTATCGTTATCAAACGTATGGCTGGCTGTCTCCGCAATGTTCCTTTTTGTTTCTTCTCGGTGATTTCTCTTTTTACCGAGTGCTATCATGTTTATCGATGTCCCTACTTGGTCGATGATCGGGGAGTGGAAGGTTAGTGCTGGCCCCCGACACCTGCGGGTATCCGGGATGCCGTCTTGTCCCACCGCTTGCCCAACGCCATTGATTGCGGTCGCTCTCCCTTCGGATACTCTTCTCAGGCGCTAGTTTCCGCAGTTTCCGTATTGATTTGCACTTTAGTTGTCTCTGTGGCATTCTTTTGTGCGATTTTGATCCTTTTATCTTGTGTCATGTGTCAGGTGGCGTTATGCGTGTGTAGCTTCTTAAAATCGGGACTTTTTCTGCTGTCTTGCTCGGTCAACGCTAGTTTCTAGTGTTGTTTATATTTGCATTATTATTTCCACTTGGAACGTTTATGTTTACTAACTATTTCTCACACAGAAATATCCAAGAGCCCTGTTTCGAAAGTTTCGCCAGAACTCGCCAAGCACGAATCGGCGCAGCACAAGGTTTCGCGAGAGATGAAGAGGAAGCGAGATGCTGATGATATTGGTTAAGACTATGACTAATACAGAGACGAAGCAACTAGTATATGGTTGGATCTAACTATATGTATAAGTGCGGTGTCACCTTGTGCTATGTTAGTCGAACACGCATGGTGTATGGCGGTACATACGCCCATGAGCATTTTTCGGGAAAATGGTTGCCCGTACCTGTTGCCACGGAGGGAGTAGTAATCTAGTGGATAACGCCGAAAGACCGATGCGATGACGCAGTTGCCAAGAGTGAGTAGATATCAGCCTTAACGTTAACCCATGGTTATTGGGTGGCTATTAACCTCAGTGTTCATCACAGGAGGTCGATCGTGTTTGCTGACCGAGCGGGAAGGATGAGGAGGAGGAGGAGGAGGAGGAGGGAGCGGACTCGTGTTCCGCGTGGCGTTCGGTCATGAATCGAGTATGCCGAGTTAGTATGTATTAACTAACCAGTAGGAGCCGCACTAGTAACGCTCAATCGTGGCTGTCTACCTCGCCGAGGCTTCGATCTTCCTCGAACCGGATCAGACTGTACTCTTGTGTATCTTGGCGTAGCCTCTAGAAGCGTAAGCCTGAGAGCCAAGAGGTATAGTAGAATGTCATACGTAATATTTGATTTGTAAGCACTCAACGCCGAGTGGATGCCGGTCCGAGATCGGTGGCCTGGGGGTTTTCCGACGTGATATAGCTTTAGTCTTCAACTTCTCAATCACTTACTACAACTCTTCAACTATCATCACCATCGTCGTCGTCATCATCATTGTCGCCGCCGCCGCTGCCGCCCTCGTCGCCGCTCACGATGCTCTCAGCAATTCCAATGCAGCAACTATCTATTCCCAGTCATGACCCTTCTCCACCTAATAGTCCAGATTCTGACAACCACGACAACGACCATCAACTTGATCCTCCATCTCTCCTTACTGTCCCAGAGATCAATCACAAAGGTCGTCTCCCAACAAAGGTCAGTTCAAATCGCACTGCTTAACTCCACTAACTCCCTTCGCCTCGCTCTCAGTCTTCCGAACGTGCAACCGTAACAGAATCACGCTTCCGCTTTCCCCGAAAGTCATCTTCAACCGCTCTTAAGCATCAGGTTTCACCCACCCCTCCACCCGCCAAACAAGGCGCCCTTCATGATCTCAAGCGATTTCTCAACCACCATATACCTCATCCTCATAATCCCTCCACGTCTTCCAGCGCTTCCCCATCCTCTAACGCCTCATCATCCCATACCCCTCCAGAACCACAAATTCAGCCCGCAGATCAACGAAGGGGTAATGATTTCGACACAAATACCATAATACACGCAGTTCCTATAATAGCCAACAATAAATCCTCTCCCTTCAGCTTCATCCGCAAGGCCCGCAACCGTGACAAGGACAAATCTTCTCAAAAACAATCTCCTCCATCCACATCTCTATCATCTAAACGTCCATCCCCAAGTCCTCCGGGAACTCCAGTTATCTCTCTCTCCGAAGCCACTCACGCCCATCTATCAAAGAAGTATGGCAAATGGGGCCGTGTACTCGGTACCGGTGCAGGTGGCACTGTTCGCCTTATTCGTGCCCGAAATAAAGCAGGAGGCGCCGTCTATGCTGTTAAGCAGTTTCGCCCAAGACGTCCTGGCGAATCCGAGCGTGAGTATGAGAACAAAGTTAGAGCTGAATTCTGCGTTGGCGCTTGTTTAAAGCATGTCAATGTCATCGAAACAGTCGATATCGTCTGTGATCACGGCCATTACTATGAGGTTAGATCATCAATCATTTACAACAACTTCCCCCCCCTCACCCCCAACAGGTCATGGAGTATGCTCCCCACGACCTCTTCAGCGTTGTCATGTCTGGTCGCATGCTGCGTCCAGAAATATTTTGTGTCTTTCGTCAGATCTGCAATGGTGTCGCATACCTTCACTCTCTAGGTCTAGCACATAGAGATCTAAAGCTCGATAACTGCGTCATGACACAGGGCAATGTCGTTAAACTCATCGATTTCGGAACCGCCGTCGTCTTTGCTTATCCTGGCACCGGAACTTCCAACGGCTCGCTGCCGGCTCCAGCCACCGGATATGTCAGCGGCACCCCCAATCCCCCCTGCCTTCCGCAACCCCCACATCCCAATGACCCACCATCCGGTCCGCACTCCCATGCAAGATTGATACCTGCCACAGGTATAGTTGGTAGTGATCCGTACCTCGCGCCTGAAGTCCTGGGAGGCGGCTCTTATGATCCTCGAAAATCCGATGTTTGGGGCGTGGGCGTTATTTTTGTGAGTAGGCGTTCCTGTTACTTGCTTTTATGTTTGGTATTTGGTTGAGGGCAAAATGCCTGTGGATGGATGACTTGCGGGCTTTTTCAAGTGCGTCATGTTCCCGACCACACCCGGGGACAGTCGCTCGGGCATTGCCATGAGCCCTATCTAGGCCGCTCTATCCATCCGGATCGACAGTTGCGCCACATTAAAAAACTCTCTTGCAGAAGCTGACAAAGTTTCGATAGGTTTGCATGGTCCTCCGCCGCTTCCCATGGGCAGTCCCTGACCGCGAACGCGACAACTCATTTAAGGCATTTATCGAGGCCGAAGCTTCTTGCCCACTGCCGCGCCCTAAATCCAAACGTAAGCACAAGCGTTCACATGACGCAAAACCTGTGTCCTCAGACCCCATCGTCCCGCCAAGCCCTGCCTTAAGCGCCCTAGGGAGTCCTGACTCTATTCAAGACCCAGGGACTATGTCCCTGGATGTCCCAGGTGTCCATGCCAATGGTCTTGACGACAACAAGTCGGTGCTGTCGAGTGCGTCGGTGTACACCGCTACGGCGAGCACCCTCACGTTGTCCTCACCGGCTGGCAGTGACGCAGGAAGCGAGACCTCACCACGCCGGCGTGCGATTGAGCTGGGATTACCTACTCCTGGTGCGAGGACAACGACGCTGCCTGCGATATCCAGTTCGCAGGGTGCGGTCCTCCCTGAGGACGGGGAAGTGGATAAGAGCGTGTTGGTGTTTGCGCGCCCTGGAATTTCGACGGAGAGTTTACCTGCGCTAAGGGCAGACAACCAGGAGGAGATCAAGGATGCCATCAATAGGAATAGGCAGGGAAAGACCCCTAAGGAACGCGATTTCGCCCGTGAGTCTCTGATGCTCAAGGCCCTAGGGACGAAGGTCAATGGTGTACCAGCCAATGGTACACCGGTGTCGTCAATACCTGAGTCTCCTGTGACGGATACTGCTTCTTCGTCCGCACCTACTGCCCTATCATCATCACCAAAGCGCACAATAACACCACCCGAAAAACGACCTCGTGCATCGTCGACAACGTCCCCAAACTCGATATTCCGCCTGCTACCGCGCGAAACGCGGCCTGCACTGCGCCGGATGCTGTGCGTGGACCCTAAGCTGCGCACGACGATGGGCGAGCTACTATGGGGTCGACGAGACACAGGTGGAATCATTGCGCTTGCGGAGGGCGATGAGTGTAGTTGCGAAGATGGAGAGCCCGAATCTGATACGGGAGAGCAGGACGATAATGAGGATGAAGTTGGTGCAGAGGATGATGAAGATGGGGACGAGTGGGTGCGGAGTATTGAGACGTGCACGGAGAGCGGTGCGCCCAAACACGTGCATGCGAGGATCCAGAACGAGGAGAAGAGTTTCAAGAAGAGGTTTTTCTGAGTTGGGAGGCGGGCATCACCCTCGAGCATGCTGGTTTGGCTGTGCAGCAGCTGTGTTTACCTCGGATCGACGTCGCCCTGATGTCATTCATGTGTTATGTTACCCTCATGGCACAATCATCATCCACCATCACCCTGATCATCCTCTGCCTTCACATCGATCATCATTCACCTTCGCCTTACTCGTTATGTATTATATCCGCAGCCTCACAATCCTCATGTCTTGGTTCTAGTGGCACTCTTGCATCCATTTCACGCTCCAGAACCTTGCGTGCGCCACTATCATTCAATTTTATTTCGACTCGCTTACCATGTAATATTTCATCTGATTCCCCTCGGTCACCCATTCACTTTGACCACCAACGCCTTCCCAACCATCCTCAAAGATCTTCCCATCCATCTCGATCTATATGCACCTCATCTTCCCTCGCATGTATATACAACACAACACCTAGCACGCATACGCACGGTTCGGTACATACAGCGGACACTAAAAAGATCATTCACAACGTTCATTCCCATTCTATTTCGTCCCGTCGCTCCTTTTTATGGTGTCTCCCGCGGGCGACATGATACGACCCTACGCCTATCAAGTATATTATTCTTGTCCGTCTAGCCTAGTCCATTCGCTATCTTTTTTATCTGTTCGTTGTTTTCATTCTGATGCATTCTCGCCTCTTGATTGAATTTCATTTCATTTCCTCGTGTTTCTTAACCTTGTTGCTTTACGCCTACCAAAGTGTGCTGTACCTTTTGCTAGATAGAACGGAAGGGCAAAATTTTAATACAACGATTATTATGGATTACAAAGTGTGGGAAGATGTTTGTAGTACAGACGCGCCAAAATTCCCCCTGAATTATAATAAATTTGTTCTGAATTTGTGGTCGGGAGGAGTAATACCCTTGAACTTTATGGGACTTTGCAAGGAGGTCGAGAAGGTAAATCGGAACGGGAACGCCGAGGGTGTGGTAATGTCGCCGTGTATAGAAACTCGGGACTGGCCAGGGTCTGCGCCAGGGGAGGAGTTGGGCGCCCTTGTTATCTATCAGATGCTAGGTAATATTGTCCTAGACAACCATCTGGTGATCATCGTTCGTGCTGCGCATTCACTAGGCGACCATGAGGTCCTGAGATGGGAAATGTACAGGATAATCACGAGCGGCACGGTTGGAATTGACCTCGAGGGCCTTGTGGTGATAAATAGAAGAAATAAGCAAATATATCTCGGTGATGATGAGCACCGTCGGGTACACTGCAACCTGACGTTGCCGTCGTATTTTGAGCAGAAATCGCACCCATCTATGTATTTTTCCGTTCGCTCTCTTGTCGGCAGCAGTCGCGGCATGGTTTGCGATAAGCTATTTTGTTCCGTGATCCTGCCGATTAGACGTATGAAAGTTGTCAGCACAATCGTGGAGGATCACACGACCAAGGTCGTGCTCTGACGGGGTGCAACCTGAACTCGACACTGATCAGGTGGTTACGAAGATATGTCAGATCCGACAGCTACCTTCAGGTTCCTTCAGTTGGCGATGGGCTCGTGCTGAAGGGTCGAACAATATCCCGGCGGAAATGGAAAGCATCACGAAAACGCATGCTGATGCTCGCGATGCATATGGTACAACCATCAAATAATCACGAACGTTTCAGCGGAAAATAATAATAATAAAGAGGTCACGACGTGTAGGGATTGGAAATTAGGCGCACCGCCGTCAAAAAGCGCATGCTGTTGAACGTTGATGGATTGAATGAACTCAAAGTGGCCGCCACCTGCCAATAATTAGGCCCAATAAATAAACGCCGCTGAGGGTCTACTAGGAGCATGAGCCAAAGATAATCAGGGCAAGTTTGCAGATGAAGCCATAATTAAGTTCTTTCGAATCCTGAGTCTCTACAGGGGGCGCAAACTCAACTTGTAGGAGTTGTGCAAGGTTAAGTAGAGAACGCGCAATCCGATTTTTGGAGACAGCGGCGATAAGCGCCTCCATTATCGATCAAATCGAATGAGCTTCGATACCACGCCTGTTTACAGCGAAGATTCAGGTTTGGTAACAGCAGAAAAGCAGAGAACGACAAAGCTGGTGTAGATGACCCAAGGAATCTGATTGGTGCGATTCCACGTGAGTTTTGGATAAATTTTTGGGGTTGGAATGCCAGAGATCCGTGGAAGCTGCGTTGAAATTCTTATTCGCTGTATCATTCAGGACTCTCTATATTCCGAAATATCCTTAGGGCAGCAACTTGCAATTGGTACCGGGAAGTTCGGCGACGGTCGTAGATCTGCCCGGATGAGAATTGACAAATGCTCAGCTGTCCCTGATGACGTTGTGTAGGACTGAACTTGTGAGTGGGAAGATAGAGTTCAGAGATTGGTAGATTGGATCGGCTTCAGATACGACATACATTAAACTGCGAATAAGGTCCGAGGCCACTTCATACCTAGATGCCATTACTGACTCTGGATCACTCCAACATCTTGCACTAAGACATGAGGCTCAGGGGATGTTATGTTAGTTAGCCATAGTAAGAAGCAAGGAGAAGATGCTAAGGTTGTGATCATTGGAACGTCAACCACTCTGCAATAGTTCACGAGTAAAGAAAATGTTCACATCTCGAACCTAGTGTACAACCGAAATTAACGAGTTGCTTAAACCAACAGTAAGATCCCTGCCTACCTCAGAGCTCGTCTTTCCTTTCACGAATCTTTTCTAATTCTTCCCCTTGACCATCCCTGACCTCGTCATCTTCTTGTTCCTTCTCGTCCTTCAGTTCATGCAACTGGTAACCGGCCTTTTGAAAGATTTCTGCTATATGAGCATCCATATACCTTTCCTGTTCAGGTCCTGCGGGGTCATCAAACGGAATCTCTTCCAGGATCTCGATTACAACCTCGCCGTTTTGACCGCGCGCAAACACGACCTTGGGGTTTTCGCCTGACAAGGATTGAAGCTCCGGACTGTTCATCAATGCTTCTAGCGTGCGTTTCAATATCCCATCCAATGGGTCTTCGCTTTGACCAGCGCCGGGACCCAGGGAACTCTTGGCTGCGGGGGACGGTATGGGAAAACGCGTTTCACGGTTCAAATACGATGGTTGGTCGGAATCTTGTGATATTCGCTGGTCATCAGCTTTTCGCTGTTCGAGATGGGTCGTATGGGAAGTAGGGTCTAGCGAAGGATTGATGATTTGCCGACAGCGAATTAAAGTCTGCTCTGGCAATTCCATGCGCGATTTGAATCCAGGTTCTCCACATAGACGTGGAGTTTGTACGATCAGCACATAGGAACAAGTCTTTGCTTCTCGTACAAGAAGGATAGAATCTGCCATCGTCATCGAACAATGGAACTGTACCAATAATTTGAGTGCGATGCGGGAAAAAAAAAGAAATAATATTACCTGAACTTCAACTTCGCGAGATTTTCCCGTCTTATCGCAGAATGTACCATCACCCCATCGTTGCACAAGATAACGAGAGCCCGGACCATGAGCAACTTCAAGGTTCCCGACCTGAGCGTGCCGATCCGTGACCGCCACGTCCGCTCCTGGATCTTGCGAGGAGGGGGCGCGTCCTAGAGTAAACGCTTCCCACTAACCAATCACTATAAAAAATATTAATCAGATAATATGGCACACACTTCTGGGTCCTCAGTGGGTTCGTTTGCTCCTGTATACGTGTGAGTGAATCATACACCGCCAAATGGGAAGGACCGTACCTGGTGAGCGAGGTTGCGTGTGAGTGAGTTCCTTGAACTGTCTGATTTCTTGATTGTGGCAGTATGAATAAGTGAACCACGTTTCCCGGTGCTATAAGATTTGAGCGATATTTCAAAGCCATAATAAGCTAAATATCGCACATAAAGACATTTTCCGGATAAAGGTTCCAACAGTGACCAACCGTTGCGCAGGACTGCATCTTGGTCAATATTCTCCTGCACTTGTATTGGAGGATCACGGGCTGGGGGAATCAGACAAATAAACTCGTTGTCTAGTCCCATTTTCATATGATTTAACATATGTCCAGAATTATCGGGTATTGGAGACTGTGCTAGATCCGAAAATGACTGTGAATAAATCGAGTACAATTGAACACGAGGGGACATACAGATTTGCGAAGCGTCATTTGACATTTCCAGCTCAGGACTACCTATTTCCTTGTATATCGCATTGGAAAACCACGCAGACTCATCCCACCGGTCATCTAAAAATTCTGTTTCACCGCCCCGTAGTCCCTCGTTAAGCCAGCGTTGGGCTGTTTCATTCTGGACTGGAAGATTATTCAGAAACGTTACACGATGCTTTGGGAAGGCATAGAGATCTTCTGGACCAGAATAAAGTAGCCTCGCCTGGACTGAAAAGAGACCATAAAACAGAGAGAAAGCGATAGCTCGAGGAGGTTGCATGCTAATCGTGACGCTATAGAACTTGACTCTGCCACCACATACTTACCAAGTACCGTGAGAAATGTCTAATTATATCGGCGACCGAAGTGACTCCGCGGCCCGTCCATTCATGCTGGGAATCACTGCTTCAGAAAAAAATGCTAGAATATTGTCTGTACTCGTCGATATTTCTTTTTTTTCTCCGTTCTGATGCCATGGATTCGACCCCTGAGTGGCGTTTTAAACCGCGAATCGCCGATCGGCGGCCTGAATGACTATATTCCGTCAAAAGTATTCTGCATCCTTAAAACTAGAAGATGCTCTAGCTATACGGAGGCAAATATCCGATCGACGTATGTTTTATATATGTATGTCAATATTCCTAACATAAAAGCATTTGTATATATTCAACATGATAATATTCACGATAAATCAATATTAATTTGTTGGAATAAACCACGTTGTGTCAACAACGATCAACAGCGGCATGAGCGACAACCGCATCGCTGTCAGGCGGTGGCAATCTCCCTGAGAGTGTCTTCATTCCTCTCTGTAATAATGAATTTTCTCTAATCCTCAGTCGTCCATTTACGTACGTATATGTCCCCGAATATCAGGGGCAAATGCACAGAAGATGCTGATCGATATAATAAATATAACCCACTTTTGGTCCAGATTCCACGCGAGGGAAACAATACATGCTCACTATATTCGGTAGGGGAATATTCGATAAAACAAGGGCACACACCCTTTCCCCGTCTTTCCTTCTTTCACCTCGACGCGGACGTTCTTTCCTGCACACTAGTCGCTCTCTGCTCTGATCTATACACCCGGTGTCGAGACGTCCAAGATGTCTGCCTCACCCCAGCAAGAGGAAGTGCACGATAAATCTCAGGAGGATTTCGAAGAGGAACAGCAAGTCGAAGAGACTGAGGGTGAGTTATCCGTTACTTTATCGTTGTCAGTTGGAAGCACCGTCGAATGCGTTTCATTCCTGCCGTGTACAGGCGCGGCAGACGCTAGCGATGCTCCTCCTACCAAAAGGGGACGTGGTCGCCCTAAGGGAAGCAAGAACAAGAAGTCAGGGGGAACGTCTGCCACTTCAGCAACGGCAGAGGCTGGTGCTAAGAGGAAACGCGGTAGACCTCCGAAGGTGTCTATCTTGTTCTTACCTTTTCTCCATGCGCTTACACGGTACTAGGAGAAGAAGGAAGAAGTTACTGATGGTGAACCGCCTACCAAACGCAGACGCGGCCGTCCGCCCAAGGCAAAATCAGAGGCAGTGCCCGAGACAGTCTCAGATCCTGCACCTGATGCTGCTGGAGAATCAGGTACAAAGAAAAAGCGAGGTCGGCCACCGAAAAAGACCTGAGACACCATCGTTCTCTGGCTCTGTCTCCCTGCTTTGTGTATTTTTCCCCGCTCTCATTCCTATCTGCACGTGCCAGATCTATCGTTTTGCTGCGCTCTCTTTTACGCTCGACATGATTAGTACCAGTTTCTTGCTTTTATGATTTTACTAGGGCCCACGATATCTAGACTATATAATGTCACTTTAACCGGAGGTCATGTAATCTCTGCCGCAGATCATTGTACTCACGTCCCTACTTATTTTTGTCTGCATGTGAACGTAGAGGATTTCGGGTCGACTCGAAAGCTGGCATTCTCCTTTAGACGAATCGGGTCAGACGAGCACGCGCTCCCAATAATATTTTCTGCAAATTGATTCCATGGTTGGAATGCCCAAATTAATCACCGCTCAAATGCTCTGCGCTCGAGACCAAAGATATTTCTAATTTTTAAATAAGAGCTTCGGTCTAATATTTAAATTCCACCCTAGGTGGCACGAGGTTCGATAATTCACAACAGTCAGGATATTATCTTTAACTTCGCAGCCAACGTAAGGCTCTCCATGTAAGGTAGAAGCTCGTGGCACCCATCCCAACGGTTCCAAGTTGTGCTATGGTGGTGAGGACAATGGCCTGTCTGGCTGCTTTCCTCCTGGCAGTAGCATAGCTGATATCAGGACGGAATGTAACCATTGTGTAAAGAGGCAGCCACCCGCGAGGATTGGCAGTCGGAAAGGCAACGCGAGACAATGAGTCACCCAGAGTCGAAAGCAACGTAGGGCCACGGGCGGTTAATGAGAACAAAAGGTAGTCGAGCGCTTTTTTCATGATGTAGGCAGGCGTTGTTACAGAGTGTCGCATTTCAATGCTGACACGCGACCAGATCAATGACAACTAGCAACGTATCACAAGTGACTTTACTTACTAATTGTCCATTGCAAGTTCGCATATGGCAACGACATCTTCGTGCCTACTTGCAGAATAACGAGACAATGCTTTGGATAGCTTCTGGTCGATGGAGCCAGATTCAGGGTCTCCTGAATCGGGCATAGCTCTGCTAGGGACAACGCATTCTTCTTGCAGCAGCGTGAGCAACACCCGAACGTCTTCGAGACCGCAGTTAAGCCCTTGTCCAAAAAAGGGCACCATTGAGTGGGCAGCGTCACCAAGAATCAGACACCGATCTTTGTAATGATAAGGCGTCAACTACCCCCCACCAATGGCGGCAATTAGCTCTCAATTGGTACTCATGTGAAATATGAAAGAGAGGTACCTTCGTAGTAATCAGGGGGCTACGGGGGTTTTGTTCAAAATCTTTCAACAATTTGTCTTCGCCAAGTAGCGACAGTGCATCCGGAAAATGGTTCTGGAACCACAACAGGATGTCTTCGCGAGTGATCAGACGATCAAACTCGACGGTGGGCGCGAAGAGGGTGCAAGTGAAAGTCTTATCCTGAAATTGAATCTCGTCAGATGGGAAGCACGTAGAAGCTGTGTGCGTGTTTACTTTGTTTGGCAGAGCGATGAGCATGAAGGAGTGGCGAGGCCATATGTGGAGATGATTCGGATCAAGGAGGAAGGCAGGATTGCCGTGCTCGTCGTGTCCTGCCGGCATTTTAAGTTCAATATACTCATGAGGAATATATTCTTGCTGAAAATTCATTCTATGGAGAAGCATCAATATCAGCACACTGAAATCATATTTGAGAGCGGACGCTTGTCTACCAACCTCACAACCCTCATCAATTGTCTCCTTATGATGGAATAACTCCCATCTGCACCAATACATAGGTCAAAATTGACTCGAACATCTGTTCCCGAATTACTGTCTCGAAGGAAGAGCACTTTTTGGTCGAAATCAGCTGAAAGGACCTTGTGATTGAAGGTCAAACGGATGTTCGGCACTGCCGAGGCCTCATCCAAGAGCTCTACGTTCAAAATAGCGCGATCTATGGAATTGATGCACTAAGGAAATGAGCAAACAAGTAACAATGTTGATATACTTGGCACAGAACCGTGGCAAAAAAAAAAACAGGAACCGTGCAATAGTTGATGATAAACATACCTGACCATCCTTGTCATATGATTGACTTTGTAAATTGCCATGTTTGTCATGAATCATGCGCCCACGCATGGGGATGACCGTCTGCAAAAATCTCTCTGCTGCAGAGGTATCAACAGCCCGTAGAGCGGCAATACCGCGTGATGAAATGGCTAGGTTGATAGATCGCTGTTGAGCAGCTGCTTTCGAAGATGGTAGCCGTAAATCTTGAAAAAAAGAATCAAGACATTGTATGACGAGAACATTAACGTTGTCTAGCTTTACCTGACCTCGCTTCATAGATCTCGACTTGCCACTTCATCTTGGCGAAGGCAATTGCCGCAAGACATCCTACAGGACCTGCACCGACAATAACCACCTTACGGGTATTATCGAGGGAAGGGATATCGTCGCTCATTAGTATGAACAAGAACAAATCGCTTTGTGACCGAGGGCCACATGTACGGTGAAGCTAGGGCTGACCCTTGCATTAATCTTAGTCATCTAAAAATGGAAGTAATGAAATTACATAAGATCTCAAATCGACCCTGACGCTTGTCCAGTATCTACACTGTCATGTCTCCAAGTGACCTTAACGTCACACTCTCTAGGGAGTTCATTATCCCAACGAATAGGAATATTGGAGTCGAAATATCAAAAGAATTCGGTGAACATCTTCTTTTACGTAATATCTCAGTTTGTTGAGCATTCATCTAGTTGATCAGAGATGCACTTATCTTTGCGGGAACTCTCTTGGTCCATTATCCAAACGGTCCAAGGCTCTCATCCAGGAGGAGCTACATGTTTGGGGGTCACAGTACGTGTTCCACATCCCTGAGGTCCCTTATCATACGTGATCGTTATTGGCATTATTAGAGCCGTCGAAGGTCATTTTGCGCACCCTTATGGCCGCGAGTGGATGAATATTGCCGATACAGTCACCCCTCTACTTGCTCAATTGGTGGGTGAGTAACTATTAACTGCCACGCTTTCCAGAGGATCAAGAATTTCTGATGCGGTACCTGATGTAGGTGCCTCAGAGAAGGAGGTGGCGTGCATGGGCACTCTGACTGCGAACCTGCATTTGATGATGGCCGCATTTTACAAACCTACTGCTCAACGTTTCAAGATTCTATGTGAAAGCAGGGCCTTTCCCTCGGATCAGGTTGCTGGTTGGCGTTTTACCCCTTCCTCTCTTTCTTACATGCGGCATAGTACGCATTTGCTTCTCAGGCTCGTCTGCACGGGTATGACCCGAACGAGGCAATAATCGAAATGTGTCCTCGCCAAGGAGAGTTTACCCTACGAGAGTCCGACATCATGGACTTGATCGCCAAAGAAGGTCCCTCGATTTCTCTGGTGATTTTCAGTGGTGTGCAGTATTACACTGGTCAATTGTTTCCCATGAAGGCTATCACCACTGCAGCCAAGGCACAGGTGAGTTTTCTCCAACTGCCATCTTCTTCCATATTACGTACATTTTCGCCGTCCCCCTTATGACGTGAAAAGACGAGCGAAGATCCGCTACATTCAATTACCCCACACATCACCCTGCTGAACATGTGTTGACTAATTATTTCGTTCGTTCTTCAAAGGGATGTGTTTGCGGCTGGGACCTTGCTCATGCAATTGGAAATGTTCCCATGGCACTTCACGACTGGGATGTGGACTTCGCTGTTTGGTGCTCATACAAATACCTTAACTCAGGCCCCGGCGGAATCGGCGGGCTTTTCGTGCACAAAAAATGGGAAAATAGCTTACTACCACAGTGCGTAATTATCCTTGCTGATTTATTGCTTCTTTGAGGGATTCTAATCGGCATTACTACCAGGTTTGCAGGGTGGTGGGGACACGATCCAGCCACGAGATTTACCATGCCTCCTCGGTTTTCAGCTATCCCTGGTGCACAAGGATTTCAGCAGTCCAATCCCTCGGTCCTTGCAACCGTATCGCTTCTAGGCTCTTTGCAGATCTTCAAGGAAGTTGGCATGATGGCCCCCTTACGCAAGCGATCGCTTAGGTTGACTTCCGAATTGGAGATGAGACTGATGGAGTCAAGGTTTTATGTCCCCATCAAAGAGGTTTCGGCACGATACCTATCACAGGCTGAGATAGACGGCAAGGATGGCACTGCCCAACAGGGCCGACCCGGATTCACCATCATCACACCTCATGATCCCGAGTCTCGGGGTTCACAGTTATCGCTTCTATTTCTACCACCTAATTCAAACGTGATGGACAAGGTTTTTAATGCGTTGCTTGCAATGGGGGTTGTCGGGGATGAGAGAAGACCAGACGTGATTCGCTTAACACCCGCACCCCTGTACAACACTCTGGGTGATTGCGAGAGAGCTGCCTCGTGTCTTGAGGAAGCATTCGAGGGTTTGACGAAAGCAAAATTGTAAGATTGTCCTGCGAGAGCATTATCAAATACATAAAGGCACATTGTCTATCATGTATTGTCCAACAAGTTTAACAAATTCGACGCCTTCAAGTATGTCATTATGCTCTTCTATGAGTTTTCCAAAGTTCCTCTCGACATGGAGGACATTGCGAAGTAAATGCTGATACATTCTTCGCTCTGAGCTTCATCGACTAAAGTATCCCCTTTGGAATGCACGATTAACCACTGCAAGTGATGGTACTCCATCCTCGGGCCCATCTTCGTGACTGAAGCCTCCCCGTAAGTACTTCGCCGACCGAATGCGGCTTCGATAAACCAAGTCTTATAAGTAGGGAAACTCGAGAGAAGGAGATCAATGTCATAGATTCCCTCGGACATGATTATGGCATTTGTGCTCTTGAGAAGCTCAGCTGAGGGGCGTAAAGGGTCCTCGCCTTGCGTAGCCTCGAGGAAGATCGATGACAACATATGAGCACTGCAGCTGTGTCCCATCAAACATAATTTGTTTGAGTTATAGACACTAGTACCGTGAGGGCCTGCCCAGGTGATAACAAATTCAAGAAAGTGTAGGATGTCCTTCGCGTGATCAGGATGACGAATTGCATTGTCTTCCGTCGTTTCACAAGGGGATAGACGGTAATTGGGGACCGCCACTACGTATCCTGTGAAACTCGCGAGTCTACGAGCCAATCCAGCATGATCAAGCTTATCTTCACTAAAGAGGAGACACGGTAAGGAATGAGATCTTCCGCGGAGGGCAACCCACCTTCTCCATGCGCCTCCATGTATGAAACAAATTAGAGGGGGTATGGAGTGAGGTTGTGGATCCGAGGTATTTCGTGGTTTCGGGACGTAGATATCGAAGCTCTGAAAGTTGTTCCGTGGTTGAGACGGGACATAGGATATGTCTATGTATTCATCCAGAGCTTCCATTACGACTAGAAATATTAATGAGTGTAACATGCATATGGTAATGAATAGACTGACTTTACACGTAACGTAGTTGGTTGAACCGCAGTTCATCACAGCCACCTGGTCTAATCCCGCGTGACGTCACAGCGCCACAAATCCGCTTGACGTCACTGAGTGTGCTGCAGTCTATATAACGTGTCGACACCACCTGCTGGCACTCGTCATAGACCTTTTCACTTTATACGACCCTCTACTCGTGTCTTAATATTGTAAACAAGCAAACATGTCTTTCACGGCTTCCGATATCTGCAAGGTACTCACTTTCCTCATTCAATCTACCTGATGGGTCTGAGTCAATTTAGATAATGTAAGTCGCCAACCGCTTGTGCAATTAGGTTACTTCGAAGCTCATTGAATTGACAGTTTTGCTATCATTCTTCCCCCTTTGGGCGTATTTTTGGAACGGGGGTGTTCAGCCGACCTGGTGGGTTGTTCACATGGGAATTCGCCTTGCGGCTGACTAGTACTGTGATAGCTCATTAATTGCCTACTAACTCTTCTTGGTAAGCCCGTCGCATAATACTGCAAACGATCTCACTGTAACTGTCCGTATTCCCCCCCTTCTCAGGATGTGAGTGCCCTTTAAATGATTTATTGCGTTCGCTGCTAATGAGTTTTCGCTTTAGATATGTGAGATATCATTTTACTTTTTCGTCCGTCCCCTTGACTGACCATGTTTCGGTTCTCAGTCCAGGAATTATCCACGGTATGTCATATATTACTACTTACTGGTCGCGACCCTTCTCATCATGTTGCCTGTAGCACTCTACATCATTCTGAAGTATTGAGTGGTAAGAACGGACCATACTCCCTCAGGCGAGTTACCCATGCATCACTCATTTTTTTCATCTTACACCCGTTATCCCTGCTTCAGTTTAGAGTTGAGCCTTCCATGGTCCGTTCACAAACTTAAATCAGCTGTTGGTAGTATATCCAGGGAGGGATCAGACACGTTTTCATGGCATTGACACATTCATGACTAAATCAGTAAAATCATCGTACACTATGCATACTTTCGATTCATTTTTCCCTCGCGGAAATGCAGTCGCCTGGACCACGTCCGTAGGCCCGCTATCCCTGTATTTGGCTCGTACATTAGTTTTGCGCCCTAAAATAAAATTCATACTTTCAATTTTGGTCCGCCGTAATAATCGCAATACTAGTTTACGGCGCTTGCGCCCCATTCCCCCGACACCGATCTTGCTTTAATTAATGGGTCAGTTATTTGTGGTCTAATTCATGCACATTGTCATCTAAGTTTTTAGACTGTCTCCAGCCCCAATTGGTATACCCAACCGGGTGAGCATGTCCGAGGCTCGGCCTCGTTCCTCAGTCAGCCGACATACCGCAGCAAAGAGTCCACTGCTTCAAGTTATCACCTGACGGTGTGAGCACGTGGAAAGTGTTGAGCTCACGGGTGGAAAAAACCAGTAGCTTTGCACGAGTCGAACGGTCGATGAACACTACCTAGTACTTACCTAAAGGTAGTAGCGGAAATAATCAGGTCCTTAGCGTCCAACAATGCCCAGTAAATCAGCTATTACGGGAAAAACTGATAGAAGTATCATCACGCAGGAAGGCTTAATCACATTGTCAGTAGTCGCAATGAACTGAGAAAGTCAGGCGACCCTTGACGCAACCTCGCATTAGATTCTGATCCACCATTGCACAGGAGACTACGACAGGCAAATAAGTTATCTTATTCGCTGTCATCCTCGTCAGTGTTACCCTCGTCCCCTTCTTCCTCGCTTTCCTCGCATGAACCCTCTTCCGAAGAATTTGCGCTTGTCGGAGGGAGCTCCTTCGTGACTGGATTTTTGACAGCAGGTTCTCTCGATTCGCTGCCATCGTCCGAGTCTTCCTCTGATTCTTCATCACTGTCCTGCTCATCAAACTGTTTTATCATATGGGCTCCAGTGACCCAGCATTTGTTGTAATTGTCTCGCAGAGACGTAGGCTTAACGTCTTGGCCTTGAGACTTGGACTTTCCATGCCAAGCGCGGATGTCATCCTCGTCGACTATGTCGTCCTGGTACAGCGCGGCAAGAATCTGGCCAAACAAGGGCAGGCGGTCGGACGAAGCGCAGTATTCCTGTGGTGGACGATTCAAAACTACTCCAAGTCAATCATCACGAGATACTTACTTGAAGGATCTCGACAGTTTCCACCGGATCCACACCTCCAATCTTGTCAATCAGCCCTCCCCATCGAGCGATCATACTGGCAATCTCCTGTCGTTGCGGAATACCTCCGCCTGCTATGATTTTGATCCGGCTTACAATGGCTGCGATCACGGCCTCCCGCACCAGGCGTAGAGATACATTGCTTGCCATGCGCAGTGTCTTCAGTTCCACAGCGGCGTTATCGACAGAATGGCCTTCAGCAAACGCACGGTCGAGCGACTGCTTGACTTCCTGCTGAAATTCTGATATTACTGCCGAGTCTGCCTGTGCAACTAGATTTGAAGGTGTGCTGAGCGGAAGTGAGGTGGTCGAGGAAGCGGGGTTGGAATCGTAGAAATGCTCATCGTCATCATCATCAGAGTCTGACTCTGATGATGATGAAGTGACGGAGCCGGGATCTGAGAGAACGAGATCTGATGCGTTGTCGCCTGTAAAAGTACCGTACAGTTGAGCAGATGATATGGTTTGATGAACGAGACCTACCTATTCGCATCAAGCGTTGGTTATCAGGGTGTTCCAGCTCGTCGATGTCCTCGTCCTCATCAACAGCTGGCGGTGGCCAAATTATCGCATTTGTGCCGGGACCAAGTTTTGCAAGAGCTTCGGGATCTTGGTCTAAGGAGAAACAATGAGTTAGAGTTTCATATAGACGTCGACTTTACCCACTCGCTTCTACGTCCTCTAGCTCTGAGTCGACCTCATCTTCGTCGTCGCCGTCTTCACCTTCACTTCATCTTCTTCCTCGTGTTGTTCTTCTGCATCTTCAAATTCTTCATCATCCTCATCGCTATCCTGTCGCCGCTTAGACAATCTTGAAAATGGCGCAAGTGTCGCCTGCGGACCGACGACGACGCCATCAGCGATCAAACATCCGCGTTCAACACGAGTGCGCTCCTTGATGTGTACGCCTGAGCCGATTATACTATGCTCGACGACGCAATTCGGTCCAATGACTGCCCCATCAAAGAGATAAGAATTGCGGACTACACTGCCCGCACCAACAATACACCGTTGGCCAAGAACAGATGCTGTGACCTGAGCATTATCAGCTATCTGCGATTTCGAGCCGATCAGCGTGTTGTTTCCGATCTTGCACGTTCTAAAGCCACGAATGGGTAAATGACCAACAATTTGGAAGTGTTCTTACCGAGAGAGTATCACTGAATTATCCTTGGCGATGTATTTGTTTCCTCGTAGATGCTCGTACGAGTGGCCGCCAGGATGGTTATCATCTGGCACTAAAGGGAATGTCCATCTTGAAAGAATGTCTTTGCTGAATTCTATTAAGTACGATAAATCGTCAGAAGTTTAGGATACTAACCTGATGGAGTCATAACTCCGAGTGTCTCTGACACGAGCAGCATAACCCTCTTTGGCGATGTAGCAATAAATACTTTTCATGAGGAGGTCAGACGTAAGGACGCCGTGAACGAAATCCCTCCGTACATCCCCGTAGTCGAAGTTGTCTTGGAACAAAGACGGCACCTGTGCAGGAGAGATCGATCAATTAAAGTGAACAAGGCAAATAAATGTCATACGCACCTCTACAGAACATATGTCTATCGAACAATCAATCAAGTCATTCCGGATCTCCACCTCCAAATGTTCCTTCAGAATTTCGCGTGGTATGCTTGCGTATTTCTTCGGCGGGTACCCAGTCACCGCCTCTAGTGCAAGCACTTTGATGTCTCTGGATCTATGACGAACACCGCAGAATCACCTCTCGAACTAGGGGGGAAATGAGTAGAGTGATGACTTGGTCGAGGACTGACATACCGCGTCCGGTGGTTTACGCCGCTCTGTTTCACCACCATCGTCATTATGGCATCCTTGTCCGTTTTCCTCCGCTCTTTGTGCTCGCGAACAACATCGCCTATACGTATGTTGCTCACGAGATCACCGGTGACAAGGACAAAGTCTGAAGTGATGATGCCATGGGTGTAGATGTCGCGCATGGCGTCACCAGGCGTGAACGTCTCTTTCGCCGTCACAATTGGGACAATCTTGAGGCCTGCGCTAGGTTTAGACCATTTCGAATTCCTGGATCGAACAGTCAATCAGCATGAACGGGAGAATGGCGGTTCGCAGACTCACTTGATTGCAGTCTTGACTAGTTCCGCATGCGATCTACATATTACGAAGATCTCTTGCACGCCAGCTAGAGCAAGGCTTTCAAACGTCCAATCTAACAATGGAGCATTGCATATCGGTAGCAGGCACTGATTGAGAGTGATGTTTGGTATGACTTGGTCATGCAGGAATTGAACTCACTCGAGGTTTATGCGTGGTTAGCGGCTTGAATCGTTTGTTAAAGCTGTCTGCTAGAATAACAGCTTGGAGAACCTCTTCTTCATCTGTGATCAATTTATCCTTGCCAGTAGAGGATCCAGCTGTATTTGGAGACATCTCAAGGGGAGGTTAAGAGATGCCCGATTTATTGATGGCATGATTATCATGTACCGAGTCGAGTCACACTTCCACCCCTCAAAAGCTCAAAGGTTTCTCTTAATGTTCATCATGATGCAACCCTCCGACATCATTACAGGATAAAAATTTAATGACATGGTTAACTGATCCGACCATAGCAAAGTAAGGGTATCAATGATCAAGATCGACATTAGGTAGTGATAACACGGATCGGAATGTAGTCATGATGAGTAGGGTCGTGAAAAGAAAGCAAAGACCAAATCCAACGAGTATGGTAGCAGAAAAGGGTAAGAGACATGAGGAGAGCTGATGAAGAAATCCTGATAATGACCAAGTGGAGCGGGAAAGACTGCTCGACATACCGAACGAATAAAGAGAAGCAAATGAATATGCGCTCATGTCGTTCATGAAATTACCAACTGCCTCGGATTAACCGCTTATGCGACAGCCGAGATCACGGGCGTAGCAATAGGTGCAGGCTCAGCGGGGATGATATCCTCTGCAGGGGGTGCAGCAGCCACTACGGGAGCAGGTTCCGAACTGGCAGGGTTCTCAAGGGGAGCAACCGGAGCAGGTTCATCGATCACGGGAGGGTGCTCATCCACCTTGGCAGGAGTCGAGAGCTCCGTCTTTGGTTTGGACCTGAAAAGGTCGCCCACACGGGCAGACAGGCGGCGCCCAACCTTGATCGCCTTGTTATCCTTCTCTTTCTTTTCCTCCTGCAAGTACAAACGTAAGCCCATGCATTATTTTCTATCGAGAAACATACCTTCTCCTTTGCAGCCTCAGCTGGAATCTCCGGAGCGGGCTCAGATGCAGGCTCAGAAGCGGGAGCCTCAGCAGCGGTCTCACTGAGAGTTGATCAGTCAAGGAAGCCATGCAAAGGAGAAAACACATGCGTTTCTTTGACAGGCTCAGGTACAGGCTCCTCAGCTGCAGGAGGCTCGGCGACAACAGGAGCCTCCTCAACCTTTGCCTCAGCGGGAGGGGCGTCCTCCTCCTTGGCAGGCTCCGCAGCGGGAGGAGCGGGCTAAGTGGCTATCAATTACAATGCGGTTAAGCTGAACATGAAGACTAACCTCCTCCTTTAATTCTTCCTTTTTCTTTTCTTTCTTGGGACTCTTGGGAGCCTTGACTTTCTTCTCTACCTTGGTCCTGGTATCCTTGAAGGGAGCTAGGAGCTTGGAAAGGAGGCCTGGGCTCTTGGGGCGTTCATCCTTCTTAGCCTCCTATAAAGAGAAGGATTACATTGAGCTCTAGTCAGGAACGGGACGCATACAGTCTTGGTTTCTTCCTTGGCAGACTCTGCAGGGGCCTCAGGAGCGGCCTCGGCGACGGGAGCGGCTTCCTAAAAAAACGCGTAATCTACGAAAGAAAGGTAACGAATGAGCGAACAACTAACCTCGACCTTGACTTCCTCCTTTGGTGCTTCCTGTGCACCGAGGTTAGAGTCGGGCGGAACAACAAAGGGAAATTGAAAAAATTACAGCAACAGGAGCTGGCTCTTCAGCAGGGGAAGCCTCGGGTGCGGGGTCGACGGCAGGGGCTTCAACGACCTTAACTTCCTCAGCGGGTGCGGGAACAGCAGCGGTGACCTCAGTAGCAGACATTATAGCAAAAAATGCGTATGTGAGCTGTCAAGAGGTGAGTGAGAGGAGAACTAATAAGATGAAGGATACGAACATGAAAAGATAATAAATTGACAAGAGAGAGAAGGACGTGCTACGCAACGCTGAGCCCAGGGCTAGAAGAGAGGAGAAGAGAGAGAGAGGAAGAGATACGGTTGTCGTCAAATTCGGGCTCTACTTATCCGTATTTGGCTCCGCTTACGCGCCAAACAAAGCAGGTAACCTAATTTCTCAAGATTCTTCCTATTTGTTTGATTACCTTTTCGAGTTATGTTATCTCTCACGATGTTTGATGACTTAAGAAAATTATCAAGATGGTCGAACGGAATTTAGCAAGGAAAGTGGTAAGAGAGTAAATGATGGCCCGTGCGGTTGGGCGTAAGGTGGTCAGAATGAGACAAACCTAAAGAAGGTGTACAAAAGGAAGGTTCGGATCACGTCAAAAGTAGCGAAATCACGAGACTAGGAAACCGCGATCACATCCGCTCGCCACCGAGCTCCTGTTTGAGTTGGCTAAAAACATATTTTAATACCAGGCTTGCCAAACAAGTGGTCATGACGACTACACCGTCATCACGGATGTAGTCTAGGTTCACGGTCCTCCTCCTCGCACGTTCTCTCTTCCTACGACGTGATCGAACCAAATTCAGGGGATAAAAAGTCTCATTTTCATATTGGCTATCTACTATCGAGCGCAATGTCTCTGGGTATTACAATTCTATTTATATATCGATAAGTGGAGACAGAGGCACGGTAGCTCACCGGGCCCGGGCTCAGGTGCCAGCACATACTTACTTGCAAAGTATCGCAGCAGTAATCTACGTTCTAGGTGGTTGCCACTCTTACCTCATTAGCTTACATAATCTCGTATGCGGTCTCACTACACCGTACTTTTTCTCATCCTATCGTCCACCAAGTACTGATGTCCGAATGTCCAGTCGCGTCACCTTGCACTCACTCGTTTCATTTATATCTAGTTTTACATTTCATCGTGGGGCACATCACCGTCAACTGTCATTCAATTCCTGCCACAACAAAAAAAAACAAAAAAAAAAGTCAACTCAGCCTCATACTGACATGTAGATTCTTCGACAAATGCCCAGTCTCACGGCACAAATATTCGTTTTACGTCAGTATCGCCAAGGATCCTACAAGTACAAGTGCGCGTTCATATCCTTTTACACTTGTAGATCTGTGCTCAGTCTCCTCGAAGGGTATTACTTTGTTTGCCGCTCGGAAATTCTAACCCCCGTTGAGCTCTCAACTCGCGCACCAAGAAATTCGTATTCCTGCCTCGTGCACTCGCACGTTAATTATCGCAGATGATCAATGACGCCCCTCAAAGACCCTCTGCTCAGATGGGCCTCCCGCACGTTTTGAATCACGATACATCTACCTCCAAACGCCACGAGGACTACTTACAATTTTATTTCCAAATCTCAGACGTACTAGGAGTCTCCACCCATTAATCCGTCCATTCACACTACATCTAGAAATTGCCACTACATTGTCTTGGACGTTTCATATCCAAACACAGCTGGCCTCTCATCTCATTTCAGGTCTGATGATTTGTTTTGTTGCTCGTTACTTGCTCTATCTCAGAGCTGCCATCGTGGCCACCTTCGCGTACCTGGGTCAACCTAGCAACTTCCCGCGCCTTCTCGTACCTGCTTGCACCTACCTACCAGCACGTAGCAGCAGGGTAGATTCGTAACCATTCTACCTACGTGCGTGTTTTGAGATGTTGTGATTTCTGCCGTGGGCAAACAAGGCTGGTCGCCAGCCTAGCAGCAGGGACGGTGTCACAGCTGTGGTCAGAACTTTCCTTGCAAGGTCTTTCGATCTTCCGCCACCGAAAAATGTCTTATCGTGTACAAAACGGTACTCTGCTGCAATGGCAGACCATTTGTCTTTTGAGATAAAGATCGAGTGTGATATCCGTTGAGATATATGCAACAAGCAGCGCTAATGTATATTATGCAGCTGCTTTCACTACCTTGCCTGCTATATCCGACTGTCGTCTGCGAGGTACGCGCAGACCCTTGGCCTTCATCTGAACACGTTTTCCCTCTATGAAAATACATTAACGAGCAACTTGAAATAATAAAATCAATGGACAGACCTTCAATGAACGCTTTGTCCTCGTCCGAATTAAATCCAACATCTTGCTGCTCATCTGCATCCACTGCATTGGTCATCTCGGCTTCCTGCGCACCAGCTTTTATCTTGGCCCGTCTTTCCACCTTGAACTTGGCCACATAGAACCCATCCATGTTGTGCACATGGGGGTAAAACCTCTTTGTCAGCTTCACGCTCGGGTGGAAGGTCTTTCCGCGATACTTTGTAAAACCATCCCTGCCAAAGCCGAGACCAGTGTCCACCAGTTTCACGTTCGGGCGCTTTCGTAGTGCATAATCGACCACAGCCTCGTTTTCATCGACAGTGACGGAACACGTAGAGTAGACCAGAAATCCTCCCGTCTTGGAGTCGGGAGAGACGCTATCAATGGCGCAGAGGATCAGCTGCTTCTGGAGGTGCGAGAGGAGATGGAAATCACGCTCAGACTATACAAATATGTCAGTATTTGAATCTTTGACCACAAGCTAGAAAACTCACCTTGTTGACCTTCACACTTGAGTCCTTGCTGATAACACCGGTGCCACTACATGGCGCATCCAAAAGGACTCTGTCAAACCCACCCATTACCTTTGGAAACTCCCGGCCATCGTATGAACAGACGACGACGTTTTTGCATCCTAGACGATGTACATTCGCGGTCAGACTTTTTGTTCGTGCCTTGTTTGCATCATTGGCGAAAACAATGCCAGTATTTTGTAGGAGTGCAGCGATGTGCGTCGTCTTGCCTCCAGGGGCAGATGCCATATCAAGTACACGTTCATTCGGCTGAGGTTTTAATGCAATCACGGGAAGGAATGACGAAGCTGCCTGGAGCATATAGTGGCCAGAGAGGTACTCGGGTGTCGCACCTGTCGTGGAATTTAATTCCGCACGACTCGAGAATAAAGGATTCACACAAACCTATGGGTACGCTGCTTTCGAATACTTGCAGACCGACATTGGTCCATTTGCCTATCGGCTCGAGGTTGACACCACGGTTGATGAGGGCTTGCGCAAGGTCTCGTCTTCGTGTTTTGAGTGTATTTGTTCTGATAGTCACTGGTCTTGACACCTCATTTGCTTCGAAGAACTCGATAGCCTACGGAAGGGTGATACGAGATAAGCATAGGACTATAAAGAGAGAGATAGCACACACCTCAGAAACTGGAAATAGCTGGAATAGCTTCTCAGCAAGAAAATCATTATACCCGTAGTAACTAGCGACATCAGAGACGAGCTGCTCGACATATTCCGACCGTAGTCTGTACATGTCATTTGAAATACAGACATAATTAAAAGCAGCTAATCGAAAGACGTACCGGCCTTTCGCGCCCAGCTTTCTGAAATTGCCCAAGATACGAACACATTCTCGCATCCTCCGCTGAACGACATGGACATCAGCAACATGGTTCTTCTCCTCTGCTCTCTCTTCAGCCGTAGGTAAATGAAATGCCTCCGCGTCTTCTCCCTCTCCTTCCATGTCGATTTCCTCATCGCTGCCCTCCAAAGCAGCATTCTGCATCTCTTCGATATCAAGCTCCGCCTCACGAGCAGCCTTCTCGTCGAGGGCACGAGAACGGGATTCAATGTTCTTGGCGGTAACAGGCTCGTCCTCGTCCTCGTCCACATCATCGGAGTCTTCATCTGAGGCTGTTGGAATAATTTTGGTTGGACGTTCAGCCTGCTTAGATTTCCGGCCTTTTTGTGGGAGCAGTTCGACCTCTTCATCATCTGAGCCAAGATCCAGTTCCTCCGGGACCCCTCGTAAAGGTCATCGCTACAGGACAAAAAAATTAGCCAGGAATATAGTGAGAGGTGGAACTCACTCCTCGTCCATATCCAAGTCATCCAGACTGTCCACTGCGAAACCATCAACATCTTCCAAATCGCTGGCGACTTCCCATCCATCACTTTCACCTTCCTCCGAGAGTGGTTTGCTTTTTTCTTTGGTAGGCGTAGGCTTAACCTTTGATACCTTTTCTGAATCCTTCGTCCGCTTCTTTGAGGCCGGAGGTTCATCTGCCTTGGCTTTTTTTGTAGGACGGCTGTTAATAGTTGGTTCAGGCTCGTGATCTACATTTGCCTTCCGTTTTCCAAGCTTTTTCGTCGAAGGGCGAACTTCATCTGGATTGCGAAGTGGAGCTGGAGGCGCTTGCTTGTACTTTGCTCGTCGCCCTCCCATGGCAGGCTAGATATGTCGACGCGGAGAGATAGCAGAAAACACTACAGACTAAGTCAAATTACGAGCTAATTTTTCTCTTGCCCGATTTGGATAATGTCCTCTACACGTCGCTTCAACCGATGCGCAACCCCAACGCAAGTCCAGCAATGAAAGACGCCCTTGGCTGAAAGTCTGCTGTTAAAAAGTCTACCATCCATCTCCACAGTGACGGAATAGTTGGTGGTTTCTTGTTGCCCAATGCGTCTGTCGTGTACAACAAGTTCTCGAATCTAGCAGCCATGCCACCCCAATTAACACGGACCAGTGACATCGACCCAAGATACTGTTAATCCGATAAGCGCACGTCGACCAAGAAAACATATTACATACTTGAAGGAGGACGAATACACCACCCAAGAAGAACGCGACCATTTTTGCACCTTTCTTGATGAATACACCCGCGCACACGCCGGCTGCCGTGCCAAATGTCAATTCATACAGATTGACAGTGGACTCTGGGGGTGGAGGCTGGCCCTGAGGGGGCGGTGGGGGTGTGGAACCTATGTGCCTCAGGGTTCAGCTAGGTAACAATAGCTATAATTCGTACTGGTACCTTTACCGTCACAATGAATGATTGGTGCGGTACACGTTGCTATGCCAAGCATAATCCCTGCAATCCCTGTAGCTGTCAGCAAGCTGGGCAGGAGCTGCCCTTTTCGTGTACCGTCCAGTCGGTTCATTACCCATGTCTGAGGCAAATGGGCGCGTGCAGGAAGTAAACGCTGTCGGCAAATACCAGGGCCTGCCAAGAGTGAGCGATGGCGGAGAAACTGGATAGCGCACAAGCTCGAACGAGTAGTGAGTGGACTAAAGCCAAGTAATGGCCGGACAAGCGAGAACGACATAGAAACTCTAGAAATGGTTTGGTGTGCTGAAGCTGAAGTGTTACTGTGTAGGAGAAACTGTAAGTATGTGCTAGTAAACCATTGACAAGTATAGGTAAGTTGACGTCATCCTTATAAGGCACACTAGTGTACATGGATAAGTACGTAGAACTCAAGTCCAGATCATGTCCAGGTCTTTGTCTTTCAAATGCCAATGCTATCGTAAGTGAAAGTCCAAGCCCAAGATCATTCTTCTTCTCGTCCAGCAGCGGTAAGCACGAGTCTCTTCCACTCGTCCAGATCGACATTAGAACTTGTAGAATCGTTGCGAAGATGTTGCAAGCTGGGTCGCATTAGTCTGGGATGTCCAATAGTACCTTTGGGATATTGAACAGGATCTTGCACTATGTCCCGAGGAAAATCTATAAACTTGTCCTTGGATTCTCTTCTGGGGATATTAGAAAGGTGGAGTTCGAATGTGGGTTCATTCGATCCTGTGGAGAGTCGCAGGGTGGGCAGGGCAGTCAGTGGGGGAGACAAAAAGCCATTACTAGGAGTGTCGTAATCACCTCCTGCAGCCTGATCCTCTGCATGCTCGTGAACACTGGCCATCACTGTGGAATGTGCAGACAGCTGACCGGGGAAGCGCGACATCGACGGTGATGTATACGGGCGAGCAGGTATAGTCCTTTGGGAATACATTGACCCCGAACTTCCCGTGATTACACTCAGGGTTCGATTAGGTTCTTTAGTGAGTGGTACGGAGACCATGGGGAATTCATAAGTTGATCCATAGAAGCTGGTCTTGCCAACAAATTGGTCGGGCAAAGCAGACGACGGAAGAGAATGCGAGCGACGCGGGTATTGTCGCGGAGATGATGAGCCAGATGCACTCAGGCTTCCGTCAGCGCCGTCTGGAGCACGGATGGTTCTCACAACACTAGATGCGTCAGAGTAGGCTGAAGAAGCACTTGGCGGCTCCAGCTCAATGCTATCATCACCCATTGCTTGTTGTGGCATTTGCAACGAGGAGAATGACAACGCATTGTTAAGAACCTTGTGAGCGGCAGGGATATGAGAGGGAAAGGGAAGCTCCGACTCAGAGACCTCCGGAGACATCCCCTCCTCGTTTTTCAAAAGCCATGCATCATGAGACATGGACGACACATGAGACATGCGCAGATCATTCGTGACCTCCACGACATCAGCCTTATTCTCCAAATCGTCAGCTTGAGTTGGGCGAGGGATAAAAGGCACGAAAGGCAGGCAGATAGCATACAAAAGCACTGTCATGACTCGTCATTACGTGCAAAAGGATGGGGTAAACGAGCACTTACGCAGTGCGGAAATAACCCAAGATCCTATGAGGACTGTCATTGTCATTTTATGGCAATTGGTAGTCGAGCCTTGGTTCAGTCAGCCTATGAATCACTCGCACAGCCAAGAGAACTAACCGAAAGCACTGCAAGGAAATTTAGGGCTGAGAACCATGAAGGCTACGGCACCACCTAGAAAAAGCAATGTTGGTTCCATTCCTGCATACTTAGCACAGTCAACACGAACCGACGTTAAGACCAAAAAGTAATATGGCTCGCATGGCGTCCGGCCAAAATTGATATTGTACAACAATCCTGGGTACCGTAAGCATGCTGCGGATAGGAGTGGAGTGATGATACTCACATAAGATACAACAAAATCGATTGAATGAAGTCGAGAGCGATGAGGCCGAAGAGAAATCCGCCTGCGACGACGGTTTTAGTACAGGTCATTGCGAAACTTGGTGATGCTACTTACGCTCGCCGGAATTGTAGCCCGACCAATTACTGGCCACGTACACGGCGATGATGATGCTCCATATCAAGGAAATAATCGAGGCAAAAGCTTCGAAGGACGTCAGTCAGAATCAGCCTATGATATCATACATATGGAACTCACCGAGAAGAACGATACGAAGCTTCCGAAATGTGTTCCACGAAGTGTTTGGAGCCATTAAAAGGGGGGGACTGACGTAGGTCAGTGAAATCGAAGGGTGAAGAACTTGAATGTAATATAGGAAAGACGAAAAGAAATACCAAAACGTGGCTACGTCAATGAAACAAATTCACCGCGCAGTTAATACTAAACAGACACAGGGACGGAATCGGGCCAGCCTCCGTTGTGTTAGTCAACGGATGGCATTTTATACCACAGCAATACTGCCCCTGGGAAGGGGTAGCAAATTTAGTCGCCTAGATGATATGCAGTGCCAGTCTCAACGCCTCAAGTTTTCAGCGCACCCTGCCAGTGAGAGTCATAAGGAGTCTAAAAACACCGCCTTGGTCAAATATAAATAAATTCCTGAGAATGAAGGGAGGGAACATTACTAGAAGCGAATGGCAATTAGCGCACGCCGTAAAAGGGTGCACCCTCATATTCCTAAAGAAGGAAAAAAAGCAGTGCAGGTTATGTAGGGGAGCTTCCATAAGAGGCAAAGTAGAAAACGCTTAGCAGTGTCAGAGAGAGGCACAAATATTGACAGCTCGTAAGCACGAACCATCATGTCCAGTCCAGGAGAACAACAGCCCCTCCTCGCATTTCCCTATGAGGAGGAAAATGAAAATGTCCCCACTGAGCCGCCCAAAAGTACTTTGGGTGTCTGGCGCGAGAACACTTCGAGCATTCTGGAGTCCCGGCTCTTTCACACATTCGTTATTACATTGGTGAGCAGCCGGTGTCACATATTTCCGTCTGCTGTTGACGTATAGCACCATTGTAGATTGTGATTGATGCTACTTGTGTCCTAGCTGATCTCGGGTACACCGTTTTGTCCGATACATGCTCCCCACTGGATGAAGGCCCTGCATGGCTTGAAGTTTTGGCCACTATATCACTTGCCATAACCACGGTCTTTCTTATTGAAATACCAGTTACCCTCTGGGCTTGTGGATTCGGCTTCTACAACCCATTCTCAGATGTTCCACATGCTGTTTTTCATCTGTTTGATGCCGTGATCATCATTACAACTTTCATACTCGAATTTTTCCTTGAGGGGAGCGAACGTGAATTGGCTGGACTGTTGATTATTCTTCGTCTGTGGCGATTAGTAAAGCTTGTTGGAGGTAATTCTAAGTTAAACCCATTTCTCTCGTCCCGTCTCATAAGCTTTCCAACAGGCATTGCTGTGGGAGCTGCAGAACTAGAAGAAGGAATAGCAAAGGAACTTGAAGAGACAAGGAGGCAGCTTGACGGCACCACAACCGCACTTGCAAAGGCTCGTGACGAGAATCGCAAGCTACGTGGACGGGTAGCTTGGTTGGAGTCAGGCGGGTCTGAGGGAACCGAGTTTTGAATTGGAACGGATCCTTTAATCACACAACTTGAACTCTTTCAATCATCCATTTCTGGAAAGTCCAGGTGTAAGTATTCAAGATTCTACAGCTGTATTATGATGGTGGATATATTTAATATGGTGATACCCGAGTCCAAATGAAAGCTAAATGTGCTAAGGAAATGCTAAGGGATACAATTGGATATGTTGATGGGACAAGAAAGTTGAGCAGTAAGGTGAATGTACAAGAATGATAAAAAATCCAGCTCTATGGAATCATCAGTGTTCAGCGTGAAGATCAACAACGTTGGCCGCATCTGCGGGTATCCACTCAGATAGTTGCGGTCGTGGGATGGGCAGATCAGGATCTGCAATCCTCTTCGGAAAAATGGCCGGAGTCCGTGGTGTCAAAGTTGAGCAGGATGTATTTTTATTCAGCTGCAAATCCACGAAGTCTCAGGATACTTGAGATCATTCACACCCGACACCTCTCTGGCACGAGCTTTTGGAGGTGGCAGGGGTACCTTTGGAGAGTTGCTAGACGGCGATAGACGTTGTGTCAAAAAAGGTTGGTCCACACCACGCCGAGTCTGAAGCTCAAGTTGCTTCGCCCACGCTGGTCGGGTAGAATCGATGGATGGACAATGACGGGAAAACAGAATAGGCTTTGAGGGCTCGACGACACGTCCTTCAACTCTATAAAGCCTTTCCCAAGTGTCTGCAATGTATTTGGAGATCTTGCAAGAACCGCCGCTTTCAGTCCAGGCGGACGATGAGATTTCCGACAATGGGCGTGAGGGAAGAGAGACGGGTATCGAATCGGTAAGGTTGAACCAAGGAACCGCAGTCACGGGCATTTTCCAAAGGGTAGGCAGGAAATAGACATGAGTTGCTGCCATCACGCACAGCGTAACACAATACACAAGCACTGTTCACATCATCAGTGTCAGTCATGAGACATAAGACATGTTCCATCACGACATACTGATGAACGTAGTAAACCAGCTGATCGGCACGAGCAGTGCTGCAGAAGCGCAGACAGTCCACGTGGCTGAAAAAATATAGGAAGTCAACTAAGCAACAAACCACCGATCAACCATACTTACAATGCGATTGATACAACATCGGGGGACTAGCGGTTGTGACATAAATGCTGGCAGCTTCAATATCATGATGGTGTGATCAGAGGCATTGATCTAAGATGTAGCAAACGGTGATAGCTACCGAGCTGAAGTATGCCCATCAATACAGTCCAGCCACACTCAAATCTAACATGGGAAGGCCTCGCTTTTGGGCATATAACCTCCGCTGAATATGCTCTAATGAGAAAAGTCAGGGGGCTATCAAGGGTCAACAATGCAATACTTACAGCATTGTAAGAGCGAATATTAGGGCAGCGTTTACAACAAGGAATGCCGCTGCACCAGGCACTGCAAATGAGTGAGTCGAGGTTATCAGCGCCACACTGGACAACACACCTGGCATTCCAGAAGAAGTAGAGGACATGATATTCCACCCTGCAAATATAGTTGCTAGCAAATTGGAATAAAGGATGAGGGCTGCGCCGATGTTATTTGGCTGGATCGCATTTACTGACATTATGTACTCACTGAAAAATATGGCACGAATGATGATGAAGGGATTCTGCATTTCGTCGGCTCCAATGGTGCTGTTGGTCGTGAAAGAAAGAGCAACGGTAGGGAAAGTCGTGCAATTTGAACAACTGTGAAAGGTGAAAACGAAGTTGAGCGGGGATTGATAGAACTAAGTTGCACCCTGTAGGAGCAAGTATTGTTCGGTCCACCAGAGACAAAGGGGATCGGTACACACAGGATCCTATTAAATATCGACCATTGTCGACGTAGCAAGCGAAAGACAAGCTTCGCATTGTAAAGAACAATAAGAGTGCATGCAACAATAAGAATGCATTGTCCAAATAAGGAAATTATAGTAACGCCCATGGACATGAGAATGGCTGCATAGGTACCAAATGGCGCTTGGGCGTCTCTACGTAGCAGTAATAATTTAGCAACTTCGGATAGCTGCGAAAAAAAGGCGCATTTGACTGATTGGTATGAGGAAATTGAGTGAGTGAAAACCACCTTCAAGCTCAACGTGATCACCGACTCGACATAATACTTACTCTCGGACACTGTTTAATGGGGATCGAAAATGCTTTCAAGCTAATTTGAATCCGGCGATGAGTGTAGATAGACCTCGATAAAATGGAATTTGTATATGGTCATGGAGCCTCCGAGTGCAAAGTTGTTGCTGCTAGATTATACTGGACATTTTTGCGGTATTTCGTCGCCAAATCCGCTGCAATCTTCACAGAAGCATTGGCACAAAGTATTTCCTGCGAGTGAAATCAAAATTATTAAATCTTGATCATTCAATTGAGTCGCGACAATGCGCACCTCCACACAGTGGTTCAATTCGAGGATCATCTCCGTGCATGCTGACTATTGGCAGTGATATGAGCATGGTCGATTGGCATCGCATGTAGGCAGACTCACAGCATTCTTGAGAATACGCTCTAGCAAAACTGCTTGCCGTTCAGCATGAGGATTCTCCATGATTCACTGGTGTTGTAAAGTTCTTGTAATGATGGTAGACGGAATCGAAAGCGGTGCACTAAATTCAATTTCCTCTCTCGGCAGACTATATGTAAAGACAGCTGACCAACTCAAAATACTACTAGTGTATCGTATAGATATACCCTACTTCCTAACTTCGAAGCTCACGCTCTTGTCTTATCAACATCGACATGGTGACCAGCCAAATGAGGAGTAGGGTGCTGTGTTTCGTCAGCTGATGGCGGCCGCACGCGAGGACCAGAAGGCCGTCTAGTCCGGGGATGTGTCAACAAATCATGGGGAGCACTGGAATGGAGCTCCGACGGAACTTGAGCGCTTCGTCTCGGAAACTCGAAAGCACTGGGTGGTGGTTTTCTCTTTGTTTTAATTGGTTGCTCCAGGACATTCGCTCGTGGCCAATCAAATTGTGATGAAGATGGGGGGGATGGAGAAGGCGATGTTCGCGCTTCCTGCGCCAGTATTGACGATTGGACCGAGTTCGAAGCAGTGGGTGGTGGTTTCCTCCTTGTCTTAAACGGTTGTTCCATAGCATTTGCTCGCGGCCAATCAAATTGCGACGGAGATGAGGGTGATGGAGACGAGGGCGGTGCTTGCGCCTCCTGTGCCAATATTGATGTTTGGGCTGGCTTCGAATAGGTGATGGACATATTGAGTCGAGAAGGTGCTGCTGGTGGAAGATCCATCTGCGGAGGAATCAAACCACGAATGCCTTGCGAGTAGACGAGAGCGGGGGAAGGATATGATACAAAAGGAGTAGGTATCGCTTGAGGTAAGGACAAGGCGGAATCCACAGGCATATGTTGTGGTTCATATGGGCGGTAATGTTCGATCTCGTACTCAGAATCAAGTCCAGCATGATGTTCATAGGCCGGATTTGGAACAACTGAGCGAGGCCTGTGGACTTCCGATGACCCGCGTCCTTTGAGGAAACGGGGAGTTGTCGGCGAGTTCTGGGCACTAGGCAGGCATTGGCGAGTGGTCTCAATGCGGAGATAACGAACATTGTGATGCCATACGCCAGGATCGATCCGTTGTGTCGTAACCGCTGTTACGACTAGGAGAGACAGATAAAGAAGCACTAGTAAAATTAGCTAATCGGCAGGCTAGATGAAAAAGTCTGGAACATACATATGATAGTACAAATCCAAGTAAATGCTACAAGAACAGCGGTCGACGAACAGGAATTGTCATCCACATTGGTGGCTATATGCATAATGTAGATTAGCATATTGGTCAGTAAAAAGATGATGTATTCAACCTTGGGCGGAGCATTGAATATGCGGCGCAATTGCGGTCACGGCGGCCGCACCAGCTGAAGTAAAAGTTAGACATCAATATCCCGATAAGCACGAAGAAACACACCCAATTGCATGAGCCAGACGAGTGCTACCCATGCGCACTCGATCCACACTCGCGCAGAAAGTGGATCTGTACATAGTAAGTCGGCGAAAATACTAGAAGACATGTCAGTATCTGGGAACGATGGACAAGGGACACTTACATTGGAAAGATAAAAGCAAGGCTAGAAGCACCCAAGAATATGAGATAGATATCGACTTGCACTGAGGATGGAGCTTAGAGTGATGTCATGACCCGTATGAATGACTGCGTACTAGTCTGGCCTCCTGTCGCTTGGACGAGGCTGCGATTCCATACAGCAACGCTGCATATAATGGCATTACAGACGACGAAAAGACCTATCAGGCCAAAGATATTTGACAAAACGTCCTAACTTGAAGGTGAGAAAACAAGGCATACCGAACAGAACATAACGAGCGAAAAGCAGAGTAGACTTCATCTTCGATATCGATAGGATGTTAGGAGTACATACGAGAATTATAGGGCCTAAGAGATTAAACCCCACAGCGGGAGATGAAACGAGCGAAGCAAGGGAGGGAAGCTTAGCCACAAAGATCCAGCTTTGTGAAGGAATGGCCGTCTTGTGTTAACTTAGCCCCATGTGTAAGCACCCGATTTACAAGGCCCGTGGCACCGCAATTAGACACCTACAAATTTACCCGGACCTATGCGCACAAACAAACATAAGCATTAAATCATAAATAGCACTACCGGCAATCTCTCGTCATCCCTTTGTTGTTTGTTGAGTAACGCTGCAGGCAGCAGTACACGTTCGACACATGATATACAGATCAGACAGGGCCAGAGGAGCCGTCATACCTTCAGGATTCAATATTGCTCTACTGTACAGCTCAAGATCACAATTACGCAGCTGCAGAAGTGTGTGATCACTGCGCAACACGTCAAGAGACACTCTTTTCATATCCACACAAGTACTGGAGATCGCCTGCAAGAATATTACGTGTATAAACCGATGCCTCTCGTTTCAGAGCTTCCGGACTCATTTTTCTCTTGGAATTCCAAGATGAGCCTCTTGCTTCTCCTCGTATCAAAGGAGAGTCAGCATCATCTGTACAATGAAGGCCAACACGTGCGACACGATGACCAGCTGACCTGCATCAGCTTTATCACAGAAAGGTTCAGGAAGGATTTGATAAGAGAAATCAGTCTTCAAAGAGTTTAAAAACAGACAAAGAGGCCCGGCATCACAAATATACACAACACAACATATCACGAGTATACTACACGAACCACTGCAAGTATATATCGTCCATTAACAGTTACGCCAAAAGGCAGTGATAATCAAAAGTCACGCTTGATTACCGGAGACAGTATTTATGCTGGGGGAACTCAGGTAAGCCAATGGGCTTACAACCACATGGGCATGCACTATCCAAGTGACAAATTGCCATGAGCTGGGGACATCGGCTAACAGTAAAGAGTCGGCAGGATACTGTCTCAACACCAATAGGGGCACCCAGGAAACCTCAAAAAGTACTTGCATAGAATGCATGACGATACTGTGACAGACGAGGTCCCAAGCATCAGAGTTCTTGATCAGAAATAATGAACAAGGAACAGATAATAAAGCACCCAACAATGAACATTAAGCTATGATAACGAAAAAAGTGTTTCAGTAAAATTCCAACAGGACACCGGTCTCGTGCGAACAGAGAATTAAATTTCCCACACTAGTACCTATTTACGTTTCCTTATCATACATGGAGAAAAATGCGTTTGACTTTTATGACAGATGAGCTTTAGAATACAGATGGGTGATTGAATAATGATAAAGTAAATGAAGTCAGACAGATGGAAGTCCAGAGCAAAGTTATTATACACCGATGGTGACTTCGAGGAAACTCAAGAGCGACAGAGATCCGGCTGAACATTCGACCAGCGGCCATTGGCAAGACGGGCTTCTTGGTTTTTCTTCTATGAGGACAAGGGAGGTGGGCGAGAAAATGTCAAGAAACTATCCGAGTGTGAGGGGAATATTGTCCGGCCTTGCTGAAGGTCTGCCATACTAGGAATATAAGATCGGACTTCTGCAGAAGAGTCCTGTCGTAGATGATCTATCATGTCAAAGATTCGCCGAGGTACTACGAATGTGTCGCGCAAAGCAGTTTCTAGTACAGAGTAAGCAATGCGGTTCAGGGTGTGAAGTCAGAAACATACCAAGTATCGACCCAGATAAACGAGCAACGCCTATGCGAACGCCCACTATGCTATCATTGCTTAACCGCTCAAGAGTGTGCCATCTCGCGTCATCCACTAAGATTGATAGCCCACCTGCTGAGGATGCTAAAGCTTGCTGACATGCAACAAACCTGTAGAACAATGTAAAAGGCTGAGCCAAGTAGAGGATACACCTACGTCATTCGTCTTCGAAAAATGGGAGAGTTAGCTAGCGAAAGTATATCTTCGTTGATCAGGTTGAGAGTAGGTCTCCAGACGTCTTGCGGCGCTATTCGACAGATCTTCAGAGAAGGACGAAGTGCTTGTTAATCAGAACCATTGTTCGTCAAGTCTCCACGCACCACAGAGATAGCAGTCTCCCTCACTGCACCAAAGTCGTCTTCAAGCGCCTTTTTTAACAGTGCACGTATGTTGTGAGGTCGTTCAGGTCCACCAGCGAGGTCGGCGATCATCTTGATGACGCCTTCACGCGCTCTCCAATTGCGCAACCAGCCTTCCTCCCATACATTGAGCAGACCGGTAATCACCTCCTCCCTCGCCCTTCCTTCACCTAAAGCCTCGACGAAGAGAGGGACTGCCTCGATTGCTTTCAATTTGATTTCATGATCATCTTCAGATCGCATTGCTTCCCACCACAAGCTCATCATATCCCGTTGAGCATTGTCCGGTCCGATAATTTTGGCTAAATCGCCCAGACTAGCGGCTAATGTCCGCCTGATTTTAGGCGAGCGGTCCTGCGCGAGTGTGAGGTATAGTCCTCGTAGCTCTCCCCACCGCGCTCGGCCAAGGGTAAATGCTACTGCAGGAAAGTTAAATGCACATGCAAGCGGACGAGCTGGATCATCATTAACCATCAACACCGAAGTATTAGCTGCACGAAAAAGAAAAAAATCAGTTAATCATCACAAATGGTTGATGAATAACCAATACGCACCGGACAGTACCTGTAATGGCGATCGTCGCGTTGGGTGTGCATAACGTTCTCGTGGTGGAGAGTTATTGTCGATGCCAAGGAACAGACGTAGGAGATCATCGGGTGGTCCGCAGCCATCGTCATGGAAGGTGTATATAACTTCCCCTAGAGCCTCTAGGACCCCAGTGCGCACTGGAGCAGATTCGTCTCGCGACAGAGGTATGATGGTAGAGACAGCAACTGATCGACGCAAGCTTGACGGCAAACGTGACAAAAGTGCAGGCAAGGCGAAAAGGGAAGAGTGCCTCACGTGCCATGCCGGATCGGCACGTAGAGTTTCGAACAACGGAAGCTACGGAAAATAGTGATAAGGACTTAGTAAGTTTGACTGCAGCGTACTCACGAGCGAGCCAATGATAAGCTCATCGGGAACGACCTTCGCAAGAGCACCCAACGCAAATGAGGCTTCTCTTCTGACCCAATGGATAGGATCTCTTCCGACTCGTTCAACTTCTCTCACAAAAGCACGTTGAGTATCGGTCCTCGGCGTGCCTGCATGAAAAAAATTTTCGACAAAGTTATATGATGAAGTTAGTACCATACGTACCCCCAGCAACCACGGCAGCAATGAGACTCATGCTTGATAGTCGTCCAACAGCGGCTTGTTCGTCAGGATCCATGTCTTGTCCGTCTTCCTGCCCGTCCATCTCAGTATCCAAATTTCCAGATTCAACGTGAGCCATGGCGGGCATCAAGTCGCGCTCCCAGGGTCCCTCAGTGGTCTGCATTGGACCCTGTCGACCAGCATCATCCAGCTGAAGAGATAATACAGCTATGGGTGATGTGTCTACTCCAATGACTCCGGCTTCCAGATAAGGCGGGGGTACACCAACTGGTGGACTAAGAGGGTTAGAAACGGGTGGTGAAATCGACGCCGTCGCAGAGGTGCGCATCACTGAAGATAAGGATGTCTGTGTGCTTGGAAAATACGGATTGACAGGACTGTTGCTTGGTAAAGGACCTGGTTGAGGAACCTCTAACGCGGGTGTATACCACACTTCGTCCGGATCTGTTTCGTCTTCGCCTGGCTCAAGGCGGCCCATGCCTATCACAAGCTGCTGGATGACCTCATCTTCAAACAGCATCCTTTCGCGTCTTCCAAATAACCCGTAAGATAGGTCATCAGCGTGCTGGTCTCCCAGATCATCAGCCCTATGTATTCTTGCCAGTAATTCAACAACGGCAGATCTCGCAGAGCCGCTGACAACCCCGTTTGAACTCAGGAGGAGCGTTGCTAGAATAGGAGTGAACGCCTGGACTGAGATTAACGTCACCTGATCGTCAGATGGAGGCTGAGAATAATCGGCATTAGACGGGCCACTCGGCTCTTCAACCAAGTGACAATGCTATATGTGCAATGAAATTCAATGTCACAGGGTCAATTTGATAGTGAGGTGGACCGACCGTTAAAAACCACCACATGATAGAAACAAGTTCCGCTGACAGAGCCTCCTTCACTGCCTCATCTAGAAATATCATTGAAGCCGGAGAACCCCGGGACGGCGCAAAGAACACACCTTCATCGACAGACAAACTCGGGAGTAGCGGTAGGACATACTCGACAGCCTCTATAGGCGATACCTGCGCTAGGAATGCTGGTAGAGCATGTGAAATAAATACCCTGTGCGCGATACTTGGTTCTTAGCAGTGTTTGTGCGCTACTACTACCCAAAGCCCACCTGTGATGAACTGATCCACTACGAGAAAAAAGGTATATCTTTTCAAGGGTACTTAAACCCTCGTCATCGAGGGTGAAATCTAGTGCAAAGTCAGGCGATGAAAGAACCTCGGGTGGTGGTATTGTTTCGATTTCAACAGACGCTATTGATGGAATATTGATGGGCGGTGGTGACGGCTGACTGGAGTTGCCAAAGATAGGAACAGGCGGAGGATCTGGTGGTGGATCTTCGCCTTGCGGAGAGGTGACAGGTGTGGAAGGAGCGGTATGGAAGGAAAGCGTGGGCGATAGCGGAGGTGAATCAAAAGGATTCTCACCCGGAGAAGGAGAAATAATAAGTGGGAGTGAGAAGGCGCCCAGCACCTGTGGATAAGTCAGACGTATATGAGAAGGAGTAGTAGTTGTCCTTGCAGGAGCCGAATGACGTTGATGAGCCTCCGAGATGGGTTCCACTGGTACAGGTTCCTCTGAGGCAGGGTTGCTGTGTTGAATATCGACAAGAGACACTACATTACCCATGTTGGCATAAGATACATCGAGGAGATAGAAAAATGATGGGGACAGACTTTGGAAGAGGCCTTTCTATAAGACCCCTTGAGGAAGGACCGCGGGGAGTGAAGTGAGGGGGACACGAGGACAACGGGCTGCCCAGTAAAAGAGCGAATTAAGAAATGACGCAAGGCCACAATGCAGCAAGTCAATCTTGGTTAGTTTAGTACCCAAGTTCATTACAGAATAATACAGACGCATTACTGAAGGACTGCCTGCAGATGAGAGTTTGCACCGTGATGAATAGCTAAATTCACGGTGAAATTTTCAAACAAGCAGCAGCAGTAACCCAATTGTTAGCCAAACTAAGGCCTTTTGCTGGGGGTGCCAGGACAGGCAGGAAGCGAAGGATTACAAGAAAGGATAAGAAAGATAGAGAGAAGCCGAAAAGAACAAGAAGGGACCGGGACGGGAGACTAAGGGAGGGAGGGCGAGATTGTACAAGTCGAATTGACACCGCGGAAAATGGGATCAAGTTTAGGCAAGTCCGGAGAATCGGAACAAGTGCAAGCAAACCTGTAAATTTCCTTGTGATGTCATCGGCTACATTAGCCCAGGCACATATTGACGTCACTCTATTGCATGTTCCCCCGTATTCGTTTTCCTTCCTTTCTCACGCTCTCCGATGATACACACACATCCCCCATTTCATTATTACTAGCGTCGTAGTCATATTATTCTCTACCAGTTCATTAGCCCAGTCCTCGCCCCGTCCACGCGTCCAACATGCAAATTTACTTGATAATATCAATCTGATCAAAAAGCACAAACTCACCTGAACATGTCACAGGCCAGGAAATTGACTTGCCAGGTGTTACCACACAACTAGCTCCTAGGACTGACGTGCAGTGTACTCGCGTACCCTGCCGGAGCTCCAACGTTACTCAATTTGTTGTGCTGTAGTAGTTTAATGACCCACTGACCTGATACACGAACATGGGTATAGGAGTCCTTCTCCACGATGTACCGCCCACGCATCGTTGTCCAGGTCGCCGCTTGCATGAGGAGGTCAACTATGGGCATAAGCGTGTAAGAAGAACACCGAGCGCAGCGTTGCCCTTCGTAAAGTATCAAATTGCACAGCCATGGTGCCCGGGCAATAGTAAGGGGTGATCCAGACGTCGAGGACAAGCACTCTTAAAAATGGTCTGCTAGTCAGCCACTGTGAACTTTCGCTGCGACCATTTTCAGGAACAAACGTCATACGTGATTTGCACCAGATCCAAAGATGGTCTTTACTCTAACGGCGCGCCCTTTTACAACAGCACTATCATCATTTGAGATTACTCATGAATAAGCTGCGCCAGGCCTTGCCCCGGCGGTGAAGTTCCCGATAAACCCGCGATGAGAGATATATATATGATCGAGGTTAGGGTAAGATCATTTATGAATCTGAGCGGCCCAGGCGCGGTGATTGAGTTCAGAGTATAGCAAAGAGGTAAAGAGGACGCACCTTTGAGGACCGAGGCTTTCGTCACACATATCCATATTACACACTGCACTCGGCCCGATAATCGGTTCAGCGAACAGGACGAACTTTTCGCAGTTGATACGCACCTGTCGGATGGAGCGAGGAATTAGTAAGGAATTATCCGTAATGGTTCTGGAGCATGAAAGGGTTCGAATGCCGTGCGCAGTGACGCATCGTGACGGGTGCCACATACCTGCTGACATAGCGTTTGAACTGGAGAGATTATTATAGACCTGCCCACCTGTGTACCATGTTGGTTAGCTGAGGTTAGCGGTGCTGAATGCGGCAGGAATAACAGATACTGCGACTTGCCCTCATCGAGGTAACAGTGAATAGGGCAACATGCATAAAGATTGCGCAATCGACGGACTGCTAAATCAGGCTGTGGTAACCAAAGTATTGTCTTAGATCTAGATCATACCTTGACATGTCGTTTGATGTGGATGGGCAAAGCCTGAATGGCACTGATAGGGTTTCGAGCTCCACTTTTCGAATACGGTCAGAGACGTGCCAGCGAAAGGCCACTGTTATCGATGCCGCTACAAGGCAGCTACTCTCCGAGTCCACGAACCGCCAGCTCAAATCCTTTGAATCGACCATGCCGTTGCTTGCTGGCATTGCTGTGATCGTCCATTTGGGCATGTGAAAAAGGCGGATAATGATTTAACGGCTCTTCATGACGATGATCAGAAACCGGACAAATACATATGTGAAGAAAGATAAATCCAAAAGATACCAAAACAAAGAAGTCCAACATAAACCCCGCCCAGCCGAGTGATGAAAACATATCTCTCTCGTTGTCAAAGTATACGTGTGTGTGAAAATTCTATTACAAACCAAGTTACAAGCAGTGCAATCCACAATTGTAACAGGTCGAGTGTCCTATAGCTGGCGGAGAGGTGACCGAGGTTATCACAGTGTGGGAAGGGATGGATGGGACGCAATAGATAGAAGACCAAGTAATATAAAATAGCGGGATGTGGGACATGCTGATAATGCAGAGGCCAACAAAAGAAAAATGTTAATGAGGAGCGACATAATATCGACACGTAGAGGGGGGCACCATCATGCAGTAGCCATCTTGGAAGCCACGGTGCGTTCGCTCTCTAGCTTCGCCTTATTGCGTTCGAAGGCCTGCTGCCGGCAATCCTCCAGGTTGTTGCAGTTATGATGCTCAGGCAAGCGATGCTGAAAGGGTTGCGATTAATGGATTGCACGCGGTACAATGTAATGGCTGATCTACTTACTGCGCCACAGAAGTCTGCCCTGCAATGTGGACACTGACCAACTATGCGAAGAGCTGCAGAATTGCAAGGAGTCTCAGACTGAAATTGACAACGCTTCTTGGCAGGCATGGTGGTGGCGAGTGAATGAGAATCTGTAAATGATCGATTGTGAGTTTCAGATCAGATCAACAAAAAGGAAACATACTGTGAAGAGTGGAGGGAGGGATACTCAAATACGCAACGATAGTGGTGGCAGGAGGGGAAGGGGAGGTGGAGGTGTGTGTCGATCTTATAAGGCGCACAGCTTCGACGACGCGTCAGCCATGTAACTGCTAAGCCTCCCAAAAATAGCCGCCAGCACGTGGCATGGAGGGGCAAAAGGTATATTGCGGGAGTCCGAATCGGCGACCGACCCGGGTCAGAAAAGAACAAAAGGAGCTTGCTGAGAGCCACTGGTGGTAGCAAGAGAGTAAAGGGACCGGTTACCCAATTGTTGTAGTGCCCGACCGTGGACTGAGTGAGTTGGTAACTAAAACACTCGGGAAAGTAAGCGAAGTCAAAGGCGGCCCGTACGTGGGCCGTCAAACTACCAACATTCGCCACCACACTATACATTATAGCTAATGGGTACCGATCGCCACTGGCATGCTTGATTGTTATCATCATCGAACAATCGACAGTTGGTATTCAAACACAGTCGATGAAGCGGTTCCATTCCTTGATTGACTTTTCAAGTTCCCTAAATCTCATATCGTGATACTACTACCTATACGTAGCATCGAATGTCAAGATCATCTTAACGCAGCAGATGGCACACTGTTGCGAATCCTGCGCCCACATTGCCAGTCGAAAATGAACAGTACCAGCACTTCTGTAATGCAAGGAATATGTTCACAACCCACGAGCAACTGAATTCGGCCGTCACTGGTATGGATAGGATTTGGCCACCGGACGGTGACTTTGTTAAATTTGCCCAAATAGTGACTAGAGTGGCCGCCTCCCTCCTCGGAGTTGTATCAGGATGTTCTAACTTTGCTCCAAGGGGAATCTAAATTTATTTGCGCAATAATGTTCGAAGTTGGCCAACCGACTTGGTGAGGCAAAGTTATGAAAAAGTAATTCGGATACCGGGAGTCGAACCCGGGGCCGCTGTGTGAAAGACAGCAATGTTAACCGTTACACCATATCCGATGTGTCATATGCTTTCGACACTGCACTCATGAGCTGGTGTCGTAACCATGGAGGTTCTGATCAATGATCTGCAGAGGAACATTAACATCTTTCTGATAACATCTGTCTAGCGGACACCTAACTGTGGATAACCCTGATCTCTGTCGACACACAATGTCTGATCAACCCACGAAACAAAAATTATGGGGCGGGAGGTTTACAGGCAAAACGGATCCACTGTACGCATATGACTCGTGATGAATCACTGACATTCTGACGGTCTCGAAGAATGCACGCGTTTAATCAGTCCCTCAAGTATGATCAGAGAATGCATGCTGCCGATATTCGTGGATCAATTGCGTATGCAAAAGCTCTCCGACGCGTTGGTCTTCTTACCGAGGAGGAAGAAGTCAAAATGACCCAAGGTTTAGATGCTGTCGGTCGAGAATGGGCAACTGGTCAAGTACATACCTCGTTCACGACGCACTATCTGGCGTTTTATTTGATAACCTTGTGTCACAGTTCCAGCCTGCCGCTGATGACGAGGACATCCACACCGCAAACGAACGCAGACTGAGCGAGCTGATCGGCTCACTCGGTGGGAAACTTCATACTGGACGGTCTCGCAATGATCAGGTCGCGACTGACATGCGCCTCTGGCTTCTCGATGAAGTAGATGATATCGAATCCAGTCTCAAAGGTCTCGTGCGCATCATGGTAGAGCGTGCAGACAAGGAAAGAGATATTCTCCTCCCCGGGTATACCCATCTCCAAGTAGGTGCATGTTTCTCATACAAGGAGGCCGCTCACGGCGAGGCAGCGAGGTCAACCCATTCGGTGGTCACACTTCTTGTTGTCGCACGCTTTTTCATTCCGAAACGATCTCGAGCGACTTCAACAACTTATTCCACGTATTTCCGTTCTGCCGCTGGGAAGCGGTGCCCTAGCTGGCAATCCATTCTCAATTGATCGTGAATTTCTTGCCAAAGAACTGGGGTTCACTTCACTTGCTGAAAATAGCATGTGGGGTGTCGGTGATCGCGACTTCATTGTCGAATTTCTGATGTGGTCAAGCCTTACCATGACTCACATGAGCCGTCTAGCTGAGGATTTGATCATATATTCCACTGCCGAGTTTGGCTTTGTCACTCTCAGCGATGCATACAGGTATGGTTTTGTACGGACGGCAGTCTGAGGCGTCACCATACCTTGCCTTTAGCACCGGTTCGAGCATAATGCCCCAGAAGAAGAACCCAGACTCTCTTGAATTATTACGAGGAAAATCTGGACGCATCTTTGGCGATGTACGTCATGTGGTATTGTGGTACTATTGATTTTCACGAGGGTAACTTTTTTCCTAGATGGCAGGATTTATGATGACGCTGAAGGGTTTGCCGTCGACATACAATAAAGATCTTCAAGAAGACAAAGAACCACTATTCGACACTGTCGACAACATCTCTGCATCGCTCAAGATTGCAGAGGGTGTCATAGCGACTATGGAGGTCTGTCCGATTTCCCTTTGTTTCTATGGCACTCAGTGGCATGGCGGTCAAATAGGTTCATGGCGAAAAGATGCAACAAGCACTGACTATGGATGTCCTTGCTACCGATCTTGCTGATTATCTCGTCCGGAAAGGGGTCCGTATTCTCTCAGGCTCACAGTCGTTATTTATTGACGACTGAGTAGGTACCCTTCCGTGAGACGCATCACGTTTCCGGTCGTGCCGTTGCTTTGGCTGAGGCTAGAAAATGCCAGTTGAATGGATTGTCTGTTGAAGACTACAAGGGTCTACACGAAAAGTTCTCTGATGATGTTGTTGAAGTCTTTAACTTTGAGGCCAGCGTTGAAAGAAGGTCTTCTATTGGTGGACCAAGCCGCAAGACCCTGGACAGGCAGATCGCGGTCTTGCGAACAGCGCTTGGCCAAAAATAATACTGATACTACTATGAATTATATTTGGTCACCCATCCAATCACCGTGACTTGAATGAATAATGTACATGAGAGTCCCTGCAACTGAAACAACAGCCGTTGAACGCCGAGGATCATTGGCACTGTAACCCTAGTACTGTAATTGCCGGGTGTAGTTGCAAAAGGCCGCAGTGCTGTATGCTGTGATTTGTGGCTATACCCGCCTAGCCACGCTTCATTCAACTCAACTTATTCCAGCGAGCACTCACCCGAGACACCATAGTTTAACGTCTTCACCCACTCAATTATATATTACAAGCAACTCAAGATTCACCTTATCTTTATTTTTCCAAAGCACGGTTATCTTCTTTCGACACGCTTGACGACACAACATGGACAGGTTGCGGCGATGAGAGTGCGTTTCTCCTTTTTTCACATCAAGAGTGCGTAGTTGATGTGTTCTACGCTACAGGCCCAGCAACAGGGCGGGTGAGTTTTCTTGTCATTCAAATTCATACAGGTTTCTGACTTTACGGGATTACAGTAATTCTGGCTACCAAAGACAGAATCTATACACGAGGCAAGACGACCATGCGTATGAGATGGCCGACGTGGGGGATAGCACAGCAAACCTAACTTCAAGAGGTGATAGTATGTCGGATTTTTATGCGGAGGTGGGCGCGACTCGTTGTGGCCGTGATCACCTAACTAATGTGTTGTAATTAGATTGCATCCATTCAAGACACTATAAAGACTTTCAACGCCAACGTTTCTCGCATTGATGAGCTACACTCTCGTTCACTGAACAACACGGATGATGCTGCTGCGCAACGCAATGCCTCTCAGCTACAGGAGCTCGTGGAGGATACTAGTGCTCTGAGCGCAACGCTCAAGCGCCGTGTAAAGGACTTGGAGAGGCAAGGTGGCAGCGGGCGCGACGGCCAGATCCGTAAACAACAAGTGTGCCGCTTTTTGCAGTGGCAGACGAGTGACTAATTGGCTCCCAGACGGCCCTCGTCAAGTCGAAGTTCGTTGATGCCATCCAATCCTATCAGACTGTTGAACAACAATATCGCCAAAAGTACAAGCAGCGAATGGAGAGACAGTTTAAGATTGGTGGGATGAATGCATTATTCCCTGTCCGTCACTCATGGTCAACAACCTCTAGTTAAGCCGGACGCTACGCCTGAAGAGGTCCGGGCCATCGTGAACGACGAGAATGGGGGGCAAATATTCAGCCAAGCCGTAGGCGTCCTCATTTATTCCTTTAAACAGAATCTCATTTGTGTACTAGTTGATGAACTCCACCCGATATGGCGAATCAAGAGCAGCATACCGGGAAGTACAGGAGCGACACCAGGATATCAAGCGTATCGAGCAAACCATTGCAGAACTCGCTCAGCTTTTCAACGATGTGTGTCCTAGCATTCTTAGTTAAATTAGCTGTTAATCTCCAAATTTTCAGATGAGCATGTTGGTGGAACAACAAGATGAAACTATTAACACGATTCAAGCAGCAGCAGAAGTCGTTGAAAAGGACATGGAAGCAGGGTAAATGTTTTTCTTGGAATAGGTGTACAGTTTCTAACCAATTCTACAGCCTCCACCACACGGGAAAAGCTGTCACCTCTGCTCGTTCAGCCCGCAAAAAGCGATGGATCTGCTTCTTCCTTTCACTTGTCATCATTGCAATTATTGTGATTATCGTGGTCGTCGTTGTCAAGAATAACAAATAAAGCATCCGTTTACGACTTCTTTCCTCATGCTTATTTCAACACCTTACTTAATAACCTGTTGGTTGCTCACACTCTTTACTACATCTATCTTTTCTGTCAGTCAACTAGACATTGGTTTCTATTATTACAGTTTGCACAGACATTATCGGTATCAAGACATTTTGAAAGACAAACCATGAGATCTAGACCTAAGCGCAGCCTAGCGTGGCTGCGACGCGCACAGGCTCTCAGACTTGAGTCAGCAGGCAGATGTCAGGTGGTTGATATGATGTATAGCACACGCCATTTCGACAGGGTCGCCGAGCCATGATGCATGATACGTAAGTCTGGTGATATGCTAGTGAAATGACTCTAACACAACTATCTTTGTGCAAGATCGTTGGTGGAAGATTAGGATTGTACAGAAAACTACAACTATAACTCGATATAATCCATAAAACCAGGCACAATATTTTGACGATTTGCGGTGGACAGCAAGACAAATGTAAAATTAACGTGGAAACTTGCATAATGTATATTGCCGATACATGCACCAATATAGACTACACTTGGTCTCTCCAACTGCGCCAGAGGTATCCGGTGACACCGCACGCAATGATGGCAACCGCAGTATACCATGAAAAGGTCGTACTCCAACACTCGACGCCTTTACAGATAGCGCCATCATTCGAGTGGCTGGCGGCATTAAAGGCATATAAGTATGAGAATGCAGGAGTACCGATGAAGGGGGCGTAGATTAGAACGCCGAAGTTGCGTGCCAGGTTCTCTATACCCCACACAGACGATAATAGACTTGGTCTATAGAACAAGCCAAACAGCGTCAACCGGAACGTAGTGGGAAAAAAGAACCAATAGAACATACAAAATTGTGAAAGTTGAACCGTAAGCAACTCCAACGCCGATACTAATGACCCGATGAGAGTGCTGATCAGGCTCACGGTGTAGTCACTGACCTAAGAGCCCACAAGTCCGCTTGTGACCTTACGCTGAGTACCATCCACAGATAGGTCAATACAAGCACAAGTATCGAGAAGAAGAGAAATGCCACGCGGCTGACGTGGCGCTTGCGGGGGATAATTTGGGTTCTCGATATAGTGGTAGGAGACACAAAGTCTGCCAACGGTCCGACAACTAGGCGAGAGACCGTGTTGGCAACAGAGAGAAAGCGGACTTGCGTTACAGTTGCCACATCAGTAGATGGAGCTACAGTTGTAAGAGAAAGGACTATTGTGCCAATATTGGATATCACCATCTCGCTCTTGTCAAAAAATCAGATTAATCCAGTGATGTGAGAGCAAACTCACAGAGCCTGTTATTACGAACAAGACGAATGCCAGAGCCCAAAAATGATGGTCTTTGAATAGGTCAACTACCGAACTACCCTTGACGGGGGAAGCAGCGATGATGCCGGTCTCAACTTCAACAGTATTATTGCGCTCTCCATGGAGAAGAGATGTTTGCTCGTCGATGTGGACCAATCCTTCTGGATCCTCCAAGACGACGCTTGAATGATCTTCAGGGAGAGGTATGATATGGAGGGTGAAGGCGCCAAATAAATGAACGGCACCGCAAAAAAAGGCCAGGAACTGTAAGAAGCGAGTGACATCAAGGCCTTCGTCAGGATGGGAGAAAAACGTCAGAGCCAATGTTGATATGAGCACTGGCGATAAGCCGAACAAAGTGATGCTCGTTCCAGATGCTATGCCGATGAAATCCGGGAAATTCTTACAGGCAGCAAATAAGGAAGAAAAATATCTAGAGAACGATAAGTGTTATAAACTCCGGAGAAATGAACAACTAACGAGCAGGCAGTTCCAAGTCCCGCAATAAAGAAGTAGATGGTAAGATGATGGAAAGTAGATGCTGAAGGTACAGTAATATCATCTGGTGTATTAGTGATTTCCCTCGCAGATAATCCAAAGCCTGCGAAGAACAGGCAACTGGCAATGATGGAACAGGCCCAAGGACCGTATTTATCGACGACTTTGCCTATTATGGCTCCAAAGGGATATTGACCCATCATCCCGCTGGAAAGCGGATGATCAGCCATCATATTTGTATACTGAATCTGGAAGATGCTTACGCCAAGGCTATGGTCGTCAGTTGAGGTTGAGTCAACTTCAAGTGATTGACCAGAGCAGGTGACATGAGGGAAAAGGTGAAAATACTTCCACCACAAAGGCTATAATGACATATCAGCTGAGGTTAGATTGTCAATGGTATCAGACAGACGCATTTGCAACAATGGACACGCAAGCAAGGGCGAGTTGAGACCGACGCCAGTGAGACTGGGACTGTGCAGAAAGAGGCATGAAATGTGTTTGGATGAGAAGACAAGTAATGGTTAATGAACGAGTGCGTGTTCAGTGATAGTGACAGCTGCCATCTATAATAGCCTCAGGCTAGGCAGCATTTGAAAGCTGCCGTGGCCCTCTTGGGAAAGTTTTCAACTGTAGCCCCCTTGGGAAACATGAACCCTTGCTGCCGCCTCCTTCATCCGAGCTTTAAAACTCGGTTCCATCTATGGCATGATCGTCACCAGCCCAGTAGCGCTAAAGCGTTGATGAAGTACTGTTCGGACAAGTGACAAACTAGCGCTACCACAAATACATTTTTACCGGGGACCAATGGAGAGTTTTTGCTAGGTGACTTTTGCTCAAAGCAAGTGATTTGCATGTATAAAATGAACTGATTATTCCTAAGTTACGTATGAAACTTGTCTTTCTAACGTTATCTTGTACAAATAGGGAACAACGTAACGAACAAAAGAAAACCTTCGTCCACAAGCGTCCTTCCCACAGCTTTTTGTTTACAGTCTTTCTTATATTCTGTGATGATGTATGTAATCTCCTGCGTCTGTACTTTCCCTCGAGCCACCTCTGGAGGTGTTCTCGTCTATACTTGACATTCTCTACTATATCGACAGCAATCATTGTAGATTTATCATGGAATCTTTTCCTGTATTTTTCAAGATTCGGACTGTAACTTTCAGTGCGTGTCACTTCGATCGATCACTCCGTAAATGTCTGATCACCAGTAGCCTGCATCATTCTCATCAGCTTTCTGTGGACTGTACTTCTTTCGGTCGACGTTTACTCCCGCTGGAACATATCTGACCGCTGCAGTCGTGAGCTATCCAATTATAATCATCGCGCTGAATGTCTGCTGAGATGAGACCCTTGTTAATCAGGGTCGTTAACTGCTGTCTTCCTCTTGACCAACATAACAACGATCCTAATTTTACCTTTCCTGTGAGTCATTTTGACATCTACCACACTGACGCTTGACAAGTACTGTATTACAGATTACTACTAGAGTTTCGAGTGTGGCTAGATGCCGCCCGAATATTATTGCTTACAATAGTACAAATAGGTGATGCCTTTGTAAGCGATTGTGTCACACCCATTCATAATTTGTTTCCAGGATCTGCTGTCGCTTTCACTTACTGGAGTCCTCAAATACAATGCCCAGATCAAAGTACGCCTGATACATGTGTTTCAAATTCTAAGTACCGTTCTAATTTGACTTCAGCCGCCGACCAGCAAGGTGTCTGTAAGTTGATCAACATATACATGCTCATGGGCTGTTGGATAATTCCCGTTATATGTCAGTTGCAAGTAATTTTTCATGACACAGCCGCTTACAGCCTGAGCAGTGATTCTATATGCCAGCTACTTTGCTGCCATGGTTTACCGCCAGTCGAGGATACCCGTGGTAGTTGAGTCGTGCAAAAAAGCCTTTACGGATACAAGGTCACCTCTTGTAGTAGACCCAGAAATGGCGCCTCATCTTCCTGTTCTCAACATTCGGTCTTCGATGTCACCCCTACACACCTTGTCATCTGACTCTTTAATGTTCTCACGTCCGGAGGCAAATATTGTATCTCCACTCACGATCACTGCCATGCCACGTCGTGCCTCTCGTGATCCGGTTGTCTTGCAACCAGGAGCACTTGATAAACGGAATTCGCAGTCTCCTCAGCGACACCTGTCTCTCGCGCCGTCATTTACTGACTCTGTGCAGATTGAAAGTAATGCTCGCAAGTCAGGACGATTGTCAAAACCGCTACCCCCTTGGTGTATATAACTATCATTATGTTATATAGTCCAATGTACTGCTACTTAATTGATCAATATCTAATACCGTAACCTCGGCGAAGCCCTATCGCCCTAACCTTACAAGATCTATTTAAAGATCCCGCTACACTGGCAGTCCAAGTGCGATCATTGCCCAAATATTGTCGCCGACGTTTAAAACGGCGAGTACCAGACGACACTGTATCATCCCACTTAAACTCTCATGACTATCGACCTATAGCTTCACTCGATTGCACGTTTTCAAGTCACTTACGATGAATATGACGAACTGGGATCCAACTGTGACTAAAGTATGCGTCGTCTTTGTCCTTTCAACACATCCACAATGAGTTTGCAGGTCTTACTACGATCGACATCGCAGCGTCTTGGTCAAATTCAGGAGAGAATAGACTCTCAAGGGCAAATCACCCGACGCGATATTGCAACGTTATTGCAGCAAAATAATACTGCTCTTGCACGCGCCAAGGCACAGAATCTTATACAAGATGACACGAAGGGCGACTTATTGGAAGTGATAGAGATGCATGTCAGCATGGTCATTGAGCATCTTGGCGAGTTAGACGAAGGGTGTGTTTTCAAGTCTTTCATAAAATTGGGCTACACCTAATCATAGCGACCTTTTACTAGGCGTTCCCGGGCCCCGTCCTTATAGAGGCTGCGGGCTCTATCATAGCTGCAGCTCCCAGTGTTAATATCAAGGGTGAGCGTGAAACAAGGTTGTCTCGTGCCATCGATTGTACTCACGGAATTAAATAGAACTTAATATTGTTCGGGATATGTTAATTCAGCGCATGCATCATCATTTTTCCAGTTCGCCCAATAGCCTTGAGAAGCACGTCCCTTTGCGCGCAAGTGTCTCTTTGGTTTCTGTACCCGTCGACTGACACCTTATTAGGTCATGCAATTACTGCGTTCCCCAACCCCTTCTGCGTCCAAGATGAATGACTGTCTGACAAGTGTATCAAAGGTGTATCGTGTAAACTGGGCTGCAGAGCCTCCCCGGCAGGATATGTGTGTATTTTCTAGTTCCTTGTGAGACAAGCTCAACGTCTGAGTTAGCTTGAATATTATCTCTGAAATTTTGGATCCGCAGGTTCACCAATTGTTGACCTACCTCGTCTGCGGAAGCTATGTTCGCAAGGTGAGAAACTACAAATCGTCAGAGAGCAAGGTCTAATGCGAATCGCCAGGGTTACCCGACGAACCTCCATGGCTTAGGCCTAGGATATGGAAGTACGTGATGCAGGACCGGTGTGACTAATGTCTGGCTGACTTCACTTGCAATGTAGGCTTTTACTAGGAACAGTCCCGGTCTTGAAGTCAACATGGCAAAAAGAAAATCGGAAACAACGAGACAGCTACTATGTACGTGCACGCTCATGTCTGGGAACGTGCGCTGATACATCGACTAGGATCTCGTTCGTCGTTTGTTATCACCACTTTATGACATGCCAGCACCCACGAAACCGCTCAGCAACATAGATACGACGCTAATGAAAATATCCGAATCTCTATTTCGTCTTCCCCCTGGACTCTTCGACACGCTTGATAGTGGTCCAAATTGTCCAATTATGTCTCCGTTAGATGAAAATATTGACGAGACAGAAAGGATTGGCTACGCTCATCTTCTTGACGCACGACTGCAGGTCCTCCGCGAACAAATTTCCGCATCGGAGCCTGCAGGTATTCCCGAAATTCGTCTAGAGCCTGATGCTGGTACTCTCGAGCTGTCACAATTGCCGAGCTCAGGCTCCATTGCATCCCGCAGATCAGGGGCGCCCACCACATTATTACATGCTGGGCCGTTCGGTGGTTCGCATCCACAGCACATCTCAGCCCTCCTCCGTCTGCTATATCTGCATTCATGTATAAATCCAGCAAACCAATCCCCAGACATTCCTTCCTTGCTTGTACCGTTGTATGCTGTTCTTGTCAGGGAGGTGGAACCGGAAGATTTAGCCCACGCTGAAGCAGACACATTCTGGTTATTCGAAGTTCTTGTTGGGGAGTTTTCTGATCTGGCAGATCAGGAAGGTGGTAAAGTTTGGATGAAGAAGTTCAGCGATCGACTGACACAAGCAGACGAAGAACTTGCTGCGAGTTTGGTATGTGTTCTTCTCAGCGAATCATGAACTTCCCCCAACTCTAGATGTAACAGCACACGAAGGGCTTGAATCCTATGCTTCCACATTACTCCTAGTAAGATGCGCTCTTATCCGACATTTCATGGCTAATACAAGCTTGCAGTCGTTGGCTTGCGCCTCTCTTGTCCCAAACACTTCCTCTTCCTTCCCTCCTGCCTGTATGGGATGTGCTTTTCTCGTACCCAATGAGAACTCGAGACGAGAACCATAAACTCGACGCCCTCGTTGATATCTGCACAAGCCTTCTGATCCGTGCGCGCGCGCCGCTTTTTAGGTTGGTCAATTATTCATATGAACCGGCGATTATATTGAGTCCTTCTAGACTTGCAAAGCCTGGAGGTAAGTCTCCGGGACTGTGGGCTGAAGAGCAGGCTACCATTCGCCCTTCTTCTCCGCTTCGACCATGGGAGCTCAGTGATGCTTTCCTTGAGGGCATTGCTCTTTTGCAATCCTATCCGATCGATGCAGCTGGTGGTATCGACCGAGTCTTGCAAACTGCGCACGATTTGGCCCAAAGGCGCATTGAGGAAAGTAGACTTTTGAAGTCGGATAATATTACTCTCGGTGCTCGGATCAAAGCCACCATGTGGAAGGGGTTTACAAACCAAGTCGCTAATGCTGATAACGGGGAAGAGGAGGAAGAAGAGGAAGAAGAAGACTCTAGTTCGGATGAAGAGGGCTCCCACGAAGACGGCAACGAGACAGAAACTCCGGCTGCTCCCACTCTGACTTCGCGTCTTGCAAATACGGTTTGGAGAGGGATTACCAATCAAAGCTCTATGGACGATTCACCATCACCACCATCACCAACTTCCCCGCTACAACCGCAGTCACCACCGCTCACTCATCCTCAGAGTCCTCCAGAGCAAATCACCTCAAACCCATCTCTAAGCCCACCGCCTGCAAGTATTTGGGGTTATGCTGGAAAACTCAAAGACTCTGACACAATTGCGGCTTTTGCCAAAGTAAGCACAAATTGGCGCGCACGGGCGATGGATGCATGGGGTAGTCAACGCAATGGCTTGACATCAAATGGGAATGCACCATCACCAGTGATCGCGAAATCTGAGTTACCATCCTCAGTTCCAGACAAGTGGTCATCGCTGAGAGATGGTGCTAGCCATTCTAGAGATTGGAGTAGAGCGAGCTCGCTTCCCGGTAGTAGTCGAGGGACTGCTTTTGAAGAGCCCCCTCGCCCCGCATTCTTTCGATCGCCACGAGATAGTTTTTTGCCATTGCCGCGCAGAGGAACTTACACCGCCCCTCCGAGCCCAGAAGTTCAACCTCAGCAGGAAGATAACTTCATCCATAAGGCACAGGCCTCTCTGGCATCCTTGGCTGCTTTAAACTCGCGCACCACAGAGTCACGTACATCAACCTCACAACAACCTCCGAGGGGTCCGCCACGTCCTCTTCTACTTAATTCAAGCTCTTTGATCACTGCGAAACCTCCGTTGGCCGCGCACTTGGACGGCGGGATGCCAGTCAAACGACGTGGCGATTGGATGGATGTCACCCGCAGCAAAGGACACGGACTGCACACTGACTCGGTGTCTTCGGTCTCATCGCTGTCGCCTTCTGACGTCTTCAGTGGAACACACTCGAAACCAAGCATAGGCTCCAGATCTGACATCGAATCCGATGGGGGAGTCGGAAAGTGGCACTAAATCGCAAGTCGATATCGCCAATGGCACCCGCGTCCCGTGCGCTGCGAGTTCCTTGGGCAACTTCTCCTTTAAGCGTGTCTGATGCAATGTCGCACGATCCATCCACTAGAACCTATAATAGGTCCGTCGCCGAAGACAGCTCGTCTGACAGGGACTGGCGTACATTTACTCCCGTAGATTCACCTACAACGGTGTCATCTCCGCCTATTCCTCCGACGCCCATTACCGCAGTTCATGTCGAAGTAGGGAAGGTACGGGTGAATAGTGAAAGTCGGCAGAGCTCCTTTAGCGAAGATAGTGTACCTCTCAGGTCACCCACACCAAGCAAGGTTTTACTACGAAAAAAGACGCCGCCACCTCTACAAGATACGGACAATTCTGACTCGCAGGACTGGACACCCTCCAGGAATCCCCATGTGCGCTCGAAGCGTTACCATCCAAAACTGCCCAGCCTGCGAACTCGGGACACCAATCTTCGGCCTACTTCTGTGGCTGAGCACAAGAACGTGAGCCCAAACTCGCTCGCTCCTCCAGAGTGGCCCGAGGAGCAAGAGATTGCTATGACACCTCGTGCTCCTGAATTTAGTTCCAAGGACCCCATATCAACATCCCCGAATTTTTCGTCGCATTCTCCACGTCCTAGGCGGAAGACGTCGGGGGAAACGGTGGGGCGTTCACGGAAAATTTCGGGAGAGTCGGTTGTCCGGCTTAGCAGATCTTCGTTCCATGAGACGCGAGATAGCGCCGCAGAAGAAGGGGATGACGAAGGCTACGATGATATTTTGAGCGCATATGAGAGTGAGGAAGGGAGTAGGGAGTAGACGTCGTTATAACTGTTCCTGCTGCTGTACTAGTTAATGCGATAAACTATGTGGAATAGACCCAGAACGCTGGGTAAGAGAAATATTTGTTTTTAATGGCAAAAATAGATGGTATATTATATGCGGGTATGCCTATTGTCCGTGTGGTTGTGGAACATGAGTTCTTGCACTCCTCGATAAACTTCAAGGAGTACGGGAAAGTGTGGCAAAATATTCTAATCAAGGTAAAATCAGACTAGGGAAGGGAAAGACAGTAAGCAAATCGCTGACCTCAAATGCGACATCCAAAGCAATCTTGTCCGCGCTGGATCCGTGCACAGCAGCTAGATAATAGCGGACGTCCCATCTTCTTAAACCTTCATTTATGACAAAGTCCTCTAAAAGGGATGCGTGAATAAATCGCCTAGACACGAAGAGCGGGTTTAGCAAAGGATATCCCCGATGCGTCTCGAGCTGTATACCGTAGGTTGGAAATACTAGCACAGATTCTATTCCAAAAATGAGGAATGCACAGACAAAACGTTTGAGAATATACCATGAAGAACTTGCCTGCAACGGCAGTATATGGCAAAGCCAACTACCAGGACGGCGAAACCACACAACATCGTATTGCCGTGAAACTGCAAAATTGAGAGACCATTAGCTTTCAGCTTTCAAGCTGGGCAACTTCAAGTAGCATACTGACTCTTGGCCATATGAATGAGATGACCACGGGCAAACAAAGGTCAATCCATCTCCATGATGTCGCACCGCGAGCGATGTTCCCGCTTCCATCTCGAGCAAGTCGCCAGTTCTCAATGCGATACTCCCGAAAACTAGGCCATTCAATGACAGACAGCTCAGGATGACAGTCGGGTAGGGTCTAGTCCGTTGCATTCATCGAGTTCGTTGAAGAGTGTAAGCAGATTCAAAAATATGTACCTAGGCTCATGACAAATTCGAACAAATAAAAGCTATGAGGATAGTAAAAAAGACTGCCCCAGTGAGGCTCGAACTCACGACCTTCCGATGCCGGTAAGTAACAGTCGGACGCTGTAACCAACTCAGCCATGGGGCATGTGTTGTCGACGCCACCTCGTCCCATTTGGACAGTGCTACACCTTGTCTCCAAGTCTCCGGATTCCGAGTCAGAGTTGTCGGCGTCATAGTCAGTTTGTCTGATGTCAAACATGCCAAAGAAATCGAAAGCATCAAAGGATATTGTTCAACCACCACACAAGTCTGCAGTAGCGCCAGCTCTTGTGTTTCCAGACATTTTGCAAAAAGAAGCTCTCGAATGTCGCATACTGCTAGAAAACCAGATCATCCTTGTAGATGTTTGTTTCATTTTTGTCACGGTATGATTGCAATCGTGCATTCTGAATCAACGAACAGGAGTTTCTCTCTGTTGAAGAATGTAAACGCTTTGTGAAGTTTATCGACAACGTTCCGTTGGAGTTAACTCCTCCTAAGAAGAAGGGTGAGGCTGAGAGGGTTAATTGTGAGTATTTACTGCCCATCAGTATGCGCGCAAGAATAGGTGCTCACCCGCACTCCCAAGTTCGTTTTTCTGTAATCTCTGCTTCATTTGCTGAGAAGTTACATTCGCTTCTGTTACCACATCTTCCATCTTTCCCTCCTCCGACTTCAGTCAGGCGGCGCCCTCCTCTTGGCGAAAGCGTTCACCTCATTCATGCAACTCAAATATTCGCATGTACAAATACACGCCATCCCAGTATTTGGTCCTCACTACGACGATTCTGTCCGGGATCTAGAGACGGAAGCAAGATCTGAATGGACGGTGCTGGTTTACCTAACTGGAATCGAGGATGGAGTTGAAGGTGGTGAGGTACTAATCTGTGACCACGATTGCAAATTTCAAGACTGATCAGTGTGTGCAAGACACTGTTTTACAAGGATGAGCGGGGAAAACCACGCGAAACTATTGTAGCCCCTCTGACGCGCGGGACCGTTCTCCTCCATCGGTTAGTGATCTCCGGTCTTGTTTCACCGCAGACTAACATTGACCGACTAGCCACGGAAACGAATGCCTACTTCATGAGGGTTCGCTGGTCCGCCATGGCACTAAGTACATCCTCCGCTCAGATCTCATGTTCATGTGACGACCATCATGATCTTTGGTAATCAGGTCCAGGGCTTGACTCATGGTTGGACTTGCAGCTCACCTATAAATAAGCCATACAGACCATGGACTTTGCCACCACCTTGGTTTTTCGGACTATCTATACTTATTCTCGAATGTATATCAATGCTTTGGATGCATGTCTTGTTCCAGGTAACTGCTGTGCTGTGCTGACAGGTTGTTTCAATGAGATGGTTTCTCGCAAGTATCAAACACAGGAAGACCTATCGCCCTTTTTTTGAATGTCTCTTTCTCGGGACACCTGCCTCCACGACATCGTCATCACGATCTCTTTCGTCCCTTCCAACGCCATCCTCACGTTTGCGTTTCTTTCCACCTGCTTTAGCCTCTTCTTTGAGCTCGTTAATGGCCAACCGTGCAGCTTCGTCAACACGTTCTTTCAGTAACATTACTTCTTCCTTGTCTGTTGGCCAAAGTTCCATCCTCTTGCCTATGACCTTTTCTATTCGTTGGATGAGCTCCACATCGTATTGTGTCACCATTGTAATCGATTTTCCAGATCGACCTGCTCGCGCAGTACGACCAACGCGGTGAATATAGTCCTTGGAATGGGTTGGAATATCGAAGTTGATGACAATATCAACGGAAGGCAGATCAAGACCACTGTATGCAGAGCGAGATCAATTAATGCACAAAGTTGGAAATAAAAATGAGGAACAAACCGGCTAGCTACGTCAGTTGCCACGAGCAACTTGCGGTCTCCGCTCTTGAACTTGCCCAGAGCGCCCAAGCGCTGACTTTGGCTTAGCTGGCCGTGTAGTGGAACGGCAGGAAAGCCAAGCGACCGCAACATGATTGACAATCTGGAATAGAGTAATGGGAAAAATAAGCCGAGGATGTCAAAATGGTTGTAATGCATCACCCACCGTTGGGCATCATGCACTGTCCGGGTGAAAATCATGATGGAATTTGATGCAAGATGGTTGGCAAGATATATGAGATGCACATCTTTATGAACCAGGGGGACGAGTAGATAATATTGCAGCAAGGTAGACACAGTCTGGTATCTACATTGATGCTCTCAGTACAGCTCAGGATGCCAACAGTTTGCCCATACTTTGAAGAGACTTCAACCCGGATAGGGTTTATTAGACTGGCTCGCTGTAGCTTTGCAACTTTGGTGGTCATGGTAGCGGAAAACAGATATGTTGTGCGTTCCTTGGGTATGACTTTGAGGATCTGGTCTATTTCAGGACCGAAATCCATGTCGAGAAGACGGTCCGCTTCATCCATGACCTGTGTGACTGTAAGGACTTAGGGTACAAGGGCCAGGGAAAACACACCAAGAATTTCAAACTTCTTAGGCTGAACCCCTTCGTGTTCTGAAGATGATCGTTCAAACGACCGGGGGTTGCCACTATGATATGAGGCCGCTTAGCAAGGCCAACAGCCTGTTGCATCCTATCCATTCCTCCGACAAGAACCAAGGACCGTACCCCCATGGCGGAACCTAGGCTCTCGAACTGCTGCGCTATCTGATACGCAAGTTCACGAGTCGGTGCAAGAATGCACGCAAACAATCCTTTTGGTTCGTCCCAAAGTTTTTGTAAGATGGGAAGAGCGAACGCTGCGGTTTTTCCTGAACCAGTTTCCGCCACGCCAATGATATCTCGACCCTCTAATGCATGAGGAAGTGCTTGTTGCTGAATCTCAGTAGGTTTTGTGAAGTTGATCTTATCTAGAGCTTCCAGTAAAGGATCTATGAGGCCTAGTTCTTTAAAGGTTTCTGGCGGTGTGGTCGACGTGCTTGCCTCTTCTGGCGAGGGCATACTGTCCGGTCGTGGTCGTTAACAGTGTAGTGGTCCAGAGCAAAGGTGCTAAAATATTTTTCTCACGTTGTCTCCGCCAGAACTTTGTCGGATTGCCAGTGTCAGCTGTAGTGCTGCTTTCTTCTCTGGGTCCAGGACACCACCTATCTGGCATCTTCGAATGTCTAATCAGAATGTCCTAGTGACGTACTCCGCGCCAGTATCGTTTCTGGCCTCGGAGAGCTGGAGGCAAGTGCTAACAGCCTTGCATCTCAGCTACCGCTTCGGAGCATTCACTGGAAGTCAGCTTCCCGACCGAATCTCAAAACCATTCAGGAACTTGAACTCACTCTTGTTCCTTTGGATTCCCTCCGCGATGAACACACATCACAAGTGCCAGTCACTTTGTTAGAAAAGCCCCTACTCAACCTTTACGTTGTAACGTGCGAGGTAAACATGGTGAACAAGTGATAGCGGTAACCTGACGAGGTATTCAGGATAACGACTCGTACAAAGCAAACGTGAAGAAACAAATTAAAGACTGGCATTCTACCATATCTCAGCGGAAGAATCAAGAATGGATCATTGTGCATGTCGTTCGTTCTGATATCAAGACCACAGACCGCAAGTTCTTTAACATGAAGAGCTCTGTCCTTGATAAAATAAAAGCAGATTTCAATATCGACAAGCGAGACCGGTGCGGCTACTCGCCTATTGCGTCCCTCCTCATACTTACATTTATCAGATGCGTACAGTTGTCATGGACAGCAGGAGATCACAGTCCCATCATATGGGCTGATCTTGTGAACAAAATTAAGGACGGTTTGTTGTCTGCTTTAGACTCATCTGTTTCTCAACGGGAGGAAGAAGTTAGACGTTCTGAGAGTCAAAGGCAAATGCCTGGTTGGAATTTCTGCACATTTTTCATATTGAAGGCATGTCTCTCATACACGGCACTTTTCGAACATATCTTAGCTGAGATTTTTTTGATCCTTAGGAAAGCCTTGCAAGCTCCTTTGAAGGGGTTAAGCTTTTTGAAGATGCCTTACGCCAGTACAACGAGTTGGAAGTATCCTTCATCCAAGTTCTGAGAGAGAAGAATATGTCCTGGTTTGGTAGTCTCATCCAGCCTGTGGACAAGGACGACTCAGTGCCTCTACTCTCAACCACGAAGAAATATTATCGTGACCTCATCCTCGCCAACTCCATTTCGGTATTTGATCTCCGGATATACTTGCTTGCTCGTCAGTGCGCTCTGCTAAATAAGATGTGTCGCCCATCCGAGATTTGCCAGAAGGTCACCACCTTTTTGGGCACGTTTGGTAGACGATTGCGAGAAGTAGAGGTCAGGGGTTGCATCACACTACTCTGTATCGTAGAAACTCATGCCCTCTATAGGCCAAGTTACCAGAATACTTTATTGAGTCATGGATATTCTCTTCTGCTCTCAGCGTTGTCGACCAATGTGATACGTGGGCTTTTACGACTGAACTGGATGGCATTCAGCTTACGCGATTCAGTGCGAGTAAAGGTGAACTTGTTGAATTAGCCAAGAGTCAGGTCAGATATCATTGTTGAGACTCTTGTCATATCCTGATTTTTCTTTGCAAGCTTGACATCATTGGAGTCAAAGTAGGTCATTTGCCCAAAAAACCGCCCTTTACAACCACATGTATGGACGAAATTGTCGTGCATACAGAACAAATCAGTAAACGCTCGTCGACGCGGCGGATAAGCAATCACGAGATCACGCTAGCTATTGGAAACAAGGATGCTTTTTATGACTTGTATTGTACAACTTCAAATCGTGCCATCGACATGTACGTGAAGGCTGGCCGTCGCAAATTCGCGCTAAAGCTGCATGGATTCCTCGCCGCTCTTGACATGTAAGCATAATGTTCGATATATAATCCGCTTGCTTATTGCAGGACAGCCATCGAGGACGCCTAGAAAGTGCTCTAGCGATTTTCACATCATTGCCCGCTCATTACGCACCTCATATGTGGATATCGCTAGAGTCCTTTGTGCTCTCTCGTGCACTCAACATACATGCGGAGTTGGAAAAATCTCCAGACCGAGAGTGGATATACATTTTGCTTGCATATCTCAGGACATGTACAAATGACATGAGCAAAGAGCTAACATCGGAAGTGGGTGAGGAGAAGTCTGTTATACAGCTTATTAGAGCACTTCACACTGCTGCTGCGACTTTGGACTCAGGTGTGCACTTGCCGAACGAACCGGCAATCTGGAATCATCAATAATCCAAAATTGTAGATCTGGTTCATACAGACCATCCTATCATAGCAGTTCAAGTATCTGGCGATGCTTCCTGCAGTGGCGATGAAGACTTGGCCTTGGTTGATGCCACCGTTTCAAACCACCTGCCATGTGTGCGTATTCGTATGTTGAGACATAGGTTCCAAAGCTGATTTTTATTTCAAGGATGTCTTTGTTGATGAAATCAACATAACATTGCGCGGTCGAGATTCTGAACGTCTGAAGTTCATCGCGAAGGTGGATAAACTTCCTCCTGGACAATCGATTGTAACCCTATTTTGCCCAGTGCGTCTGACCATGTCAACCGTCTCCCGTGAACTGAACTGTACATCATAGTCATCTTCGTGGGGTTTATATATTCTTGAGAGGAGTGAAGTAGTAATGTCACGTGTCCGTCTTCAATGGCAACATGCGAATACTGCGGTTACTACTTCCAAGAAGAATCACATTTCATTGGTGCGTGTGCCGCGCAGTTTGCGCGCTTTAGATGTACAGATACGTCAACCTCAACAAGGTAAACGATACAGTCTTCTTGACCGCACTAATTCTAACTTGTGGATTCAAGCCGAGCTTGGAATGACATCACACCTCTTACTTGTGATTTCCACTGGCCAGAATGACATCTCGAGGGCAACTATTAAGCCAACTTCGCCTTCTGGGGTACAATTCAACTTTTCAGCGGCTCGCTTAGAGGCTAAAGGTTTGTGTTTTCAATACATTTGTGATGTGTTTTTGAACCAGGACAAGGTACGGGGACTCTCGAGGCCTCTGACAACGCTGTTGTCCTTCTGGATGCTCCTGTCCACGCGGAGGTTGTAATATCGCTACCACACTCCGATGCTTCAAGATATCATTCAATGGTAGGCTTCTTTTTCCAAAAAAAGGATCACTTTCACTTACTACTGAATGAAGAAAATCTGGTTAAATGTAACATATAACACGCAATCCTCGATGGGTGTGATCCGCACCTTGCAAACCTCCAGAGTTGTCGCGGTCTCACTACCCATAGCAGTTAACGTAGAAGATTTTTTCCGCGGAAAAAGGTTCGATCATTACATCACCTTGCACTCTGTGCTGAAGTCCTTTTAGACTATTTTCCAAGTTTACTATCTCAGCAACCTCCCACCAGCATGTTCGAATATCATCGACGGAGTTGCAGGGTGCACGAAGTCTCGATGGGGTGAAGATCTCAGGCTGTCGTCCCAGCCGTCCTGTTATGGTAGGATCCTATATTTTTCGCTGATTGCTGAGGATAATAAACTTCACATAGACCGTTACGCCAGAACAGCCTGTGAACTTCTTGTTCTCCATAGAGTCTTCGAATGGACCTGGTGCGTTACTCGCCAGTTTGCTTGTCGAGTACTAAGAGAAATTCAGTTCTTGATCCACTGAACCTTGTCATCAAATACCGCATACTACGTGACGGTGAGGATTCTCTCTATTCAGTATTGCCTTGACTGCAGCTAAATATTATGTAGAGGTGGAGGCATTAGTTCGACAAACAGTGGAAGCTGTTTTGTTAAGTATGCCAGTCGAGAAACTCCAATACGGATCTCTACGACGCACACTCATTGACAAAGTGGTCGCACAACTGGAGAGTAACGCTGAATGGGTGGAAGCATACAGGTGTACTGGTGAAATTATCTTACCTCGTTCGTTTGAAGATGGCGGGGATTTCCAGGGACCTATTCGGGAGGTTCGTTTGTCGATTTCTGATTCTGTTACTTTTGCTCATTGCGCGTAACCTTTAGGCGTTGGCGCAATGTCGCTCAGAGACTGCATCACCCTGCCCTTGGAGGGAGATCAAGATACCAGTTGACGTACCAAGGATGAACGTTGGTATTTCCCTGTTGTCCCTAATGCAATCCGAATTAATATGGGCAACAGATTGTGACCGCAGTACAAATCACTGTTCAACCCTCTTCACTTCCTAGCGACATCCAGTCAGATCAACTTCCACAAATCTACGCGGGCCAACCAATCAATGCAACCCTCATCTTCAAGACCTCTTTTCATTGGGCTGAGAAAGAGGGCAAACAGCGATGCTACACGATGCGATACGATGTCGAAGAGCGTGTCAAGGATTGGCTTTTGTGTGGACGAAAGCGTGGAGACTTTGTCGCAACTGTAAGTCCCACTGGTACCAATTCATTCTCACTATCAACTTAAACGATGTATAGGACGGTGGTTCATTTGCTGTTCCGTTGACATTGATAGCTCTACATCACGGCGAAATTACCTTACCCAAGGTTGACGTTCGGCCACTACCAATATCAACGCAAGCTTCGATGGGATCTACAGTGCCAAGCGCTGATACTTGTCAGGCCCATGAAGCTGAAAAGGTTTTGATTCTGCCTAGAGGCGGCAGAAGTACATATGTCGTAGGTATGGGAGGCGAATCCGAATGAATGTATCAACCACTATTACTTTTGGGACAATTCTTCGGGGTAAATTCTTCTGGGTAGACTTTTGAACGTTTTAAAAAACACCTTCCCTTCTGGATAACCGAACCAAATCCCCAACAGTATCACAAGATTCGCTGCCAGGAGAAGGCCAGATGAAAGCGGTGTGGATGGATAAACATTCCAGGCATATTCGATTGCGCCTATGAGTGCCATTCTTTGCACATATTAGAACCTAAAAGTGCACGTTACAGCACGAAGTGACTCACTGCATGATGAAAGGAAACCTCGTTCGTTGAGCAAGAAGAGGTAATTGCTGCGAATACCACGAGTAGAATTGGTAGTGCAGTGATCGTGCAAATATGATACCGATGAGATTGGACGTCATAAGCACAGTAGCAACATCTGGTTTACAAATCAGTAAACAGAAATTAATGAACTCTCAGAATGACCCACAATCGGGATCTACAGGTGCCAAACCGGCAGGCCGACCAGGTTGCCGGAGGCCTCTCTGTAGGACCCTGGCTACGCCACCATCGCCGCGACACCATCGGGATAATCCAAAGGCAATCAACACCGTAACGTGACCCAGAAGTAAGCCTTTCGCCCATGCGGGACTCAAAAATGTACGTTCATCAACAAAGCGCCAGTTCACGGTCCACTTGTACAGGAAAACACGTGACAAATCGAATGCATTTCGCAGGTAGGACTTTGCATTTGCAATGAGGAAAGAGCGCGCAAGTAGAATCTGAGTGCACGCCAAGACAAGTATGTGTCGGAAGGTTGCAAATAGGCCGTGTCGTTTAAAGAGAATGACTAGTAGACCTGGCAAATACAATATTGCTGACATTTTTACGGAGACAGCGAGGCTTGTACAAAGTTATGAATGTCCAACACGGGTGAAGAAAGTATAGTGCTCACCTGAATAACACAATGCCCACGTCATCCCAAGCACTCTGGAATGCGAGAATTGCTGCTTGTACGAAGATTAATGACCAGCAGTCATTGAATAGGCGAAGAACAAAGATAGAATGCAGTCTCTTGCTAAGTGGTAGTAGCAGAAGTGTCCAATTTGGAACCTTTGCTTTCTTATATATCGCGCATACGAGGGCAACGGATAGTACGTATAGGCCTGCGTAAATTTGTTGTGCTTGGGCAACATTGCGACCAGCGTCCGTGATTAGATGAAGAATCCGATGAATATGAACATGTCCAGCTGGATAGCTAGTTCCATCAAAGTAAGCGCTATTTAATTCTGTTCACGTCGAGTCGACTCACACTAAAGGACCTGTGGGACCTGTGATATTGACATAGTCACGTTCTCCCTTCAGGTAAAGGTCAATGTGGACCATGTACGTTTCCCAGTCGATTTCTGTATCTGCCTGATATGTCGGTTATGGTGTTATGCGGGCGAGCGAAGTGCACTAACAGGGAACGAACCGCAGTATGAGTTGAGTGAGGATAGCATCTCCGAGAACGACGAGAGATGCAGTAAACCAGAAATAATGCTGATCGAATAAGAGCGCTCGGACGTACTTGAAGACAGAACTTTGCATGAATGGAAGACGATATCACAGTCGAGTCTGAGGGTCAACTTGTGTTCTAAGTATAGCTTGAGCGCGGGGCAAAATTGCAAAAAACAACTGCCCCAGTGAGGCTCGAACTCACGACCTTCCGATGAAACAATGCGTAACAGTCGGACGCTGTAACCAACTCAGCCATGGGGCACATGAATTGTGTGCTTTGTTGGAAATGCATAACCAATAGGGATCGTATTAGCTACATAAAAATGATTCCATAACGATCAAATAATTTTGAGGAATAACCTTAAAAAAAATTACATAATTAATGTCTCAAATTAGTCCAAAAAATCGTCACCTGAGCGATTCGAACACTCGCGGGCAAAGCCCAACCGCTCAGCTGGGTAGCAGGCGATCCCGTTAACCACTCCGGCAAAGTGACTTGTTTTCTGTTCGAAAAAAGGCTATGTAAAGATATTATCAATTCAACGGAGGTATTCAAACCCATCCATCCTGGCACCGTTTGATGCATGACTTTCTCGCTTGGCCTGCACTGACAAGGTACCAGGCCTTTTCACACGGCCCAGCCCAATGTGATCGACACGTCCAGCGGCTTCAATAGATACACAATTACAAGACAGGCAATTGGTGAGTTCCATTGACAACTACCTGGTATACTTTAACTGATCACCATTCCTGTGGGGACATGGCAACGAGACGGCTGTCATTGTAAGTATTGTCTGCTTGCCTGGCGAGCCACTGTTTCGGTCAAGACGAGTATCATCGGCAAGTTGGTCTGTGGAGCTACTATGTGCCAGAAGCTGCTTTAGACACACTGGTGGGGTCCAGTACACTTTTCATCAGATTCACGCAATCGAGAGCTGCGATAATATAATGGTTACACAAACACACTCGATGATACAATATCTAGTTTGATGTCAAAGTCTACTATACTATAAGTTTCATCTTTCTCCCGAAATCTACGCGGATATTATCTACTCGGTGTGTCTTGTCACTCGAGCGCATGATAGAGGGGAAATCGAAATTCCGCACTGAATTTGGGAGGTGCAAGTTGGGTGCAAGCACAATCAAGTGAGTTGCTGATTCGGAGGCGGCGTGACGACCTTTTCCGAGTTGATTCCAATAGTGAGTTTCGCTGGTAGGTCGCTCACGGCCGTATCTAGGAATTTGAAAGTATGATGGATTCAGTATTCTTGCTGTCATCCTAGTCTATGGTGAGGCAGGACACTCGCCATCAGTAAAACTGCCGTGACGGTGTTCCGAGGGTTTGACTCTGCAGTTAAATGAAAGGAGATGTATATACCTTGGTGATAGTTACAGCGAGTTCTACCACGTCATAGTAAGGAGACGCCTTGGATCCGAAAGAGACAGGAGTGAGCTTCGAGAAACTTGACGATGAACACGAGGTAGACTAAATGTGTCCGCGTGAGTTTGAGTTTCGCATGTATGTAAAGGGTTGGCCATGAAAGGATATTAGTACATGAGCCGGACATGAGGGACTACGGTCGTGATCCTACCAACGACATCTCAGTACAGCATTAAGTCAACGTCGGTTCTGCCGTCTGCTTAACCGCTTGTAATCACCTTTCACTTTCACTTCTCCACAACTTGTTCTGCTCTTGTCACTATCATTCTTTCATTCTGGCCCCACGGCCATGAAAGCATTTCTGAACAGGTTCAACAGAGGCTTGTCATCAAAGGACAGGGACAGAGACAAAGACAAGGACAAGGAAAAAGAGAAAGAAAAAGATCGTGACAATGTTTCCGTTTTGACCAAGGACCGCAGCGACAACTCCTCTACCAACTCCCACTCACCCTCCAGCCGAGAAAAGCGTGAGCTAGTCCAGCTTCCACCGCTCCCAGGCTGGCCTCCTACTCACGAGAGGTTCTCTATTGAGCCTGTCGGTAGACCAGCAACTGATGCCAGCAGTAGACATGTCACGTCTCCCGGCTTGATTCAGATCCAACGCTCCAATAGTGCAGGTACAGTCAATACCAGTGCAGGAACTCCTACATCAATTTCATCGCATAAACCACTTCCCGACATCTGTGCTCGCCCTTTACCTCCAATCGAGGAGCCTCTTGACGACGACAGTGGCGTCGGCCTTACCGTTTCCCCGCCTACACATGACCCGGACCCTGCAAATCGTCGCAAGGCAAATGGTAGTACCACATCAAATGATGTACAGAAAAAGGTAGCCTTCCTTTCGCCCCCTCCGACACCCTCGCCGCTTGATTCCCAACTTCCGGATACATCGGTGCTCAGCCCCTCTCAAACCGTCCAGACGCCCTTAGGCGCCCCACTCAAAACCACCGTGTCGCGTTTTCAGGCAACACATGGCAAAGACACGCGTGGCTCCGTTTCCACAGCCGCTTCAACATCACGCACAGACCTCGCTGCAAAGTCTACTACCACTACCACAAGTTCTCTTCCATCCACGTCTACCACCGTAACCCCTCCTTCATCAACTAATACTGCAAAAGCCACGAGTACACGCACAGCAGTCTCCCCTTACCCAGGTTCAATGCGCTCCACCACGCCCTATTCTCAAATGTCGAATGCCAGCAGTCGCATTCTTGCAGTCACCTCATGGAGTGAGGCTGCAGAAGAGGACCTCGTCAGCAACCTTGGTCCCCGTGAACGCACTCGTCAAGAAGTCCTATGGGAAATCGTGGCTTCTGAAGAGCGGTGCGCTACGCATCCCCACACTGATCCACTGATCCTGATGCGATCGTTGCGTTCGTTACAGATACGTAAATGACCTCACAAAAATGAAAGAATCCTTCATTGAGCCCCTTCTCCACCCTTATGCCACGCCTCCTCCTGTCAGCCCTACAGCGACTCCATTCAACGAGTACGATGACTATGGTAGAGTTGAGTCACCGCAGGAATCAATCGACATCTTACCCATCGCTGCACGTTTCATGAGCCCTCTTGGCTTCCGTGCCGATGGAGCCTCCAAGCCTGTAGATGCAGCTCCAAAGCCTGCAGATGGCCGTAGTCTCGCTACTACGACACCTCAAATTGACGATGAAAGTGATGAGGATGCTGAGGACACATTAGGCGAGGGGCTGCAAACCAATCGTGCTAATCCCAGTCATCCTCGCTCTCCCTATCATGGGGGAGGCAGTGGTGGCAGAACAACCAAAACACACGATATCCTGCCCTTCCCTTCACGTTCGCACGCATCCCTTCCTGCACCCCAGCGTAAGCTCGCTACCGCTTCCTCTCAGTCACTGGGAGATAAGGATAGGGAGCGGGAGCGCAAAGACAGTGCCAAGACCACTCCTCCACAAGGCGCTCGGGTATTGCGCAAGTTCAAGCGCTCGACTTCACAGGCCAGTAGTCCCCTCCAGAGTGCAGTCCCTCCGCACCTACTACCCGAGGACCTACGTATATGCCTCGAAGTTATCGAAAGTGGTGTGCTTGATGGGCACGTTAAGCTCAGTGAAGGCCTGTTGAAGCGGTACGAGGAGCAATACCCTCTTGTCCGGTCCCTCGCGGATGTATTTGTCTCAAGTGTGAGGATCAGAGTTCTTCTTTGACGCAATATGCTCATGCTACTTTAGTCACATATCTTTCAAGGCTATGCAACATATGTCTTGCATCTTGAGCGTGCGCTTGAGCAGGTGGATAATGCTTTGAGCACTGCAAGTGCTGCTAAGAAGCCCAAGAACCAAGATGCCGCTGAATGGCTCAAGGTTTGCAAGTCCTTGCAGCGGCTGGAAGAGCTGGCAGCTGATAAAGGCGAAACCGGGCTTGCTATCACCCTCTCGAAACCCTTCCAGCGCCTTCTCAAATACCCTCTACTCTTCCAAAACTTACTCTTCCACACAGATCCGAGCACGTTCGAGTATGAGAGTACCCTGCAGATGGTCGCAGAAGTCGAGACGATCGTGCGCAGCATTGAGGACGAGAAGATCCAGAAAGAGGACCGTGACAAGACGCGCGATGTATTTGCACGCATCGAGGGGCTTGACAAGGTGAAGCAACTTGCGATCCCAAAGCCGTCAAGGTTGCTGCTGGAGGAACGGCAGATCTTTGGGTCTCTCCATGGCTCAGGTTCGTCAAAGGGCTCAGGGTCAAGCCCGCCACCAGTCATCAATGCCAAGGGTGTAAAGGGCAAGACATCGTTCCGTCGGCTAAGTGATGTGCTGGGCACGGGCTCAGGTATGGGGGGCAAGAAAGACCTCTGGCTTGTGGTATTTAATGACGTCGTCCTACGGTGTCAGCGCACTGGGACAACGTCGTTGCCTTTGGTTTCAGGATCGAACTCAAGGGCGACCTCGTTGCCAGAGATGCAAGGGAAGTCGAAGTATGCCTCGACAGGGCGGAGAAATTCGCATACGAAGCCGAGGAACCTGTACAAGTTTCTGAAGGTAAAGCTCCGATGACACTGCTCGACTTGTTCTCACTCTGGCATAGATCGAGACTTGGGCGATTGGAGATGTCGTCCAGCCTAAGGAAGGGGTTGTCTCTATGGAAGAGTACGTGGTTTGTGCTCCTATTACTGATGTCTGCTCAGCGGTTTGCAGCGTTGTACGTTCCAAAGCAGAAGCACGGTCTGCCGCGCAGCCTAAAATCGTCCCTCTACCTGACGATGATGAAGATGGCGAAGGAGAGTCAGACGACTCGGACAAGAAAAGTAAAATGAGCTTCTCATACTGGGGTGCAGACAAGATCACCTTACAGAAACCTGTCCTCAAGCCCAGGCAACACGGCGTCGTTGGTTCAACACGCCGTGTATCTCCAGGCGGCACGTCCTCCTATAGCAGGGAGTCCTCTGCAAACGCTAAGTTTGGGACTCGTCTAGCTTCAGGCGACCATGCCTCTCATTCGACACGCCCCATGAGCCGGCGAACGCAAACAACACCCAGCACGCGTACACGTGTGAACGCTTCAGAAGACAGTCATTCTATGAAGGCTACCGTCACGCGACCCGCTTGGGATATGAGCACACGTGGTAATCTGCATGCCCCTGGCATGAAGCGGTCACGCCAGACCTCGCAAACGAGTGCAGCCGCCCGCGCAACCTCCACCACTACCAAACCGCAAGTTTCGCCTGTTGGATCTGAAGACTCGGGGGTAGGCTTGTACCGCCAAATAGTGGCCCAGGACCCATCATTGGTCACATAATCTGACCTCTTGCCACTGTCAACCTGGCCTAGACTTCCGCTAGCTTCCCTCGTCCATCCATCTTCACTACAATCATTCACCGCGTTCATCATCGCATACCTGCACTCTCTTACTTTATTACTTCCTTACCCTCATCGCGCAGCCGACACACACTCATTCATTGTTCGCCTTGCTCTTGCGTCTTCCTCCTGCTATGTCAGAGTTGGTACCCGATTATTTGATGATACCTTAACACTCTCGTTGTTCCTCATGCTCCTTCAATTTTTATCACATTCTCTATTTGGAACGCAAACATCGAACAATTGATAGTCATCCAATCATTCCTGATTTCATCTAAAGAACTTGAGATACGCTTCCCTATGCTCTCAGGTTCTACTACGATGCAGTCACCACCCTATATACAGTTTTAATTGCGCACGTTTTTGTGCTTCTTCACTATCGATTGTATCACACAATTTTGATCGATCTAGTCTGTTTTGTACGCCGCGTTGTGAATGCTGACGCTACGCCCGCTTGGGTCCGAGGAACATCCCCAATCGCCTCGTGGTATCCAGCTAGATCGACAGAAATAAATAAATAAACTCCCAAACAAAAGTTGACCTAAACTTACCGTACAGCAGTCTTCGCTGCGGTCTCAGAGGGGAAAAGACCTGGCGAACATGAGGACGTGTAGTTTGGTTTCAATCTAGATATTGCTCACTGTCGAATATTTCTCGAATGTAATAGGCTTCTTTTGTATCTGGGGTATCGACTGACCAGCGCTCTGCACGCTTAGCGAAATCTTTATCAGAAACAAAGGCAGCTGCGTTGTCCTTAATGCTGTCAATAAGCAAAGTTCATCAGCCCGCACTACCGATGGGGAAACGTGTAGACTAACCCGTCTATCCAAGAATATCCAACGCCGTCTGAGAATTGCTCCTTTTGGCGCCACAGGATAGACTTCGGAAGATAAGCCTGGAGTTTCAGGATGAGCATGACAAGTGTGGAAATTATCGGGATCGACTGACCGTTCCCTCTGGCCCACAGTCAAATGCTTTTCGAAGAATGTACTGCGCAAAAACGATGAGGCATGAGTGTCCGGAAATACTCAGCTGGCCGGCAGACCTTCTCCATCTTTGGACGTCCATCTTCGTCAATCGCTTGGTTTAAGTCCTTCTTAAACATCTTTTCCTTCGCATCGATGTTCATAGCAACCTCCAAAAAGGACTTGTCGAGGAAGGGTACCCGAACTTCTAAGCCCCAGGCCATTGTCGATCTATGCACGGATCCGTCAGTGATCCGAGGGAAAGTGGGATTCTCAAAACTAACTTGTTGGCACGCAGGCAGTCAGCAGTATGAAGATTCTTGACGCGCCTAACACATTCTTGATGGAAAGAGTTACTGTCTGGAGCAGCATGGAAATATAGATAGCCTGAAGAGCGCGTTAATCAAATTCGCGGTAGCGAATTCAAAAAATCTTACCGCCTAGAATTTCATCGCTACCCTCCCCGCTGAGAACCATCTTAACACCCATCGCCTTGATTTTCCGGCTGAGGAGGTACATTGGTGTGCTTGCACGAACAGTCGTCACATCATAGGTCTCAAGGTGATAAATGACATCGGGGATGGCGTCCAGGCCCTCTTGAACATTGAAAATATATTCGTGGTGCACAGTGCCCAAAAAGTGTGCTGCTTTCCTGGCAGCAAGCAGATCTGGCGAGTTCTCCAGTCCGATTGAGAATGAATGCAATTGTGGCCAGGAAGCCAACATAGCTATGGTAATTTCAGTGTGAAAATGAGGAGCGAAATTCAGTACGCCTACCCTGTTGTGTTAGATCATCCATCCTTGGTGTTGGAGGGCCACTGCTGGACTCCGCGAGCTTGCGTTGCCGAGCTTCGTACTGAGCTCGAGCAACTTTTTCTGTCTCCCTTGCAGCTATGGAAGCGATCAAGCTACTGTCCAGTCCACCACTAAGGAGAACACCATAAGGCACCTCAGACATAAGCCGCTTGCGCACTGCAGTTTCCAGGGTTTCCCGTAGAAGGGTATAATCTACAGGTGTGGTCGGGAGCACAGGGTTCGTTTCTGCATCTCCATCCCACCAGGATGGCTGGAAATAACGTGTCGTGGACTTGTCACGGCTGTCATAGACATGACCAGGAGGGAATGAAATAATCGTGTCGCATTCATCGACGAGAGCTTTTAACTCCGAGGAAAAATACGTTGCACCAGGGTGCTTCGAGCTCCATCCTTGATATAATGTCGTGATCCCAATGGGGTCACGGGCAGCAATTACCCTAGTAGGAGTCACAGACTCGTCCAGAAGTACGAATGAAAACATGCCGTCGAGCATGTTGCAAAGATCCTTGTCATGTTTTTTGTACTGCAGATCGTCAGTAATTGCTCCAGGCAGATACATAGGGCAACGTACCAAAGGGATAATGACCTCGCAATCCGAGTGTGTCTTGAATTTGGCAGTGGAGCTGAGGGTCGCACGAAGCGCGAGATGGTTATAAATTTCACCGTTGACAGCGAGTATGACCTGATCGTCCTCGCTGACGAGGGGTTGGGCACCGGTGTCTTAAGCCACAACGGGTAAATGTCAATAATAGAATAGATGATAAGTCACACACCAACACCAACAATAGCAAGGCGTTCGTGAAGAAGTATACCTTCCTTTCCGACAAAACAACCAGACCAATCAGGTCCACGATGACGAAGACGTTTTGAGAGAGCCAAAAATCGAGTGCGCTCGGCTACCGGGTTTTCTATGCCATGGACTGCAAGTATACCACACATTTTTAAGAGGACAAGGATAAAACGCAGACTGTCTGACTTACATACATTTTGGCAGTTCTAGTGACTCGACCAGATAAGATAATTCAGAAAATTGATGCTTATTAGGTAATGATTGATCCTCGTTATTTCCAAAGTTCAAACCTTGCCACTTACCAGTTCCCATCATACTCAGCTGTGCTCGACAGGCCGGCTCATTATGACCTTTTGTTTGAGATTAACACCTGGCACGACGTTGTTCTGAGGCAGCAATAATGGCATAGAGTTCACAGTCAATCGCTTCGTGGCAACCATGCCATGATGTGGCAACCTTACATTATTAAATCTCAGTACCGTGATCTCAAGATCATCTTCTCCAGTAATAGGCATTAAGACAAAAGCCAAGTTTATGCAAGACTTTTACTTTCAGGAGGCTTCAGCCATCCTCTATGTTGTCCCTAGTATTGGACAACAATCTCTCAGAGGCATGTCGAAAGGAGCGAACAAGGATCGGAGATGTCGGCACGCTTACTTCACTTGGCAGCTTAAACGTGTTGTTTAACATCATCCGGGGACCTTCTTCACTGTGCGCGTGGGGTACCAAAGCACGTTCAATAAGTTTCAGATCGCATACACATTACACTGTTCCCAGAATCTCAGATTGTCCCTAGGACCTCATGTCAACCACGCGTCAACCAAACATCGTTACTGGAGTTGCCGGACGTGGTCGGGAAAATCGAGTAATACCACACTCGGCAAACCTCTTCTGAAGAGTCTGTACATAAAAAGAGTGTTGATCAGGTGCTAAAAAGTATGTCCATGGTTCAACTGACGCTGCGAAGGTGATTGGGAAACAACGCCATGATGGTGAGGCGTCAACGTTTCAACAATCATATTTGTACCCAAGTCACAACCCACCTTTTACCAAATAGTTGCGCATTAGCTGGTGCCATGGCGAGAGCGAACACCTTACATTAAGGCAATGTTATACTCCCAAAATATATTGGCGTCGGATTATGCCGGTGCTTCTAGAACGGGGGGGAAGACACAATAACTTCCCACTGGGTTCAGCAACAGTTTATACTCCTCGTGACAATTTGTGCAGTATTATCACGTTTTGAATAATATCAAAATCTACCGAACTGAGTCCCATGTATTATGCAGAAAATTTTGTTAACACCTAGATCTACACGAAGGATGATATAACTTCTAAGGATGGAGCGCGTTCATAAGGCGGAAACAGCCCCAAGCAAGGAAGGACACGAATGTATAGATGCCAACGCGGATATTAAACGGGTTCTCCGTCAGGAAAGGGTATGGGACTAGATATCGAGATACTTTAGTAGTAGCACACAGCCAAAGGAAGATGCCTACACTCACATGTATTGTTGTAACTAGCGCAATATTCTACCCAGCAAGCATACCCTGTCCCACAAACGAGGACAACAAGTGGTGCGCCGATTTGAACTTGCTTTTTGGTATATTTCTTCTCGAAGAAAAAAAAATCCGCAAGGAGGGTGATGACAGGAGCGAGATGGAGAGGGAAATCTATGTTGAAAGGGATCCATATCATTTCAGGGACGGCCGACGAAGAAGGGTCAGATAGTCCCGGAAGTAGAATCAATGAAGGAAAAAACAACAGAAGTGACCAGTACACTGTGGATATCACAAATGCGAGCTAGGATGGATTCGTCAATGAACGATACCGTCAGAGAGGTAAAAGGAGGTACAGGAAGAGCTATCATAAGGGAAGCACGCTTGGCTGTGCGAAGGACTGGAGAATGCATCATGAATCCAAGTGAAAAAATATGCTTGACTGTCGCTCTTACCGGCGAATGACGGCAGCGCGTCACAACCGAGGCTCAGGACCATGGTCAACCAAGCGACAGCCAGCCTTGCCATAAACTCGAGTCAGCTTCTCTCAGAGAAGCGCCAGTGTGGGTAGCACTCACCCTTGTATAGTTAGAAACTGGAAGTGCCCTCCTTTCTGTACTCGGATTAAACCATCCATGGGTAGCCTTCGGAGGCTAATAAAGCCGTATGTCATTACGCTCACAGCGACTCCATGTAAAAAAAACGCTTCAGGGCGAGGCATGATGTTGATGAGAGCTTAAGGATCTACTTGTACAAGTCTAAGCGAGAGCAGGCTAGACGCCCGTCACGGTGGAGTTCCAATATTCCAAGTATGTGATGGTGATAAGGACTTCAGACGCATCATTAATATTGTATGATCGCCGGCCACAAATTTTGTACACGCAGTTTGCTCTTCTCAGGAGCAAAGGCATATCGATCTGAGGTAGGTTGTGTTCAAGAAATGGAATGGCTCAAAGGCAAATAAAAGTACAGTTTAAGCGGTCCGAGTAGCCGAATAGAATCCAAAAACCCATCTAACCCCAGAGGTATGCCTCATGGCCATACCTGCCACCCCTGACTTCCGCACCGCTGATGACACTGTTAATCTCTGCGAAGTCTTCCGTAGACAACTCGATGTCTCCTCCAGCACAATTCTCTCTAGTCCGCTTGGCATGCCTGCAACAATGTCAAGACTCATAACAATCACATGTCTGGACAGGGACTCACGAGAACCTGGCAACGGGATGACATGCCTGCCCAACGATGCAACCCAAGCGATGCTGAGTTGAGCAGAGGTCACGTTCTTGCTCCTGGCAATCGCAGTCAACGCATCAACAATGGCAAAGTTGTGTTTAAAGTTCTGTCATAGCTATGATGAGGTGATGATCAAGCACATGTCGCGAACTTACATCCTCCTGGAAACGGGGCAATGCGCGGCGGAAATCTCCCTCTGCCAAATGGGGTAAGCATGACAGATAAATGGCGCAAAGCAATGGTATCACCCGGAATGTCCTCAGGCCTCTTGATTTGACCGGTCAAAAACCCACGACCAAGCGGACTAAGGAGTCAAGGCATGTATGTCAGGTGATAACAAGTGTGTACTAACATGATACGTACGAGTACGCGATAACAGCAACACCTAGCTCTTCGGCAGTCGCAATGACTGACAGAAAGATGCATTACTGCAACAAAACGTTATGTGCGATGACGTACCTTTCTTGGCCTCCTCTCCATATTCCCATGGGCTGACCTCAATCTCGACAGCAGCAATGGGGTGAACCTGAAGCATACTGAGCGAATGCCTCGCCAACATATTCATACTGTCCACGTACAGCATGTCCACGCCGCAGGGTGTCAGCGTTGCATTCGGACATGCCAATATGGTCTAGTTTACCCTCGTTCTTGAGTTCAACAAGGGTCTTGATCGATTCTTCCAAAGAAACATTGGGGTCTACACGTGCACTCTGGAACAGATCAAGGCGCTTGGTGCCACGAAGCTTCTCATTAATGAGCTCGACGCTTCGTCTCAAGTTGGCGGGCCTAATGGGAAAGATAGCATGATAGCATCTCATGATAAACGTGTGAAACTGAAACTTACGAGCCGTCGGGCACTGGCACTGAGCCAGGTTTTAGTCCTCCCTGAAAGAACAAAAAGTTAATCATGAGGCAGAAGCAGGGATAGGGCGTACCTTGATGGACAAGAAGGTCTTGTCTACATATTCGGGGTACTTTTCGAAGAACCGGGCGATCATCTCAAGGTTCGTGGTTGCTAAATTGTGCCCGTAGAATTCCCCTGTAGCTGGAGTGAGTACATGTCTTATGTTGGGAACTTTTAGTACCCACCTCCGTTGAGGAACATTTTGGTACCTGGCGGGAGAGCGTCCACACCAGCCTTGATGGCTTCAAAACACTGTTCGTCTGCGATTGGTTCGGGCGTCCATCTACATGATCAAACATCGGTGTGAACTGGATCCATCAATAGAAAAGAAAACGCACGTCATCATCATCAATCCATGCTGGGAGGGGAAAGGTCAGGAAAAGAATAGGATGAAGAGTAACATAGTGCATACAGCTACTTTACCGACGGTGATGTTAGACGCAGTACCGCCGAGAGAGGTGGTAGCTTGAATAGACATTCTGAACTTGAGAGGTAGATTCTGGATGATGGATTGCAGGAAGGACTTTATAACTGGCCCGGACTAGATGTTACGTGGTGTCTGCGGCAGTACATATTGAAAGGGGGGAACCACGTGACGAGAACTAAGTTTGTGGTCACTATTCCGAGTCATACGGAAAGTACCAGTCCGATCATCATGGTGCCTATAGAACTCGTCATGCGTTGTGGCCGCACCCTCTATCGTGACCCAGTCTTGCTTACTAGGTGAGCATTTAGAAGATTAATGACTGCTCTTCAAGTTACATAAAACACACTGATCGCCGGGACAGACTCGGACTGGCTTGGATAAGCGAAGCCCAAGCTAGAGCGTCTAGAGCATCGCAAGCACTGCCAAGGCGTACCAGCACCGTTTATGGTTAGGGGAAAATACAGGAAACTGCAGTAGTGTATGGTGCGAATCGCTTAGAGGCCGCCTACTTTGTGCAAGCGCCAAATTGAAGGCGAAAAAAAATGGAAATGATGTCAGCATACTTCAAAAATGTACTAGCTCGACGAGCAGAAAATTCTAATGAAAATACCAAGAAAAATAGTACATTGAGTGTGTGTAGTAGCACTATGGTCACTAAACATCAAAGGGCTGCCGCCGCACGGGCAAGAGCTGCAAGATGGCCAAAAACCTACAACTCTAACACTGTACCTGCCGCATCCAATCCTGCGGCAGTGATCGAGATCGATTACAACTCCTCCAGTGAACAGGACTGTGGATACACTGGAGGTGTGGATTGTCAGTTCTCCGACACCAAATATGATTCTGCGACAGAGTCAGAGTGGTCCGATGGGTTGATGCAAGCTCAGGAAGAAAGCTCTTGATAAAGCTCTTGGAGCAAAGGAGGCGCAGGATCAAGCAGCAATTCGTGAGGAGGCTAAAAACTTGTTGAACAAAGGTCTCTGGTGTAGGAAGTAATCGAGGCAGCCAGTCATTTATGCCTTTTCTTACCAAAGTTTCATTGCGAGCTCAATTTCATTGAGTTCTTTTGGGACATGGTGAAAAATATCTTCGTGATAATTGCGACTATACTTTCGACACGCTGAAGTACCCATGCGCCAAATTGGACTTGACAAAGTATTTTGCTCGCTCAGTTTGACTCAATGAAAAATCCGTCTTGGGATTTTGTACTTACCTTCAAAAGGATTGTTTTCCCAAGAGGAATAAAAATTCTGACTTTTTTTGAAGGGTTTAAATATTTGCACAAAGTAAGCGGCCTCTAAGTGATTCGCACCATAGAAGGACAAGGGCGGTTAGGCTCAGCAAACCCACTCACCGAAGGCACCTTTTCGGTCGTTTCCGAACCGAAAAGGGTCACACAGAGATATCGAAATTGATGTGATATAGATTGCACACATCATTCGTGACAGCGGGACTATATTCTGTTCGAAGGTGCTTACTTCCAATCCCGGACCACATGGATGGCTTTCTTACGGCAAGACGGTCGTTTTCAACCTTTCTCCTTTCAAAGACCATCGGGACGTACATGAGGAGCTCAAGGCTTGACTCTAACCACAACCATACTCGCACATTATGACCCGGAAGATATCGTTAGGCTTGCAGATCATATTCGATATCAGTCTCCCGTCGAGGAAAATACTTACACAAGCTTCAACACTCTGACTACCTTTACATCTCCTTATCATTTCAGTCTTGCTGCATACTCGGAACATAGGTTTCAAATTATGTCAAATCGCTGAATTAAATAAAAGTGCGCCGGTACCAGTGTCATCCCGAGTGGTTCGAGTCTTCAAGATTATACGGGAAGAACTCCGATATTCGCAGATGGCATTGTCGGAGACCTCCTGGCAGGTCTATCAACCTTGTCACGACTAACATGTTGGTCTGGCGTAAACATTTGCGTCAAGCTAGTTTTCATGATCGCTTACCACCTGAGCTCCACCATAGCGGTTCTCCTGCGGCCAGCAAGGTATGGTACATCTCAGGGTCTACGAACAGGAAGCCCATGAAGGACAGTTCACGTCGCCGCACATGTCAAATCGAGGACTAAAGGTAAGGAGTATATCAAGATAACATATCGCTTGGTTTGGGCTTGATGTCTCTGTTGTATGTCGTTGGACACTCCAGACCATGCAGCCCAATCCAACTTTTATCATCTAGGGAGTTCATATTCGACCAGACGCTTGAGTCATCATTGGCGTAGTCTGCGTTTGCGCTGTAAATATTTTCACACGAGATGCATAGGGTCTGGCCTGAGCGCTTGCTACAGAGGGGCTGATGGCGCAACCCGGCAAACTCGGGAAAAGGCTACCCTGTCGTTCCACGGAAGATGACAACTCAAAACTAGGTGGCAGCACGTAGTCGCCACGGGCCGGGATGTAGCTAGTGGGTGGTAGAGTTGGGTCGTCCTGCGGCAAATAGAAGTTGTAGGGTGCGGTGTGGCCTTGAGGCAAGAGAATACTTGGGGACGTGGTGGGCAAGCCCAGCGGCGAGAGGGAGACGTAGCCCGGCTGAAGGGGCAGGCAGTTATAGTTATGCGGTGAATAAATTGACACGGAAGACCCTTCGCTAATGGAGTTATACAGATGTTCTGGTTGTCTTGAACTAACTCAAGGCGAACCAAGTGTGGCAGTTGCATTTGTAGCAGTGAGCGAGCGAGCTGTCGTCAGGTGAAGAAGGCTTCATCCTGTCAAAGTTGTCCACCAAATTGACCAAGTACGTGTCCCCCACAGACGGCAGGTTAACAGGCTGCGCATCGGAAGTGCTCGTGGTGTCCGCGGTCAGGATGATGTGGACAGGCAAAGCGAATCTGGATATTCTACGACTGTTGGGGTCCTCTTCAAGTTGTGGACAGAGACTCAGTGCCACGTAAAAGATGCCTTTCTGGTTTAAATAGGTTCGGCCCGTCATGGCTCACCGTGCTGTTTCTGAACTGTACATACAGTTGAACATATAGTAAGGCTGACGGATGAGCAAAAATGACATTCACCAGATATTCGCTATTATAAGTGCTCCTGTGGAATCTGTCAAATCATGGAGCCCCGTCGAATAGTTCAGTCACCTGAAGCAGTGTCGTTCTCCCTTTCGCTTCATGGCCTCCTCCAGACTAGGACTGGCCAACACGTTACCATGGCCTGCTATGACAGTCGATCAGTCAGTCATCAACTCAGAGAACTTCTTGGGGCAGAAATCGTCAGTGAACTGGATTACACTCTCACTAATGCTCACCTCCATTACGAAAAGTTTATGCCTAGCAAGCCATTCGCCGATTGTATGTCTCGAATGCGCTACCAGTACTTCAGTAATGCAAAGCAGGTGTTTGCGTTGAAGTTGAAGTTTTTCAAGCTCGGAGCAGTCCAGATTTGGTGTGTGTCATTGAGATGGACTTTACCGTTTACTCAGGCTAATTCGGCAAAAGAGACAACACAAAAATTGGAGCAATGACAGAGAAGAATCAAGAAGGTGCAGACTTGTCCCTTGTGCTTGGAACCTCGACTATGGGGTAGCTCTCACAATTGGAAGAAAGTTTGAGCCAAGTTCATAGGACGGGGTCGATATCAAGTGTCAGGCTCAGTCACGGCGGCCTCCCGTGGATCAAGAAGTAAGAGTAAGTGACTAAGAAAAAGCTAGCGTGCTGGTGCGGAAGGACGGTTACGTTGCAAGGCATGAGACTAATGATTCTGGATTCTGCCGTTCTAGCTGAAAATCACAGGTATCATGTGTGTCATCAAAGAATCTTTGGGGTATTTGACAAGCGTCTTGCTCGATCTGAGTATTAAACTTTGCATGTGCATATGATGAATCAACACCTGGTGAATATTAATACACGATGATACCATATGCTTGTGAAATACTAGACAGCAAGAGAGTTGTGAGGAACTAGCTATAGAGGAGTCAAACAAATGAATGTCGTTTTTGTTTTATCACCACTGCTGCATGGAGAGTACCATCGCGGTCGACATGTCCAGTATCGCTAAAACAACATAGTGAGCGTAGGTCACCAAAGAAGAGTCACAGCAGTAACATAACTGTTCCAAATACTCAGACTTGGATTGAGATTGAGTTGCCGAGAAACTCTGCTGAGCATCTGCAGGTTCCTTGGTGTGCAGCACATGAGCATAATTACATGTAAAAGATAGAGGAAAATGACAAACCTGAAGGACTTCACGCATCAAGTCCAACTCCGTCCATTCTTGCGCCGAAAGCCTGAAATCAGCATATGATTTCCCCTTCAACTTCGGGACCTCGTCAGTCGTATTCTTGCTCGTTCGCTCAGTTATTTGGGCCCAAGTTCATTCATTGTAACTGGTCCTAGCCAGGTGGTTGCCACCACAGAATCAAAATATGTTTCTCTTGGACAGTGCAGGTTCAAAACCTGCCGACGACGACATTTTTTCTATCGGAACACACCTTGACATTCACTCTTGGATGCATTCTTCAGAAGTTCACAGGAACTGTTGTTAGCCAAATGGTTGCTAGAAATCAGTTTCTCTTGGACTGTGCAGGATCAAAACCTGCTGTTTTTTTAGATCGGAACACGCCTTGATATTTACTCGATGTTTTCTTTGGAAGTGCACTATGACTGGTCTAGCCTGGCGATTGCTGCAGAGTCAAAATCTGTTTCTCTTGGACTGTGCAGGTTCGAAACCTGCCAATGACATCATTTTTTTTCCCAATCAGAACACACCTTCACTCATGAATAGTTTCCTTAGAGGTTCATCTTAACTGGTCTCAGCCCCTGTGCAAATTGTTCTTGCAACATCCATGACGAGTCGTACACGCGTTCGAAATACTAACTAGTTTTGTACACGCGGATTGCTCTTCCCAGGAGCTAATGCATATGGATGTGAGGTAGGTTGCGTTCAAGGAATGGAATGGCTTTAAAGCAAATAAAGATACAGTTTGAGTTGTCTGACTGGTAGAGTAGAATCAAGAACCCATCTAACCCCACAGGTATGCCTCATGGACATACCTGCCACCCCTGACTTCCGCACCGCTGATAACACTGTTAATCTCTGCGATGTCTTCCGTAGACAACTCGATGTCTCCTCCAGCACAATTTTCTCTAGTCCGCTTGGCATGCCTGCAGCAATGTCAAGACCGATAACAATCACATGTCTGGACAGGGACTCACGAGGAACCTGGCAACGGGATGACATGCTTGCCCAGTGATGCAACCCAAGCGATGCTGAGTTGAGCAGAAGTTACATTCTTGCTCCTTGCAATCGCAGTCAACGCATCGACAATGGCAAAGTTGTATTTGAAGTTCTGTGTAGCTATGAGGAGGTAATGATCAAGCGCATGTCGACGAACTTACATCATCCTGGAAACGAGGCAATGCGCGGCGGAAATCTCCCTCTGGCATATGTGGTAAGTATGACAAACAGATGTCGCAAAGCAATGATATTACTCGGAATATCCTCGGGCCTCTTGATTTGACCGGTCAAGAACCCATGACCAAGCGGGCTAACGATTCAACGCTCGTATGTCAGGTTATAACAGATAAGTACTGGCATGATGCGTACGAGTATGCGATAACAGCAATACCTAGTTCCTCGGCAGTTGCAATGACTGACAGAAAGATGTGTTACTCCAACGGAACATTATGTAGACGACCTACCTTTCTTGGCCTCCTCTCCATATTCCCATGGGCTAACCTCAATCTCGACAGCAGCAATGGGGTGAACCTGAAGCATACTGAGCGAATGTCTTGCCGAGATAATTGCACCATTCACATACAGCATTACCACGCCGCAGAGTGTCAGCGTTGCATTCGGACATACCAATGTGGTCTAGTTTACCCTCGTTCTTGAGTTCAACGAGAGTCTTGATCGATTCTTCCAAAGAAACATCGGGGTCTACACGTGCACTCTGGAACAGGTCAAGGCGCTTGGTGCCACGAAGCTTCTCATTAATGAGCTGGACGCTTCGTCTCAAGTTGGCGGGCCTAATAGCAAGATAGTATCCCATGATAAAAGTGTGAAACTGGAACTTACGAGCCGTCGGGCACTGGTACTGAGCCAGGCTTTAGTCCTCCCTGAAAGAACAAAGAGTTAATCACGAGGCAGAAGCAGTGATAGGGCGTACCTTGATGGACAAGAATGTCTTGTCTACGTATTCGGGGTACTTTTCGAAGAACCGGGCGATCATCTCAAGGTTCGTGGTCGCTTATTTGTGTCCGTAAAATTCCCCTGTAGCTGGAGTTAGCACATGCCTTACGTTGGGGACTTTTAGTGCCTACCTCCGTTGAGGAACATTTTGGTACCTGCAGGGAGGGCGTCCACGCCAGCCTTGATGGCTTCAAAACACTGTTCGTCTGCAACTGGCTCGGGCGGATATCTACATGATCAAACATCGATGTGAACTTGATCCATCGATGGATGTCAAAAGAAAATAAAACGCACGTCATCATCAATAATCCATGCTAGGAGGGGAAAAGGTCAGGAAAAGAAAAGAATAGGATAAATAGTAATATACAGCAACTTTACCAACGGTGATGTTAGACGCAGTACCGCCGAGAGAGATGGTGGCTTGAATAGACATTCTGAACTTGAGAGGTAGATTCTGGATCTAGGATAGATTGCAGGAGGCCGAGGTGGACTTTATAACAGGCCCGGACTACCTACTGGCTTGAACGATTCATTTTAAGCAGTGTCTTAAAGTACTCAATAAGAGGGGGGTGGCGAGAACTGAGTTTGTGATTTTGATGACATGGTCACCATTACTATGATCTTATAAAGGTTGATCAGGCGTTAGTTTTCAGTGACTGATTTTGTAAGCACATACCAGAGTACTAGTGTTCATGAGTCAGCGATCCTTCAAACTAGTATAAACGTCCACCCATGGGGCCTATAAAACTCGTGTCTTTGTGGCCGGCGCACTGGCGCGCGCTCTTGGCATGACGCACATGCTAAGCAATCTTTGTCTTGTGGGCATTAATAGAAGGTAATAGTATCTCTCTTCGTCAGCTTAGGATGCCGCCCACAGGTTTAACGTTGATTAACAATCTTTTTATCATTCCCGTTATCGATACCGATCTACTGCGCTTCGTTACATAAAACACACTGATCACCGGGACAGGCTGGGCCGCGTTTCTGGGTACTGAGGTAGTATAGCGACTGGTTTGGCTATACGAAGCCCAAGCTAGAGCGTGTCTAGCAGAGCATCGTAAGGCATGCTACGTTCTTAGCATTGTTTACGGTTAAGGGAGAGAAAATTTTCTAAATTCAAAAACTGTGCCAAGGCCCAAGAGGGGTCGTAATAGCGTTCATTTAGGCTCAAGGATTTCGGTCATTTCCGAACCGAAAAGGGGTCAATATTATGTAATCCTTCGCCGTACTCTCACAATGTCGTAACCATTTGCGTCAAGTTTTCACCTGAACTCCGCCATAGCAGGCCTCCTGCAACCAGGCATGGTACATCTCACGATCTGCGAACGGGAAGTCCATGAAGGACAGTTCACGTCGCCGCATCAAATCGAGGACTAAAGGTAAGGAGTGTATCAAGATAACATATTGCTTAGTTTGGGCTTGATGGCTCTGTTGTATATCGTTGGACATTCTTCAGACCATGCAGCCCAACCCAATATTTATCATCGAGGGAGTTCATATTCACTCCTTGCGACCAGATGCTTGAGTCATCATTGGCATAGTCTGCGTTTGCGTTGTAAATATTTACATATATCAAAAACAAGGAATGCAATTACACCGTCCCATTGGCATTATGCACGAAGCAGCATATGTAGTATGTATGATATTTGTCCGTCCACGAACCCATTTCACTCCTTCTTAGCCTGTACCTCACGCGCATGTGCACGCTCTGCCAGGTCTACTCCTACGAGGATCTTCGATGCCTTCCAGAGCTGTACGAGATTAATAATGTTCTTCCCTACACAGACGAATGCGCTTGGGATCGCGACAAGCTCGGGCCAGGTGAGATCCGCGAGCCATGGCGAGTAGACGCCCAGCCCGATAGGCGTGTCCACCCACCTCATGAGGTAGAGAGAGACAAAGAAAAGCTCGTTGCCTGCGCACATGAAGAACAGAGTACGCTGTTTTACACACGCAGTCAACTTAGGTTGTGGTAGCGTGCGAATGGAGGAAAACGCACGGAATCATTATAGTAGTACCATAGGATACGACTGACTTCGCTCGTTACGAGCTTGTGGCTCCGTGAACCAGTTATGAGTGAGCTGAATGGTATTCAGTGAAGATTGGACAGACAAAACCGTAGGCTCAGAACGCACCTGTACATGTGCATGTAATGGCTGGCGAAATCAAGTGCGATAAGGAATTGGAACACCATGGCGAAATTCGGGTATACAGATGATAGATAACAGAGCAAGCACGAGGTCGTACACCTGGAGGCGCGCATTATGAGATGAAGCAGGAGAAGTTGGAGGAATGACGGCAAGAGATGACGCACCGATCTGTAACCATATCCAACACTGCACCGAATTTTGACGTCTGTCCTAGGGCTCGTGCGGCCTGACCATCCACAGCGTCCAACAAACATGATATCACATATGCAAGAGTGCAGTATTTGGGGTGATAGCTCATAAAGTGGAGCGAAAGCCCAGCAAGGATGATACGCGTGTACCCTATGTGGCCCAAGCATACGAATCAGCATTATGATAGTAAATACAACGGAACTTCCGCACCAATGAGATTAGGTACGAAAAGGAAGACGTTTTCAGAATATGTCTGAGCTGTGGCGAGGTCAACTGCGACCTTTGCATCAACGACGTCGATTGAACGACGCCGACGCATCTTGCGAGATGGATTTGCTGAACCGTTTTTCGTCATTGCAGGCGCACGCTGCGGTAGGGAGTGTCGAAGGAGTCAATGAAGGAGGAAGTTCGTGAAATGCAGGTTCTGCCAAATTTGCACGGTCCTGAAACTCCAAACACGTGACGTAATATTACTCTCGTCATCCTACCAATCGGTAAAAAAACAGACTACCAGTCCGTATTAAACAACTAAGCTAACTAATATCACTAGAGCAAGTCATGGAGGCAACATGGAGCATGAAAGTGAGGGGTATACAACGCAGTCATATCCGGCTTCATTAATAACCAGATTCTGTTCCTTCAACTCGACTTTACGGGATGCTGACCGAAGTACACACCCACACCAATGCCAACAGCTGCAAGGATGATAATAATGGTGAGCCAGAAGCAGATCCAACGTTTTCGCCGGGCAGAGCGGGCGTGTTTTACTGCGGTCTCGGTGTGCTTTTGTCTGCAAGGAAGTTAGTGGCGGTGCGCATAGGTAATCATAACAGCTGCATACCCTCCTTCAGTGTCATGTGCAACACCCGCAGCTGCCGTCTCTATAGCGTCAATTTTTTCTTCTTGCTCGCTCAGAAGGGTGGCCATCTGAAATAAGAAGAGTGTCCTTAACAAATGCCATCATACATGCAAGTATTGCACTTACGTCATTGAATAGCTGAGCTAGTTCTCCGAGGGTCTGCTCAATCCGGCGAATGTCCTGGTGTCGTTCCTGAACTTCTCGATATGCAGCCCGCGTGTCCGCGTATCGGGTTGACGAAGTGAGCTACACAGCAGAGATGAACAACATACTCCTCTTCTAAGCGAATGGAGGCTCACTGCTTGTGCAAAGACTTGGTTTCCTCCACCTTGATCATCATTTACCACAGCAGCAACCTCATCAGGTGTAGCATCGGGTTTCACTGAATATTTGAATCAAAAATACGAGTGAGAGGATAGGAAATGAATATACCTATTTTAAACTGTCGCTCCACACGCTGGCGGTACTGTTGACGATACTGACGCTCAACATCCTGGTACCGCTGCAGAGTGGCCATAAATTTTGTCCGAACGACATCAATCTGACAATCACGTCAACAGCTGTGTTGCGCAAAAGGGAAGGGTAACATACTCTGTTCTTGCGAATTTGAGCATCCGGACCTGCACCACCGGGTTTCTCAAGGGCACGGATACGGTTGGCAAGACTGTTGCTAAGCTGCCTGGTCTCGTCTGTGAGACGTTCGAGCTGAGCTGCGTTTGCTTGTATTGCTGCATCATCAAGGGCGTTTAAGGAGCGTGAGTGGAATTCAGCGACGCGAGTGACGTTGTCGTCAAAGTCTTGGATGGAATCTTGGATGGCGGTGGCCTAGATTGAAATGCGGGTTCGCACCGGAGAGAAATACGAGAATAAATAAACGCACTTCTGCATAAAAAGCAGGATCTATTCCTGTACCATTGCCAGAAGGTGAAGGGCGTGCTTGCATCTCATAGTCCCCCTGTCCTAGGTCTGGTGTGGCATTCTGCCGTTGCGCCTGAAAATGTGTCTGTTAGTGCGTTTTGGCATGAATACTAGATAGGTGAATACTCTGAGCGCAGCTAGTCTGTCGCGACCCATGTTTCGTGATAAAGTCACAGATACGCCAGAGTGGTTGTGTGGAAAGGCGCAATGAGGTTCCTGTTACGTGAGAAACGAACTCGGTGAAAGAGCTACCTAGTAGCACACGTTCTAACGTCGTTGCTGGACTCGACAGACGACGGCCGCCACAATGATGAGAAGAAGTACTCTATCAAGTAGTCGAGATAAAATAGAATGAAATTGTACAAAGTTCAAACGACCAAGAAGGGAAGTTGTTTATCGTCAGAACAGCTTGACATCGCACCAGCATGCGAACACCTAGTGCTTTCATTCAAAGGTCGCGCTCACTGTTCAAAGCAACGTCGACGCGCAAGAGTATTCACCCTGCTATCCGGTTGGAACGTGTTTCACGAAAAGACGGGACACTGCCAACACAGCGTGTGTACAAGCGTCTTGCTTCATCTACTCTGCCAGCCAGTACAAGTTCAGATACACCAGAACCATCTGGTGCTGGTCCTGTACCTCCAGAGGAACCTGAAAAGCCAACGAAACGGACGCGGATATCTCCCACTGCTTCGAGCTCGCCATCTACTCCACCTGAGGAGGGCATACAGCTTCCCCAGGACTTGAACATCCTTTGGCTTCCAGACGATGGTCCAGCAGAGACCGATTTCTTGAATAATAATAACCTACCTACTCCAGAGCTCTTTGATGAAGCACTGACTAATCTTCATATTACCCTTCATCCGCAGACCCAGCATAGAGCGGCCTATTCATCTTCAGGTCCTCCGTTAGAGCCCACCCTTGCCCTTTATTGTCCAATAGAGGGTGGTGAATATATAATCGATGCCACTGTTAAAGAGCTTGCTCACAGGACAGGCGCTGAAGTTCTTGTCATCGATGCAGTTCAGCTTGCTGCTGGTGAATGCGGTCATTTTGGCAAAGGTGCGCATCTATCCTGAGGTTGTAACGAACACATATGTTTCTAATACTGCACTCCATCAGCTGCAAATGTCCTCCAACTTCCCCGCAATCCTCTCCATTTCCAGCCCCCACCTGCCTCGAATTCCCAATCTTCCCCTCTTCGTGTTTCATTGGAAGAAGACGACGACATGGACATGTCTCCCATTGCTATTCCTTCTCAAATGACCCTTCACCTTCTCGCACCCACTTCAACACGTGGACGCGCCTCCGTACTCACCGCTTCTCGCAGCAATCCCGTCCCAAACCGTATTAAGATGTTTTTCGAGAACCTCGTTAATCTACCTTCTCCAAACGATACTAGCACAACTGGTGCAAACACCACGCGTCGCCCACGTATTATCTATGTTCGCGACTTTCCTGTCCTTGCGTCTGCTTCAGCGACTTGGTACCCCCATTTACTTTCTGCCGTCCGCCAGCGCCGCATCGGCCCTCTCGCCAGCCCGTCGTCCCCAGTGTATAACTCAATGACAATAATCTTCGGCATGACCCCACCCATCGCGCCTACGCATACGCCTGCGTCCTCCGCTGGTCCGAACCAATATGGCCTCGTGAACGTAGCAGGGCGCCGGAAGTCGTCACATGCCGCAGCTTCTACGCCTCCCCGCTCAGGTGTCGCTGGACTGGGGCGAAGATGACACTGCCGAGCGTGCCCGTGAGAAACGCCTCAAGGACCGGCTACGCCGTTGGGAGAAAGACGGGGACGCCGCTCTACTCCAGGATCTCCCTGCGATCTCCACCCGACCTGAAGAGCCCGAGGGGGAACATGGGCCTCGGGGTGTTGTTGTAATTGGAGGATCGTCCATGCCGCCGATGCTTGAGTCTATGATCGCACAGCGCAGTACGGCAAACGGGAGTAGCTCACCGGAGAGCGAGATGACGACGCCTTTCTTCCGTGCATCGGTGCTCGCGCCTGGTGTGCGACTGCCGGCGGAGGAACGCCTATGTCGCATGAGCCGTCGACGGGAAATTAATGAACTCGCGATGCGCATGGGTGTTGGTGCGATCGGAGGTGTCCTTGAACGCGCGGAGGCAGTAGAGGTGAAAGGTGAGGGTGAACGCCAGCAAGAAAGTAAAGAGGCCATGTGGGAGGACTGGAGCAATCAGTTCGAGCCGTGGACGAGTGTGCGACAGATCGCGGATCGGGCGGTGGGGAACATCGTCTCCTCTGGATTTCCTCAACAGAAGAAGCTGGGGCTCGAGCCGACGCCTGTGCCATGGGCTACTGTACACCATGCCTGGGCCGCTCAGCGCTCAGCACATAATCTGCGCAAGTCGTTCATGCGTGACTCTGCGGTGAAGATAGTGAAACAGAAGGATGCGGAAGAAGAGCACGAGGATGATGAGGGCGAGGAAACAGAAGGAGAGAAAGTGGATGAGGTCGTGGAGCGTGTTAGGCAGGACCCGTACCTGGAACAGCATGAACAGAGGTTGTTATCTTGCATCGTGGATCCTGGTGAGCGACTTGAGTATTCACGTCTATGTTATTTATTCATTGTGATGATCCAGCTTCGCTATCAACAACTTTTAGCCAAGTTCACCTTCCAGAACATACCGTCGATGCTGTCCGCACGATCGTATCCCTGCCTCTACTCCACCCAGCGGCATTCCAGCAAGGTATTTTGAAGGAACATGGCATGACTGGATGTCTTCTCTTCGGGCCTCCAGGAACAGGCAAAACGCTGGTTGTCCGTGCACTTGCAAAAGAAGCTGGTTGTCGGATGCTGATCATATCACCTTCGGACGTCATGGACATGGTACATTCCTCCTCATTCTATCCCTCGTGACTCGCTGATACCTCCTTTAGTACGTTGGTGAAGGCGAAAAGCTCGTCAAAGCCGTTTTCTCGCTCGCACGCCGTCTCTCGCCCTGTGTTGTCTTCCTAGACGAGATGGATGCACTTTTTGGGGCGCGGATGTCCGGACGCGAGAGCGGCGGAGCATTTGCGCATCGTGGGGTCATCACTGAGTTCATGCAGGAGATGGACGGCCTGAAATCCTCGAGAGAGGATAGGGTGATTGTGATTGGTGCAACAAACAGGCCATTTGATTTAGATGATGCGGTGTTGAGGAGGGTACCAAGACGGTTGTTGGTCGATCTGCCTGGGGAGAAGGAGCGGGAAGGTAAGTTTCGATCTTTTGATCTGATCTGATTTGTTTCATTTGACACGAATGATCATTATCTAGAAATACTCAAGATTTTACTTCGGGACGAGACGTTGGCGCCTGAAATTGATCTTAGGGCACTGGCAACGAAGACGGAGAGCTTCTCTGGATCAGACCTCAAACGTGAGATTATTTGCAATGGTGTTTGTGTTTCAGTCTGACACCCTTCTCTTAGATCTTTGTGTTTCTGCTGCCCTGGATGCCGTCAAGGAGAATGTTGAGGTTCCGTGGAAGCTAAATGTCCCCAAAACCTCACCAGCTAGCGAGCTCATCACACCTCCTGAGGTGGCTTCGGTGGACACTGCTTCTGCCTCGCAGACGTCTGGAACAGAGACTCAAGCAAACACCCAGGAACCGTCACTCGAAGAACCAGTAGTCGAACCACCGCCCCATGCTCGCGTTATTCATGTTCGCCATTTCACCAAAGCACTGAAGGAAATCACGCCTTCCTCATCCGAGTCTCTCGGTAGTTTAGCAGACCTTCGGAAATGGAACGAGGAGTTCGGTGAGGGCCGAAAAGACAAGAAGCGACACCAAGTGTGGGGGGAAGGGCAGGTTCGGTTTCATCAACAAAACCGCACCGACACAAGAAGACGGGCGGGTGACAGCCAAATGTGCACCACAATCATCAATAGAGCAATAGTAGGCTAGGCTGGTGTGGAGTACAATAAATAATACTCGTGAAATCACCGAGTGCGTGTCGTGCGACGGCGCCCGTTTACTTGTGTCTGCTGCGGGGCTTCGTCCTCGTCGTCCTCGTCTTCATCCTCGTCCACATCCATATTTGCAGGTACTTTTTCTGTCTGCCTTTGCCTTTGCCCTTACCTTTTCGCCGTGACTGAGTCTGAGTCTGTGATGGTTGCGAAGGCTCTACTTCCATCTCTTCTTCTTCGTCTTCCTCATCGCTTCCATCTTCAGTGCTTTTCCTGCGTACACGGCGTCCCTCGTCTTGACCATCCTTGATGGCTTTCTTCGCCAACAGGGGTCATATTCTTGAGGTCCTGTGGCCAATCTTGCGAACAAGCTGGACACTTGGCGTTTCGAGTGCGATACTTTCTGCAACAGTGGTAGTGTAACCGTGCCTTGCAATTCGGTGTGCTGCAGGCAACACCACGGGTAACGATCTGATTTACTTGAGTTAGCAGTTGAGGAGAAATCAGGTGGTTCGAGGGCTGACCTCGTAGCATATGACGCATTCAAGACAATCTTCGGGATTGAGCTTTTGAGGTATGGAAGAAGTTCCAGCAACGTGCGCGTTGAGAGGGAATAGCGGCCTCGCCTATGAAGCGTTCAGCCTTCTTGGATGCCAGAGAATTTAAGGTATCTCGCCTGCTCTTTAACAACCACCCCTTGGCGACAAAACTACCGAGCACTATTTCGGCTTGTGCTTTCGTCATATTTGTCTGAGAGAATTTACTTCGCGTAGGGCGAGTAACGAGGATACAGAGTATGCCTCATGCGGGGCGAGCATGATTTGCTCCACCTGTAAAGGACATAATAGGTAACATGACGCGAGGAATTTCGTATAACTCACAACTGCCTTGAAGTAAGCGATTTCAACTGGTGTGTAATCTGTAGCCATTTGTGCAATTTCATCATCCTTCCTGTTCACCTGTCACATTCTGAGGACAGTTAGGACCACTGATGTGCAGAATGACTGACCATAGCATACATCTCCCGGCCAGTCTGTTCATCTGTCAGATGCCGAAACTCAAGGTCCAGGGAATTGAGAGAATTATTGATACTGATCACGAAGAGATCCCAGTCTTCTCTTTTGTCAGAAAAACGAATGTCCAATGTCGGATTTACAGCTGCAGAAGACCGAGTATCTATATTGAGCGAAAGGAGGTGAGAGGTGCGTACTTACCCTTGACAGTATCGATACATTTTTCCCAGAGAACCAGAGCGTGCTTGAAGGAAAGAATGCTGCGTGAAAATACACCTTGGAGAAAGAGACGCTGGACATCGTTTGCAGACACCATCGTGGTCAAGGCATAAGACACATACAACACGCGTCAATTAAACCGCGTCGCGTCGGTGGCTTCCGGAAACCGTGGTGACTCAGCTGGTCATGTATACGACATGAAAAAATCATCTAAGTCGTATACTGTTAGAGTTAAGTATGTAATCATATGCATATAGGTGTAGTGTCGTGCCCTATTATAATGTGCTCAGACAGGAGTAGTAAAAAATTACCACCCTACATTACAACTTTGGAACTCGAAGGGTTTTGCTGACCATTGCGGCAGCCATAAACCGAAAATAACACTGACAGGGTGGATATCCCCACGGCCACCTGGTGTTCCCCACAACGTGATGAGACCTCCGGGTATCCCTTGCTTGCCCTCAACCCAACCTCGTCGAACCCAGTATGACAGAATTGCGACAAGTCCGAGAGATGAAGGGATTGGAAGGCCCTCGAAGTACCTGGACTTGCCCGCTGCATCCTTAGGGATTATCGCGACAGTTGCGTTAAAGCGGGCGAGACGAGCGAGACCACAACATATGAAACCAGTCAGACATACGGTGTCAAGGTATGTTCGAAGGCCCACAGCAAAAGCAACCACAGCTGGTGCAACACCAAATGATACCTACCGTGCAATCAAATCAGGAGAATGAGCGACATTTATTGAGAAATTGCATACTAGATCTGCAAGACTGTCGAGTTCTTGGCCCAGCATACTGGATGATTTTCTCCACCTCGCGACTTTACCGTCCATGAAGTCAAACATCAATCCAGCCAGTGGGAGAGCAAGTGCCCACAACAAGTAATCATCGTCGTTCGTCAATAGGTACTGCGCAGATGAAAATATTGAGAAAGAGCCGCAGACACCATTCATAATGGTAACAAGATCAGCTAGACGGAAGTTTCTGAAAACAATTATATTCTTAGCAAGTCAAGTTAGGGAGAACACGAGGATCTGCACCTAACTAGGGAGAAATGTCCATCAGCATCATTGTATTGTTGGAGAGAACTGTCGTGCTTGTTGTTGCCGTTCACTGGATTGGTTTTGCTTCGGGCCATGCTGGCTTTAAGGTGGTGGATGGGCAAACGACCAGCAAGAGTCCTGGACGATCAAGCTGGCTCCGGGGTCCTTAATATTATAGCTCAAGGACACCAAACACCGCACATAAATACAACTCCATAAATACAATGATGATGTGGCAATCTGGCCAGATCTACTCTACGGCCATTGCGTCGCCTTGCTGCGCTTTTTCAATTTCTATGCTTTTTGCAGCATACTGGTTAGGATGCGTAACACTTTCCCCTTCTCCAATTCCATCACCTTTCTTTACTCCTGCTGTTGCGTGAGTGATTTCAAAAACTCGGGTACAGGCCACATGATAGTGTCCTTCTTTCACGGTGCGCATGACCTCCGCTAGATCCGCTGACGTCAGTCCTTGGGATGAATAAGTTGCCAATAAACTCGTGTGCAAGTTGTCTGGCGCAAAGTGGCGATATGGACATCCATGACAATCGGAAGGTCCAGGTTTGTCTGTCAAGAGAATCTGCTGACAACTATGTGAAATTAACCACCGAACACCGGAGCTAAGATATTATACGTTCACACCTCTTCGCTGGATAGTTGGCACGCTTCCCTTCCAGTCCAAATGAATGTCTGATGTTGTACTTGTACTCTTTGTTGAACTTGTCGTCCGTGAGATTACTGAAAGACTTCCTCCAAAATGCGATTGCTTCGTCTATCGACAAACCAAGAACCTGATAAGTTACGGTCAGTGAAGTTTCCAGTAAGTGAGCAATAAATGTCCGACTTTGAGAAACAGGCCATATTGCAGCCGACCAAAATGTTTCAAGTGACGGTCCCGCATGAGACATTCGTGTAGGTTCCGCATACACAAGGGGAAGTGTCGTTTGGCAAGGTCATCCACCATATCTGCTCTGATCTCGTTACCCGTAGTTGGACCAGAGTACTCTGAAGCCACCCCTGCGACAAATCCTCGAGACATATGATTGAGTATTTCGGTTAGGCGTGTGTCACCATCCATGCGCATTATTGATCGAGCGGTTGACTGTCAGGAAATCAGAAAAATTATGGAGGTTGGTAGAATGCTAACTAACATCAAGCGCATTTTCAAGGTTTGCCTCAAATGCTCGCAGAACAATGCTAAGCTGTTCCTTACTAGGAACGTACGCCCAACCATCTCTTAGCAGGACACGTCGCTTATTGACGAGATCCGGTACTTGAGTCCATCTCACCTGTAGACAATGAATAAGGAGCAGGAAAGATTGTTTGATTCACGTACCTTGTAAATCCTCTCCGTCATCGGAACCCCTTCCTCTGGCTGCTGTATCCCAAGCCCCTTTAGTTCATTGGCATACTGTAGCTTCTCCTCGGAGTTGACCTAGCAGTACCGTTAGTGCGAGGAATGAGTGTTATCACGTACTTACCTCAGTCCACTTAAAGTCCCGGGATTGTAGAAAGAGTTCTCGCTCTTTTGTATCATCACTCTCGTACCTTACTCGGAAGAGAGCAGTCTCTGCTTTCACGAACCGCCTTCTCAAGTCCTCCCTGAAAATCGGTTACCAGATGGGAGGTCGATGACGGGAATGTGACGCACGATCGACAGAAAGCAAGTCTGAGTACGAAGTGACCAAGGTGGTCATTTCTCCGTTCAGTCTGCGTGTCTACAGTTGAGGCACTGCTGCTGTTGAGAGGAAGGTGATCCTTGCACTGCCGCGTGGTCACACTCTTCAGCTCCTCCCAAGATCTGTTACGCGCAAAAGACGACTCGATTTCTGCAAGAACGCGAAGGCGATCCAAGGCATATCTTTCAAAATCCTCTAAAGAGACTTCATACCATGGAGACTTGTCATAACTTAAAATGAATTGAGGTCACCTCCTGAAAGTAGGCAATAAACATACATACAAGTTGAGACGGAAAGGCCAGTCAAATGAGTTTTTCGACGAGTCAAATTTCGCTGAGTCAAATTTCCTTCTCTCAGAGTTGTTGTACATTGCGTGAAAACGGAGAGTGGGTAGTCTGCAAGGAGGGGAAACACGTCCAGACACGAGGTGTCACAAACGCGTAAAGATCCGTCACACAAACACCGGGCCATAATTAGTTTTGATTCAATGCAGGCATAAAAAGTCCGACTGATACTTGTTATAGGACCATAATCTACATAACATATAATACGAAGGCAGTACTAAGATACTTCAAACATAGATCAATAGCCATATGTCATTCATCAGCGTGGTCCGGGAGTCGCAGAACGGCCAGTTTTGCGCCGGACCAGCCGCGCGCCTTTCTGCTTGCCTGTACCACCAGGGTAAGGGTCAGGTGGGTCTTCTTCAACATCAAAGGTCACTCCTGGACGAGGTCGATTTTTCCTCCGCCTCTTCTGCTCCGCCTCTTCTCTATCCCTCCACTGGCTAGTTGCCACCATAGGATCGCGCGAAGGTGGCGGCACCATAGGCGGAAGAGGCTGAACTTGACTAACGGCAGAATGAGCTGGGGACCCGATCACAGTGTTCGTCTGTGTAAATCGTGATGAGACTCGACATCGGACAACATGAAAATCATACATACTGCAGTATTTCCATCGCATACATCGAGAGATGCTCCAGACATAGTGCGATTTCTCTTGCTAGTCAGGAAACTGAACGGAGAGAACACGTTGGACGAAGGGTGCTTGCGGTCACGAGGATGTGCAGATGAAGTGGTCATCTCAGGGTGCTTCCTGGCTCTGTCTTTTGGTACCTTTGGTTGAACCGACGCTGATGATGGCGCAAGAGCCGTAGTCTGCACTGTGTGAGCAGGAGGTGCAGAAGCCACGGCTTTATCTTTCAACTCATTAGGCGAAGAAGACGTCTTAGAATGCTGCATGGGTGGTGCTACAATCACCGGAGACTTATGCTGCTCCATAGACAGTTTGGGAGATCGAGCAGCGGGACTCTCGAGAGGTTTAGAAGAGCCAGACCCTGACATGGTCCTGAACAGCCCTCCGAGGAAACCGCCCGTTTTCTTCTTCGACTCCTTCGATTCTGTCGACACCTGCCTCTGCCTCATCGGGGGCGCAGCTACTTGGAGTGGAGAATTGAAGCTCGTCTGTGGTGTTTGCGGTGTCTTGGGCATTGAGGGTGCAATAGAAGAGGGCGTCATCAGCATCTCGGACTCATGGGAGAATGCACGATTCATGGTTGGTGGTAGATGAGCTCTAGACGGAGCAGGTGTAGATGGATGCCCTGAGACTGCAACACGGGCAGCCCATGAAGGTTCAGCCGTCTTAGAGGGCCGGGATGAAACGTTTCCTTGCGATGAACTGGGAAAAGGCTGTGTTGACGTAGCACTGGATAACAAAGGCTGAGAAATTTTACGAGGAGAAGGAGGACGTGGGTTGGTATTAGATGTGGAAACAGGCTGCGGAGTGGGTAATGATACAGTTCGATGATGGGGTATAGGATGCGTCGAGTGCGAGGATTTGAGTTGCTGGTTGGCGCTCGCTGGGGTAGCGTGACGATGAGATGCAGGGTATAGTGTGTTCATGGCTGAAGCATAACGAGAAGAAGAAAGCAAACCACGATAACGAGTAGAATCACTAGTATTAGGAGGGTCCTGCACTTGGGTTTTCGCAGATGGAGTGCTGGCGGCCACACGGACGCTGGGACCTTGAGGAATAGTCACGGGGGGTACAACAGGACGAGATGAAAAAGGTTTCGAGTGGGCCTCTGCATTATGGGGATGAGATGCGACAGCAGACGCAGCAACTGCCGCATATTGTCTGCTACCTTTGGATACAGCGTCAACAGGAATGCTCTGAGTAGTATTCGACGGCGGAACAACTGATCGAGTGGTTTGTGCTGCGGCAGCTGATGCACTGGTAATAGGTCGAGATGAATAAGATTTGGTATGGGTCTCCGCAGTTGGTAAATTCTGAGACTGAGGGGCGATCACGGTCGTAGTAGGAGTCGCAGCGTATGTTCTCCCTTTGGATGCAGCATCTATAGAAGTACTATGAGCAACATTCGGTAACTGAGAAACTTGCCAAGTACCTTGTGCTACAATAGCTGATGCGCTGGTATATGTAGGCGGCGCTTTTGCATTTGGCTGCACATCTGTCGACCGTTGGTACCCTCGAGATTGTCCACCAGACGATGTTGTCCGATGAACAGGATCTTGGTGCGATGGAGCAAAAGCAGTCTGCGTTGGCGGAGCGGAGAACGGAGAACGAGAAGATGCAGAAGTGTATGCGTATTGTTGAGTCGATGATGCAGGAGGAACATGGGATGGAGTTGATGCTACGGCGGTGGGAGTAGGTTGCACACTGGGACTGGGCTTCACAGCGGAGGTAGGTTGCACGCTCGGAGTAGGTTGAACACTGGGGCCAGGCTTTACAGTGGAAGCAGGTTGCACGTTCGGAGTAGGTTGCACGCTGGGGCTGGGCTTCACAGTGGGAGTGGGCTGCACGCTCGGAGTAGGCTGCACACTAGGAACAAACAAATCCTTTAGCTTTGCTGATGGTGGTGCCTTCTCATGAGCATTGAAATCCGAAGACTGCACTTTGGCAGTAGGAACACTCGAGGAAGGCACAGGAGCCTCAGAACCCTGAGCCGGAACATGTGTCTGCGTCTGCGAAGGACTCGCAGTCCACTTATTCCCGAACTGTGGTGACTCAGGAACTTCCTCAATGGTGACTTTGGGTCGTGCCAACCGAGGAGCCGGATTGGTCGGTGGAGGTAAGCTCGCAGGCGCTCCTTGGCTCGGCGGAGGGTGTTGTGAACTTGATATGCCTTGATTAACTCCACTAGCAGGAGCCGTACCCGCAGATAGCAATGCCGGTGCAGCTGAAGAAGCTTCCCGAGAGATGGCGGGTGCAGGAGCAGCAGCCTTTTGGTATGCCGAACTCGCAGTCGCGGGCGCAGCACCCGTTCCCTCACTCGTCCAAGGCTTGCTCTTGTACGAACTGGCATGTCCATTGGGCAATGAAGGCTGAGAGGGGGAAGTAGAGGTTGCTATAGCCGAGGTATGAGCAGCAGCTAGAGCTGGCTGCCGCAATGGAACAGCAGAACTCGTGGGCGTGGGGTTGATTCCAGCGAGACTACTGGGTGTCAACTTGACAGGGAAAATGTCCTCTGGGATGTCAATCCCTGGTACTCTTGGTGGCGGAACTGGTAGAGGCGAAGGAGAAAACTGTCCTGCGGAAGCAAGTTGACCATATGACGAGGGAGATGGAGCCGCCTCTGACATCATAGATTGGGATAGAAGCCCAGGAGTTTGCTGGTGCGACGCTGTAGAACCAACAGGATAGACCGTCTGCGGCTGCGCGTCCGGTGGATGGTCACGGCTACCGGACGTCGTCCTCAAGATCTGCGAAGGCGGTGGGTATGATGGTACAGGAAGACTGTCATATGGTGACGCTGGAACTTGCGGCGCCACAGATTGTAATGGAAACCCAGGGGTTTGCTGGTGTGCCGTTGTAGAGCCCTGCCCGTGCTCAAGGCTGCCGGACGTCGCCCTCGAGACCTGCGAAGGTAACACCACAGGTTGGGACGTAGACCCAGGAGTCTGCTGGTGCGACGCTATAGAACCAACACTATGAAGCGTCTGCTGTGGAGTATGTGCACCGCTGCCAGACGTTGTCCTTGAGATCTGCGGAGGCAACAGCACAGACTGGGATGGACGCCCAGGAGTCTGTTGTGATGCAGTAGAAACAACAGGATGGGAATGCACGGTCTGTGGCTGCGCTTGTGGAGGTTGTTCACGACTACCGGACATTGTTCTCGAGATCTGTGAGGGCGCCGGGTAAGATGGTACAGGAAGACTACCGTATGGTGACGCTGGAGTCTGGGGCGTTAAAGCTTGTAATGGACGCGCAGGAGCCTGCTGGTGCAATGCGACAGAGTCAACAGTCTGAGTATGAACTGTTGGCGTCTGCAGATGGTCGCGGCTATTAGACGTCTTCGAGACCCTTGAAGGCGCCGGGAAAGATGGAAGACTACCATACGATGACGGAGACGGAGCTTGCTGCACCACAGGTTGTGGTCCAGAAGTCTGCTGGAATGACGCAGTGGAACTAGTTGCCTGGTTGTGAACTATCTGTGGCTGCACCTGCACCTGCGCGGGATGGTCACGGCTGCCCGATGTAGTCCTCGACGTTCGTGAAGGCGCCGAATAAGATGGCGCTAGTAAACTAGAGTTGTGCGGGGGCTTATGAGGCAACTCCTGATTCTCAGACAATGGCGTAGCTCCTATTACAGCAATCTGCGGAGGTGCAGGGAAGAGAAGGTGTTTCGACTGCTCCGGCGTGTCTGCCTGTTCTGCGTGTGAGTAAAACCTGTAAAAATAGTTTATATCTACATACCTCTTTGACCTTCAACATGCGAGGTGAACTATCTGGAGAGCGCCGAGGTGTCCCGGCAGCATAGACCTCCTTTGGCGTGCCATAAGGCGACGACCGTACGGAAGAATTTGGAGTTGGAACTGAACGGTTTGCAGGGGGCGTTGTATAGTGCTTGTCTTGAGAAAGGACTTCACGTAGCTGTGGATAAGCTACCGCGGGAGGATCAACTTGATGGTGTGAGCCATTATGACCTGAATGCTTCTCCTCCCCAGCCACATAACCATCCTTGAACGGTTGGGCTGTTTGCACGACCCAGTGTGATTTGACCGTACTCCCATTGGAAATCTGAGTGGTCGTCATGCGAGGAGCAACGACGTGGGGTTCTTGACGATCGAGTGAAGTTCGTGGTGCACGAGACGGTTGTGATGCCATTATCATCGTCTGCGAAGTGTTCATCGATGTTGAATGAGTAGGAGGTGTGGATGGTGATCGTTGAATCACTGTTGCGTTACCGTCATGCGTTCCAGATGTAAGGGGAGTCTGTGAGCTCATAGAGGTTGGGTATGCAGAAGGGAGGGATCCATAACTTGACCCAATCTTAGGTGGACTCGAGTTCGTCTTGTGAGCAGGTGATGAGGTTGCATGCGGTTGGCTGGAAGCTACTGGACCCGATGAGGGCGTTGGTCTAGTTGATTCATTCTGATGGTCTGCAAACGAAGACGAACGTTGAGGTCTTGGGCCAGAAACAGCTGGAGGATTGGAGAATGATGTCTTGTGTGATCGTGGTTGAGAGGGCTGTTGTTCCGCTGGCGTGCTGATCTGAGGGTATCGGGGCGGTATGAGGTCTTCTGGCCGATGATGACGGCCATGCGAGAAATCAATTGCTGCAGGATCTGTACGAGATCGGTCCAGTGGGGGCTGCTCCGGCCGGCTGCGGGGGACTTCAGAGGATTGTGATCTGCCATGAGACAGCTGTGCCGTGGAGGCGAGGGATGCATGAGGATATCCTGTACCATGTAGTTCATCTTTATGTAAAGGGGATTGTGACTTGTAAAGTACATCGTGAGCCTGGCGATCGGCGGGGCCCTCTCCTGCAACAAGAACAGGTATGGTACCCACATGTCCTCGTGATTCGTGTGGCAAAGGTGACGAACTAAAGCCTGGCGTAATAAGGGGTATGTCCACAGTGTCAATTGACGTAGGCTTTGGGGGCTGTCGCAAGTCATAAAATGTGCCCTGCGTCGAGGTATACTTGGCCTGGGTGATTATCACAATCAGTTCCATCCTTCAGTTGTCAAGGCTATCAAACACACCTCCGATTTGGACTTGGCATCATCTTCACGCGGACCGAGAGGGGGACCCTGTCTCTCCCTTACGGCACTGGTTTGATACCCATCACCTCTCTGAACGGGACCTCCCGAGTGGTTTCTCTCCATGCGGTGCTAAAAAAAAGGGTCAAAGGGAGTTAAGCAAGCTTGTTTTAGTGTCTCATTACCTTCAGAGAAGCTCGTTCAGTGTCGCTGCCCGACTGAGCTCCTTGCGCAGCCGAGGATGTATGTCGCTCGTAATGTGATTTGGAAGGTTTATGAGGAAGGTAGACGGGCATTACGCGAGGCGCGGGGGGTGGATTGCTCCCTACACCTGCCGTATTATTCTGAGCCATAGCTTCTTGTTGGGGACCTGTAGACTGCATGTGTACAGCAGAAATTGTTTGGTTATGAGATGGGTCAGCATGAGGTCGGCGGACCTTTGGTACAGTATCAACAACACGCCCCTATATAAAATCAATTCGACATACCGATGAGACTCCGTCTTCTGTACGATGCCGCCTGTGACCGGTGATGGACTCGCGAATGGAAGGCTGATATGTTTCCTTGCCAGAGATGGAGGCTTTGTCTGAATACATGAGGCCTTCAGAATCTGACTCGATCCTTTTCTCGCGTCTGTGCCTGGTTTTTTCCTTCTGCCTGTCGGCCTTTTCCTTCTCTCGATGCTGTTCAGATCTGTGTCTTTCACGATGCTTATCGAGTTCAGCATTAGCCCTTTCTCTGTCACGTTCTTTATCCATTTCTCGATGTCTATCACGTTCCTGGTCACGATCTTTCGATCGTTTGGAGTAGATATCTTGAGCAGATGAAGGCCAATTAGTGAACGGCGTGGTTGAATTGGCGGTACTTTGAGGTTGGACAGGACGCAAAGAATGAGTTTGCCGGGAGGATCTTGCGGCATCTTCGGCACCAGAAACTTGTTCATATGAGGATTTGGGGGTTGGGGCAGGACGTCGATGAGATCTGGAGTCAATGGATTCTGGTTGGGGCCGGCGTGAAGATGCCGTTAGAGGGTAACCCTTGGATTGGAGAGGTGCAGGGGTTTGATAAGGTGGGGCGGAATGATAAGCTGTAGATGGGTACTGGGCAGAAGAAGAACGTGCTCTGCTGACTGAGGAGGCTGAAGGTGCGGCGGAAGAATGCTGGGGATGAGCCTGAGACCTAGATTCGCGATGACGGCGTTGTTCGTAGTCACGTTCGGGAGGCTTCTCTGGAACCCAAACTTTGAAACGATCGTCGTGAAGACGGTCTTCTCGTCTTCGAGTGGCCATTCAGTAAAAAGCCAAAAAGAAATAGAGGATCCAGTTCTTGAAAATGGAGCGAGTAGAAGAATAAGAAAGAGAGAACTGACAGGTGCCGACCCGTCGACATGAGGCAATTGGACGTCCGGTAGTATGAAACTTCCTTGCTTATGTATTAGATACTTACGTTCTCGAGGAGCGCTGGTAATGACAAATTGTGGGAACGAAACTTTGCAATTGGTGATCAGATTTACTATAGTCAGTTCATTCTGACTTGGAGGTATAGCAGCACCATTCACGCATGGCTCTCTCGAACTGCTGATGCCGCGGTATGATAAGCATAGCCATCCATGCATGGATCAAGGGTATAACTATTAATTAGGCGGCCGAAGTACTAGTAGTAAATATATAACACAGCTAGTGATGTCTGCCAATGACCAAGGAGCGATAATGTCAATTAAACACCATCGATACAAAGTAATCATGGCACCGTCAGGGACCTTTGGAGGATTACTCCCAGTCTCAAAACGAAACTGGGAAGAGTCCAAAACTCCGTCCGACTTGCTGTTACACGATTTTGACTCATTACCGACAGTGAAACAGCGGAAAGGCTGGTGGCGACACCGAGGTCAACCCTGTCGAGACAATTTAAGGATCGTGTGAGATCACCCGTAAAATAATCGAGAGGAATCGTCGACATCGTTGATGATAAAATAAAATTTTGAAGGAGAAGAAGTTTCAAAGTTCTCAATTGGGGGGTCGAATTTTTATACAAGCAGTAGGGGGGGTTGCTTACGAGAGCGATGCGGTCTATGACCGATTCCCACCGACCTTCGTCACTTTGCTCACTAGCGTCACTTGGAGTATCATTATCACGAATTATACTCTCTTCGTGGTACTCATCAGCTTATTTTTCAATACGCTCCAGGAATTTCATCTTCTGAACTGCTCATTCGCAGACCTTCATTGTATGTCTCTTCATACATATTATCCTGTACACGCCAGACTCACATTTCAGCCACACAAGAGTGATACCATGGATCTTATGGACGAAAAAGTTAATGGCGGTCCTTCCATGGAGATCATTGATGAACTCGTCTCCGTTCGCGATCGTAAGCTCTCTTTCCTCTACACCATCAACTCACCCCTTCATATCATCGCACGTAGACGAAGCTTTTGCATCAAAGCACATGCCAGACCTAGGGCATGATGTTAAAGATTTTCAGGTCTATACCTGGCGGATAAACAACTGGAAGAAATTGGAAAAGAGGCTCACAAGTCCTGACTTTGAATGCGGCGGTCACAAATGGTCAGTCTATCGCAGGGCGCTCTTCCCCTCACCCTCACATCTCTTAACAGGCGCATACTATTATTCCCCTTCGGAAATTCTAATGCACCCCCTAATGACACCGTTTCCGTATACCTTGATTATGCTGATCCAAAGAAGTCCCCAGAGGGTTGGCACGCATGTGCTCAGTTCGCACTTGTTATTTCCAATCCCCACGACCCCACCATCTTTACAGTCAGCCGTAAGTTCTATCATTTCATTTCTATTGCTTCACAATACCACAATCCTATAGATGCTCACCATCGCTTTATCGCCGAGGAATGTGACTGGGGTTTCACCCGCTTTAGTGAGCTGCGCAAACTCTTCAATATTCAAGAAGGCCATTCGCGTCCAACTATCGAGGATGAGTCGGCTGATGTTACTGTCTATGTTCGCGTGCTCGAGGACCCTACCGGCGTCTTGTGGCACAATTTTGTCAAGTGCGTATTTATTCTGCCAATCTCAGGCGTTCTTATCGATTCGGTTCAGCTATGACTCCAAGAAAGAGACTGGCTACGTTGGCTTGAAGAATCAAGGCGCGACATGTTACATGAATTCCCTTCTCCAATCTCTTTTCTGCACGCGTTATTTTCGCAAGGTAAGTGTGGCGTTGACATGTATTATTCAGCTAACCTGGCTTTTAGGCTGTGTACCAAATACCAACCGAAGACGAGCACCCTACCGAAAGCGTACCCCTTGCTTTGCAACGGGTGTTCTACCATCTTCAGACATCAGATCAGCCTGTTGGTATGTGTCACATTGATTCACCCTGCAATCCTTTTCAAAACGTAATCCCTCAGGAACTACGGAATTGACGAAATCATTTGGGTGGAAGTCATTTGACTCTGATCAACAGCATGACGTTCAAGAATTTAACCGCGTGCTTCAAGACAAGTTGGAGACCAAGATGAAGGTATCAGAATTCGGATTACATACCCTGCAGTCTCTCATCCCATCTAGGGTACGAAAGCCGAAGGTGCAATCTCCAAGCTCTTCGTCGGAAAGATGAAGAGTTACATCAAATGTGTGAACGTTGAATTTGAATCATCTGTATTTGAAGACTTCAACGGTAATCTAGTTTTTGTTCCATCTAGCACTATCTAATGTATTCTTTGATCCAGATATCTCTCTTAACGTCAAGGGAATGAAGAACCTGTACGAGTCGTTCAAGGACTATGTCGCTGTTGAGATGATGGAGGGCGAGAATAAGTATCAAGCCGAAGGGTTTGGTCTCCAAGACGCAAAGAAGGGAATACTATTCCAATCATTCCCTCCTGTGCTCCATCTACAACTAAAGCGTTTCGAGTATGATATCCAGCGTGATGCGATGGCAAAGGTTCGTGGCACAAATCTTACAGTGATCCTCGTTGATTAATATCTCATAGATCAACGATCGTCATGAATTCCCATTTGAAATCGACCTTGCGGAGTTCCTGGATGAGGACGCTGATCGTTCGCAGTCATGGAACTACAAGCTGCATGGCGTGTTGGTACACTCAGGCGATCGATATGGCGGACATTACTTTGCACTCATCAAACCCGATCGAGAGACGAGATGGCTGAAATTTGATGATGATAAGGTCACCCCAGTCACTGATCGCGAGGTATTGGAAGAAAACTACGGTGGCGAACCTCTGAATGGCATTACTCCTCCACTGCAACGCAATCAAGTACGAGCCATGAAAAGGTTCACCAATGCGTATATGTTGGTTTACATCCGTGAATCGGCCACCGATGAAATACTTTCAACTTGGAAGGACGAAGACACCCCAGCACACCTCAGTGTGTCACTTTTTAACGGAACAATACATGTTGCTAACTATAATCATAGAGCGTCGACTTGAGGACGAGAGACTACAGATCGAAGCTAAGAAGCGAGAACGCGAGGAGCAGCATCTCTTCCTCACGGCAAAGGTTCGTAATGGTCTTTCGTCATTCACCTGTCGTCCTGCTCACGTCAGCTTAGGTCATCACCGATGATACATTTACTCATCACGAAGGCTTTGATCTTGCTACCTTTGATGAAAAGAACTGGCCGCCGTCGGATCTACCGAGCTTCCGTGTTTTGAAACAAGAAACATACAGTACTTTCAAGTCGCGTGTAGCGAGCCACTTCAACCTTCCGGAGAACAAAATACGCCTTTGGGTTTTGGTCAACCGTCAAAACAAGACTGTTCGCCCTGATACTCATATTCCTGAGAATGAACCAACGCTGAGTAGGCTCTCGTCTCTTCACAGCTATTGATCACTAATACTTGCTGTAGCTGTCGAGGTGATTCGCAATAATATGGCAGCAAGGCAGAATGATCTTCGTCTGTATCTTGATATAATACCTGATCCAAGCAAGGTATGCCATTGTTCTGTGCTGCAGGAAGTTTGTTGACGCGCTGTTGCAGCCTGAGCCACCAGCGGGGTCCATCATGATTTTCCTCAAGCACTTTGACATGGCGAAGCAGACTCTGTACGGTATTGGTAAGGTGTATATGTCAAGGAACAGCAAAGTCCAGGATCTGCACCCTCTGATTAATGAGCGCATGCGGTGGGCACCTGGCACTCCTCTGAGGTTATTTGAGGTATGTCAGTAGAATTACTATTCGGGCGAAGTTCTTACTCTTGACTTGTAGGAAATCAAGCCTGGCATGATCGAGCTGATGAAGCAGAAGCTCACTTTTGCTCAGAGTGAGATTCAGGATGGTGATGTCATTTGTTTCCAGGTCGACCACTCCGAAAAAGAGTGAGTATTCAAACCTTACTCTTGATGATCTATGCTGAATGCTTGTTCAGGATCCACGACCTCGATGCCCAGGGAATGTACTCCAATCCGATACACTTTTACGACTTCCTCCAGAACCGCGTCATGATAATTTTCCGACCAAAGTTTGAGGAGCCAGACCATGATCATCCGGAGTTTAGTTTAATACTCAGCAAGAAGCACAATTATGACATGGTTGGTACTTTTCCCCCCACGGTGCTAGTGGCTTAAGTAGCTGACGACTCGCTCAGATGTCGACGAAGGCTGGCGAGTTCTTGAGACATGATCCGATCAAGCTTCGATTCACAACGACTCATGCAACAAACGGATCACCCAAGTCAGTCCTCAAGCGATCTTTAAACCAGAGCATCCAGGAAATCATGGTACCGAGTTATATTAATCCAACGACGACCATCATTCTGTATGAAAAGTTGGATGTAAGCATTGTGGAGCTGGAGACGAAGCGAAGCCTCAAGATTATGTGGACGGGGATCCATAATAAAGAAGAGGCTTCATACCCGTTTCTGTTACCAAAGACGAGCTCGGTCCATGATCTGGCTGATCACCTGGCGAAGCAAGTTACGCTGAGCCCTGGAGGGACTGCTAAAATTCGTGTTTTTGAGGTGTCGAAAGATGGGAAGTTCCAGAAGGAGTTTACGGGCTCGGAAATGATTGGGAACATCCCTGAACCTGTCGAGCTTTATGCGGAGGTATGCATACTACTGCTGGTTGTCTCCTCCTATCAGCGATTTAAACGCGAAACAGGAAATACCTCGAGACGAGCTTGAAGCGGACGAAACTAGTAAGACCATCAGCGTCTTCCACTTCAATAGGGAAGTTGCACGAACGCATGGTGTACCTTTCCGATTCGTTGTAAAGTCTGTGAGTATCTTCGTCGTTTTTCCATGGCTCTATTTTTACGAGTGATTCGAGGGTGAAAAATTTGCGGACACAAAGAAGCGTCTGCAGGCTCGAATAGGTGCATCAGACAAGGACTTTGCGAAGTATCGGTTTGCTCTGATTCAAGTAGCTACCTTCAAGCAGCCGTCATATATTGAGGATGGTGAGTGCTCAACTTAATTGCGAATGATCGCTGTTTTCTGATAATGGTACAGAGGACACCATATACGACCACAAATTCGCCCCCGAAGATGTTCTAGGACTGGATCACATAGACAGGTCAGGCAAGGCAAGAACAGCAGGAGAGAAAGCTATAGTCATCAGAGGTTGAAGTGAAGTGGTGTATACGGTTTGGACTCGGATTGTGTTCTGCGCGTCGTCTTTTATCTTAAACACATTGTACTTTTTCGTCCCAATTTACGCAGTATCGACAACCGAGTTTCAGCAAGACATGTGTGTATTGCACGAAATAGACAAGGCATGTATGAACGTGCGCTAGGGACTAATTCCGTTTCTTGACCTTCCTCTTGGACTGCCGGTGACATGGCTTGAGATATTCGAGAGTGATTTGAAAGTGGTACTTACGGATTTTGAAGCAGATGGGGTATCGTGGCTCTCGCCATCGCTTGATGCCACACTCTCTGCCTTTGCACTAGTAGCGCGGGGTGCCTTAAGACTATTCGGAGGCTTGCCAGGAGTTCCAGGAGCAGGATTTGGAGCACCAGCACGTTTCTTGCCCTTCTTCTTGGACTGTGAGTGATGTGGCTTGAGATATTTGAGAGTGATTCGGAAGTGGTACTTACTGATTTTGAAGGAGATGGGGTATCATGGCTCTCGCTATCGCTTGATGCCACACTCTGTGCCTTTGCACTAGTAACACGGGGTGGCATAAGACTGTTCGGAGGCTTAACAGGAGTTCCGGGAGCAGAATTTGGAGCACCTCCAGCTGCAGCTGCCGCTCGCGCAGCAGCATGGGCAGGGTGACCAGGTGGTGGTAACCCGGGCATGAGGACTGACTGAGGTAGAGGGAGATCAATCTTGGCTCCCACTTTTCCATACTTTTGTTCTGAAGGGAGGAAGTTTAGAGAGTTTTTCGAATATTATACATGAAGTAAAGCACCTTTTGATTCTCTAGATGTTTGAGTTTCCTCATAGACGGTGCGCATCTTCTCATTTGCGATCATCTCACCGGCTGATTGGAATATTATGCTTCCCCATCCCTCGACGAAGGTATTAGCTTCTGCAACGACCTCCATTATTTCTGCTTCCAGCTCTTTCTCTGCTTGCAAGAGACTGTTCCAGAGGTCATCGCCAATTGAGCCTTTCTGCAGAAGGTTTTGTAGAGCAGGCTTGTCTTCACGAATTCTAACCACGCGAGAAACGTCTGTCATTGCACGGCGAACGAGAGCGGCCTTGAGAAGGGCTTCATGAGCTGGAGGGTCTGTCTTCTGTAGTAAAGAAACGTAGACATCGCGTTCTGGATGTGAAGAAAAGTATGGTTCGTATAGCTTGCCTGTTACACGTTGCACGTCAGTATGCACGATGATGAGACTGTTGGTGATTCTTACTTGCGCTGCGTTTTCTGTAGAAATGGCTGAAGAGTAATAAACTTGAAATGACTATTCCGATGTATAGAACGGGGACTAGAACTGAAGCCATGGTGGCAGCTGGAGACGTGGACTTACAAGACTACTGTGACATTAGGCGCCACGCGGCAGCTTTGTCTATATTTGTATCCATGCCGGTGGAGCTGTCAAATTTGGCAATCTGTTCGCGAATACCGAACTTCACATGCATGTGAGCGATTATGTACTTGCGCTTGGTCCGAATACTTATAAGACACATCCTCTGCTTATTGCTTCCACCCAACTCACTACTTTCACTATGATCGGTCGTTCTCTTCTGGCAAAGTCTGTCGCAAGAAATATATCTACCAATGGTTTCAGGCGTCTGGCTTCCACCAAGGTACTTAATATCACCACCTTATTCGATGACGTCTTCGCTCAAAAAAAGCTCTAGTCTCTCAAAGAAACACTTCAAGAAGTGATCCCGGCGAAGCAAGAACAACTTAAGAAACTAGTCAGTCGCGTTTCTTCTAAATAAAATAGCCTAACATTAGTCCCCATCCTGTAATAGAAAGCCGAGCACAGTCAAGCTGTAGTGGGGGAAGTGAAGGTCAGTATGAACAACGTCTCACACCCACAAAACTTGACGCGCCACATAGGTGGAGAACATCCTTGGTGGCATGCGTGGTCTCAAAGCCATGCTCTGGGAAGCCTCAGTCCTGGACCCGAACGAGGTTCGCGAACACTCCTGAACCACAGGTGACCCGACGCTAAAGCAAATATCATCTAGGGCATTCGTTTCCATGGATTGACCATTCCAGATTGCCAAAAGGTGCTCCCCCCAGCACCTGGTGGCAAGGAAATGACAGCTGAGAGCATGCTGTGGCTTCTTTTGACCGGCAAAGTTCCCACTCCAGAGCAAAGCCGTCAACTGTCGGCTGAGCTCGCGGAAAAGGGAGAACTCCCATCTTTCATCACGCAACTCATAGACTCGTACGTTCTTGCTGCTGTGTCCATAGTTGGTTTATTTCATCTCTCTATTCAGCCTACCAAAGACCCTCCACCCCATGACTCAGTTGGGCATGGGTGTTGCAGCTTTGAATCATGATTCTGAGTTCCAGGCAGCTTATGAACGTGGAATCAAGAAGCCGGAGTATTGGACGTACACGCTTGAAGACTGTTTGAACCTCATCGCGAAACTCCCTGCTCTGGCGGCCCGTATTTACCGCAATGTTTATCACCCTGAGATGTCTTTAGAATCGATTGACAAAAATCTGGATCTTGTTGGTTAGTATCTGCCTAGTGTCATATGCAAAGGCATACTTAGTGTGCGTACAGGTAACTACTCCAATATGCTCGGGTTTGGTCAAAACGAGCACTTGACGGAGTATCTCCGTTTGTATATTGCCTTGCATGGTGATCATGAAGGTGGTAATGCTTCGGCTCACACTGCTCGTGAGTACTCTGTATCAATGCTGTATCCTTTTTTTTTTTTGACAAGAACGATCAGACCTCGTCGGATCAACGCTTTCTGACCCGTATATCTCCTACTCCGCCGCTCTCTTTGCACTAGCTGGGCCTCTTCATGGGTACGCTTCCAGTCATTGCACGTGTAGTTTAAACGTCATCATACACCTTTAGTCTAGCGAACCAGGAAGTACTGAGATGGCAGATGGCCATGCAGAGGGAGATTGGCAATAACATAACTCATGATAACATCAAGGATTACCTCTGGAAGACGTTAAAAAGCGGTCAGGTTGTCCCTGGGTACGTGTCTTATGTATTCAGTCTGAAGTACATAATCTAATTCGATGTTTAGATATGGGCACGGGGTCCTGCGTAACCCTGATCCTCGATTCGTTGCTCTCCAGGAATTCTGCAAGACTCGCCCAGAGCTGCAAGCAAGCCCCATAATTCAGCTCGTGCAACAGGTCAGAATTGTTATCACCGTCACTCACATTATACTTATCTATCCGTGTAGACGGCCGAGATTGCCCCTGATGTTCTTAAGGAGCACGGAAAGGTGTGTGCTCGTGTGTGAATAGAGTAATCTTACTGACGTTATTCTTAAGACAAAAAACCCTTACCCGAATGTCGATGCAACTTCAGGCAAGTCCTTCCACACATGGCATAGCTTCTAGTCTAAAAAATCATTATGGAAGGCTGCGTGTTGTACCATTACGGTCTAACTGAGTTCAAGTACTACACCGTTATTTTCGGTGTTTCTAGAGGTAAGCTATCACCCGCTGATTTTGTCATATCACTTATTAACCACGATCTAGCTTTGGGCGCTCTGACCCAATTGGTGTGGGCACGAGGTCAGTATTGATAATAGTTTCTAATAGTGTGAGGGTTCTGATGATGTGGTAAATATAGCGTTAGGACTGCCTCTCGAGCGGCCTAAATGTGCGTATCCGGTGAATAGTGCAAGTGATTAGACTGACCGGTATTTTTATTCAGCGTATTCGATGGATGCCCTTCAGAAGCTCATCAAGAACTAGATAGACATTACCAGAAACGCTAAGATCTCTATGTAGGTAGTCTGCCTGATTTTGCATGGGCATCTGGCATTGTTTTATTGGAACCACATTTATATCCCGCAAAATATGGAAAGACAATAAGAACGCAATGCATGATATCGTACACAGGAGAGATTTCGAAGGAGAATGACAATATCATCAAGAAGGTCAACCTAGATCGATCACTAAAAACGAAAAAGAGAGTATTCCAGAGTCAGCAAGCTCATGAAGGCATGGGGTACCAAAAAAGGACAAGGAGAGAGTAAAAGAAGTTGTTTCGTGATGAACTGTCCAGGTATACCAGAGTATCAGAAACGTCTTGACGTTGGCTGTTGTTGTTGAGGGGGTATTTGTTGTGGGTATGACTGTTGTGGCGGTGGACCACGGCCAGGGAGCATAGCAGGTGTAGGGCCACTAGGGGGACCCGGCATGCGGTGCTGCTGAGGTTGGGGGTGACGTCCAGGAGCGAACCCTGGAGGATAACCGCCTTGAGCAGGACCAGGGGGGATGGACCCCGGAGGGGGCATAGATCCTAGAGGCATGGACCCTTGGGGGGTCCTTGTCCAGGTGCGAATCCTCGCGGAGGGGTAACCCTTGTGGGGGACGACCACCCGGAGCAGGTCCTGGCGCTCCTCCTGAAGTATGAGAAAGGGGCGGACCACGGGGCAGGTGCTGCTGCTGCGATGGGCCAGGGCGCGGTTGACTTTGGGGAGGAGGTGCGGATGTTGGACCAGGGTCGTGAAGTGCAACAGGCGCAGGTCGACCGCCAGGGCCAGGGGAACTGTTGGGCATTGGACCTGGTGCGGCAGGTGGTGGGTTCTTCTCAGCGGCCTTAATGATTTCATCACTGTTTCGCATCAGCGTGAAATAGACACATGATAAGGTGACGAATGACATACTCGAGAAGGTTCAGTACTGCGCAGAGAACGACCCATTCGACACAGTCCTCGTTTCCCTCACCCAAGGTCTGCCAGACGGCTTTTTCCTCGGGTGACTTTCCAGTAATACTAATTCTAGTTCCGCCACCGTTTGGACCTGGGGGGTTCTTCTGTATCTTTCCAAATTCGATGCGCTTTGGGGGTATATTATGACCGGCATAAGCGAAGTAAAACATGCTCCAGAAAGCAGCATTAGGGTTTGGTTTGGATATTTGGAAGAGGGGTAGATCGGGGGAGTCAGGGGATGGTAGAGAGAGTTTATAGATAGGTGATATGACGCCTGTGTTTGTGATTGACCACTTTAGATTACGGGAAGCTTCACATCGAACGAAGCGGGCAGCAGAATGGTTTGAATGACCGGGGTCTGAAGCAGTAGATTTACCAGGATTCTGGCGTGGGGGGAAAAGCTTTGCGACGCAGAGGTCACCTTGGGGAGAAGGAGTCAAAAGGTAATTCTCTGAATTCTGATAACGAGATATTAGAAATGCTTTAAGATAAATAGAATACACAACATACAAAGTTTGTATGAAGGTAAGAGTAGAGAATGTTGGACGGTTGACCTGTTGTTTTATCATTTAATTAATAATTTGATATGAAAGTGATTGTGACTTGCCATGAGGAGTTACTATGAGGGTAGGAAGATGGTTTGGTATGGGCGGATGCGTAGGAGAGGTATATACGGCGTAAATGGCTAAAACACTGAGAGTCAACGAAATCAAAGATTAATATTGAAACGTACCAGCCATGATGGAGGAAGGCAAGGAGGTTGTGACTGTGACTCGTAACTGTCGTTGTCACATTGTGTTTCCTTCATCGATCTACCCAACGACAACAGACTTTTGCTCTGCTATCATTATGAAGGGGCTCAAGAAATCTTTCGTTAGTTTATTTATTCGTCATCATTATCATTATCTATCTTACCCTTTTATAAACAGCTCAACAGGAAGAGTTCTCAAGATTCTTCCTCATCCAAGTCTAAAGATCAAAAATCAACATCTCCTTCAACAGCAATTTCACCACCACCACCACCAAACACAGGAAAGCCACTTCCTCAACCTCTTTCAACTGCTCTTCCAGGTGCATCAGTTAACAACTCTAGTAACCACTCTCTCGCTTCACAACCGCAATCATCCTCTGCTCGTACCCCTTCAATCCCTCCTTCTCCACAAGATCGCAGGTACTCTTCCCCAGCGAACCAATCCCCCATTCCTCCAATCGTGGTCGTTAGCTCAGACCCATCATCTGACCTAGCACCTCGCTCAGCTCCGTATAGTTCTCCAGAGCGAAGCACAATTGGTTTAGATGGTACTTCAACTCCTCCACGCGCGAACACACTCAACCGTCTACGCTCTGGTCCACGCGATACGATCCCCATCGTCGGAAAGCCTCCACGCAAGCAGCGCAGTAGTCGTTTTGTAGTCACTGAAAAGGTTGACATTGAAAAATTGCCCCCTTTCTCAGGTAATTACGCGCTCCGTCTACACCCGTGTCGCGTCACAATTTCACTTTCATCCAGATACTCCTCTCACCGAGCGTTCTTTTTTATTTATCAAGAAGCTCAATCAGTGCCGCGTCTTATTTGACTTCAATGACGCCAGTGCAGAGCTTAAAGGTAAACAAATCAAGGCTCAGACCTTGCATGAAATGCTCGAATATATCACAACTCAGAGGAACGTCATCACTGAAAATATATACCCCGAGGTCGTCAACATGGTTAGTCTCTCATCACCCAACATTCATTTTCAACTCACCTCTCAAATTAGTTTGCTGTCAACCTCTTCCGTTCAATACCCCCGCCTGTCAACCCCACCGGTGATGCCTTCGACCCTGAAGAAGACGAGCCTGTCTTAGAACTCGCCTGGCCTCATCTCCAGATTGTGTACGAATTTTTCCTCCGCTTTGTCGAGAGCCCAGATTTCAACACAAATCTCGCCAAACGTTACATTGACCAACCTTTCGTCCTAAATCTCCTCGAGCTTTTTGACTCCGAAGACCCTCGGGAACGTGACTTTCTCAAGACTACCCTACACCGCATTTACGGTAAATTCCTCAACCTTCGGGCCTTTATCCGTCGGTCGATAAACAACGTCTTTTATTATTTCGTTTACGAATCGGAGAGACATAATGGCATTGCAGAGCTCCTTGAAATCTTGGGCTCAATCATCAATGGCTTTGCCCTGCCCCTAAAGGATGAGCACAAGACATTCTTAACTCGGGTGCTCCTTCCCCTACATAAAGTCAAGAGTCTTTCGCTTTATCACCCGCAGCTTGCATACTGTGTTGTCCAATTCCTAGAAAAGGATCCAGCCCTGGCAGAGGAGGTTATGCTCGGACTGCTGAAATACTGGCCCAAGGTCAACTCCCCAAAAGAAGTCATGTTCCTGAACGAAGTCGAGGAAGTACTTGATGTTACCGATCCCTTGGAGTTCCAGAAGATCCAGGTTCCGCTGTTCCAGCAACTTGCCCGATGCATCAACAGCCAGCACTTTCAAGTCGCTGAGCGAGCCTTGCTTTACTGGAACAACGAATACGTAGTCAATCTCATGAGCGATAATCTAGCTGTTCTTCTCCCAATCGTCTTTCCCGCGTTGTATACAAATTCCAAGAGCCACTGGAACCGGTGCGTCTGCTGTTTCTCATAATAGACTGGTACTCACGTCTCGTCAGGACTATTCATGGGATGGTGTATAATGCACTGAAGTTGTTTATGGAGATCAACCCAGAGTTGTTTGACGACACGATGCAACACTACAAGCAACGGAAGATCGAGTAAGTTTATTGACATTCTACGTCAGTTCAAGATGAACATCAGATGACAGGCAGCAGCAACATGCTGTTGAGCGATATGAGCAATGGCAGAAAGTCCGCGAGAGGGCAATAGAGAATGCTGGTGGGAGGTTACCTCCAGGATTTCAAGAGGTCGAACGTTTTCCCCCACCGCCTCCATCGCCTAGTGATGATTCGGATATTCTGGACTTATCGATGGAGCTGAATGCAGTGTCGCTCGATGGTGATATTCCGGGTGACCTTGACGATTCGGGTATCGAACGAGTGCCCATGGCTGACCCTGGGTTGGATGTGAGTGACGTCTCGACCATCTACGATCTCGGTACACCTGTTTACCACGTGGTTTCAGCGTGAGTTTCCCCATGTCGGAGGTGATCATTCGCCTGTTTCTCAGAGTCCTCATGTACGACGAAAGAGCGTACTTCCCGGTACGTGACTTTTCATATTATCAAACCGCAGTTTAAGTTGTACCCCGTGATCAGTGGATCCGTCTGTAATTCGTGACCTGCAAGCCCATCGGAGCTTGGATGATACTATTGGAATCGGCGGGCATCATACAAACGGGGCATAACTTCCGACCTCGTATATGGTCATGACTGCGAATTGACAAGATACTATCGGACCGACATGACTGACGACATTTTCAATTCTGCGCTACCTGCCTGTGTTATGTTTCTCAACCGACTTTGGGGCTATCATCTTCGTACACAGTGTGTCATTTTATGTTCTGACGAGCAAGCCTGGAGCGTTCACAGCATTTCGTTATATGCTTCTGAAATTTCGTTTTACCACTACCGTACGATACTATAGATGTATTTTGGACATTATGGTGACCAACAACATACCACATTGATGTCATTTCTCTTAAAAGGCAGTGAACCCTGGTTTGTGATCATATTACCAAAGGAGTATGTTGCGGTTATGTAATCGATCTACGTCAGGAAAGAACCCTCTAGAATACTGAAGGAACGTCCTGGAACGATGAAGAATATCTTTCATATAAAAGATGTCAGTTCGCGTTTAATCTTCTTCACTGTTATCTTTTTCCTCAGTCCTACATAGGTGAGCTCGTAGAGCATAAACTTCATCTAAACATATCCTTAATCCTCTTAAGAATCGTAATCTCTCAAAATGTCGCCAGCCAAAGCTATTGGTATCGACTTGGGCACCACTTACTCGTAAGTTTGGTATAGGGAGCATCTTGGATAGCTATACTCATGAACGTTATCTAGTTGTGTTGGTGTTTGGCAAAATGATCGCGTTGAGATTATCGCCAACGACCAGGGTAACCGGACTACTCCCTCATATGTCTCCTTTTCTGACAATGAGCGGTTGATTGGTGATGCTGCCAAGAACCAGGTCGCTATGAACCCACACAACACGTAAGTTTCGACTTTTTGTGTTCTCCGTTTCTTACGCTAACGCGTGTTGGTAGTGTTTTCGATGCCAAGCGTCTCATCGGCCGCAAGTTTGATGATGCTGAGGTCCAGTCGGACATTAAGCACTTCCCCTTCACGGTTTTCAACAAGGCTGGTAAGCCATACATCCGAGTGGAGTACAAGGGGGAGCAGAAGGAGTTTTCTCCTGAGGAAATCTCGTCCATGGTTCTCCTTAAGATGAAGGAGACTGCTGAGTCCTACTTGGGCTACACCGTCAACGACGCCGTCGTTACCGTCCCTGCCTATTTCAATGACTCTCAGAGACAGGCTACGAAAGACGCTGGCACCATTTCTGGAATGAACGTTCTTCGCATCATCAACGAGCCCACTGCTGCTGCCATCGCCTACGGTCTCGACAAGAAAGTTATCGGTGAGCGCAACGTCCTCATTTTCGATCTTGGTGGAGGAACTTTCGATGTGTCCCTCTTGACCATCGAGGAGGGCATCTTCGAGGTGAAGGCCACTGCCGGTGACACTCACTTGGGTGGTGAGGACTTCGACAACCGTCTTGTCAACCACTTTGCTCAGGAATTCAAGCGTAAGCACAAAAAGGGTGAGTGATTTGATTATTTGCCAATTCTGTTACTAATAAGGTAACAGATCTTTCCTCCAACCCGCGTGCGCTCCGTCGTCTACGGACTTCTTGCGAGCGTGCCAAGCGCACGCTATCATCAGCAACACAGACTTCCATCGAGATTGACTCCCTCTTCGAGGGCATCGACTTCTACACTTCCCTTACTCGTGCCCGTTTCGAGGAGCTGTGCGCGGACCTGTTCCGTAGTACGCTCGAGCCCGTCGAGAAGGTCCTCCGGGACTCCAAGATCGACAAGGCGAACGTTCATGAAATCGTCCTTGTCGGCGGTTCTACCCGTATTCCTCGTATCGTTAAGCTCGTGTCTGACTTCTTCAATGGCAAGGAGCCCAACAAGAGCATCAACCCTGATGAGGCCGTCGCTTACGGTGCTGCCGTTCAGGCTGCCATTCTCTCCGGTGACACCTCCGAGAAGACCCAGGACCTCCTACTTCTTGATGTCGCTCCTCTATCGCTCGGCATTGAGACTGCCGGTGGTGTAATGACTGCCCTCATCAAGCGTAACACCACCGTCCCCACCAAGAAGTCAGAGACCTTCTCGACATACTCAGACAACCAGCCTGGTGTCTTGATCCAAGTGTACGAGGGTGAACGTGCACGCACCAAGGACAATAATTTGCTCGGCAAGTTCGAGCTGTCTGGTATTCCTCCTGCACCTCGTGGTGTTCCTCAAATTGAGGTCACCTTCGATATTGACGCCAACGGTATCCTGAACGTCTCCGCATCTGACAAAACGACCGGCAAGTCAAATCGCATCACGATCACTAACGACAAAGGCCGCTTGTCTGCCGAGGAGATTGAGCGCATGGTTAATGAGGCTGAGAAATACAAGGGTACGTTTTCTGCTCTTCTATCCCATTTACATACATCAATTAACGGTACTATTTACAGCTGAGGATGAGGCTGCCGCTGCTCGCATTCAGGCCAAGAATGGCCTTGAATCATACGCATATAACTTGCGCAATTCCATTTCGGATGACAAGCTTGCTGACAAGTTCGACCCCGCCGACAAGTCGAAGCTCGAGAGTGCTGTTAACGAGGCCATCTCGTGGCTGGATGCATCACAGGAAGCATCGAAGGAGGAGTACGAAGGGAAGCAGAAAGAGTTGGAAAGCATTGCCAACCCTATCATGCAAAGGCTCTACGGTGCTGCAGGTGGTGCTCCTGGTGGTTTCCCCGGCGGTGCTCCAGGTGGTTTCCCCGGTGGTGCACCAGGTGGTTTCCCAGACGCTGGCGGAGACGGTCCCTCTGTGGAGGAGGTCGACTAAGGCAGCCAGATGTTCTCTTGTTTGACTAGTAGTTTTTGTTGCGCATTTTACGTCACTTTTCATAGCATTGCACGGTACGAGTGTGTCATGAACAAATAATGTCTCTACTACAACTTGTATGCTACACTATCGCATTTCTTAGAATGAATTTCTCTTCCATCTTTGGATTTGTAGGGCAAACGTTCCTTCGATGAGTCAGATAAGTATAGATGAAGTGCGGCGTCCTAGTATGTCATCTTTACTCCTGCGTGCGTAAAGCGAACTCCTGCATCTGGAACATTGAGCGTTTGCTATGGCACAACCACGCTCGAGCACGAGACCCCCTCAACATATGATAAGGTTCGTTATATCGAAACTTATTCGGAAAAATCAGCACAAAACTAGGCCTTAGGAATGTCTACGACCAGCTCTTTCATCACGGGTCGAGTCTCTCCAAGCTCAGAGATGCGATCGCAGCAGGCCGGCTTCTCCAGTCTTCAGATGGCGGCATCAGTGTACCAGGGAGAAGTCTAGCATGGAAGGCAAGATGAATACAATGGATCAGACTGTGTGCTCATACCTACTCCCTCTAGCTGTTCCTCTTGAAGAACGTGCCACTGGAACTCCACCTCACGAAATACCAGTACCGCCACTGGAGGCTTTACGCGCCCACCGAAAGCGGTACTCCGAGCTGCTGCTGGAGAAGATGTGTGCCCCCGATGGATCTTATGATGAGACTTTTGTCGTGCCAGGACTTACCATTTCGAAGAAGAACGCCGAACAACCGACGGATTTGGAGACGAATAACCCTCTCAGTTTACATGACGAGGTGCACAACACTTTTACATGTACTCGATCATCGTGTTAATGGTGTACTTTGAAGAACCCTTGGAGGGAATGGTTTGCCGCTGTAGATCTCAGGAAGACTATTCAGCAAGATGTTGAGCGGACGTGAGTTCCCTTTCTAAAGATTTACAGTTTGCAGTACATCTTCCTGCAGTTTCCCTGATATAGGCTACTTTCGCGACGATGATGTACAGCAGCAACTTACCAATATCCTGTTTTTATATGCTGTCATGCATCCCGATATTGAATACCGGCAAGGCATGCATGAGCTACTTGCACCCGTATACTATGCAGTAGGTATGTGATCCAGCTGTTGTTATATCTTCCACGTGTCCGCAGTCTATGTCTCGTCTGCTTGGTCCGCTCATATGACTGTTTTCAAAGCTGAAGAATAAATATCTTTGGCTATAGATTATGACTCCACTGCCGATGATGCTACATCATCGTTGGACGAATCTGTCTTTCGAGATATTTGCTCGCGGACGTGGATTGCAGCTGATTCATGGGCCCTTTTTTGCGCCATCATGAACGATATCTCCAAGTGGTACGAGTGGCGCGAACCATCGACGTCCTCTGCCCGTGGTCAAGTCAATTTTAAGCCATATATGTCACCGATTACCCTGGCTTGTAACCACATTCAGAACAGTCTTTTAAAATCCGTTGATCCCATTCTTCACGGCGTGTTGCAGGGTTCGGGCATCGAGCCGCAGATCTATGGATTGTACGTGGTTTTATGTTTTCTGAGCCCTCTCAGGCTAATTTGATTGATCACATTGTCAGACGATGGCTTCGTCTGTTGTTCACGCGTGAATTTTCTATGGACGATGCGATGATCTTATGGGATGGACTGTTCGCGAGCCCAATCCCAATTTCTGAGCTCGTACAGTGGACATGCGTGGCTATGCTTATACGGATACGAACCAAACGTGAGTTCTCGATACCCTCTCGAGTTGTATTCGGATATAATGGTCTGTAGTGATCCCATCGGACTATAGCATGCAACTAACATACCTATTGCGATACCCTCCCTCTCAGGCCGAAGATGGGGCCCTGCATCACACCATCCTATTACTTCGTCAAGCGTCGTCGCTGGAAATGTCTCGTACACCCTCCGCGGGCGCGATTGTGATGACTGAAAACCGCAACCTTCTAAATATTCCCCTAGAAGTACCGGATCCACCCGTCCAAATGAGGCGGAGGGCACGGCCTCCGATCTCATCAGATTTCCATGGAACTTCCCCTGGGCAGGGAGAACATATGCGTCAATCGCCCTCATTCCAGATGGGGCTGCCAGAATTGATTGCTCGGGGGCTCATGGATCGTGGTGAGAGCCTTGGGATCAACAAGACTGTGATGAATGCGGTATCCGAACTAAGGGTAAGCCTAGACAATATCGAGAGTGTCCTCCGCCTGATTTGCGATATCGTAGCGCAACCTCCCCGAATTGGCCGCGTCTCTGGTTCGCACGCCATCTGCGGTATCGGCGCCGTATGCGGCATATCCCTTACTCGACGAACAGATGACAGATGACAAACACGTTTCAGAGAGCGAAAACCCTATGGAGATTGAACGTGCTGCTACAGAGCTGAGAGCACAGAATAAACGCCTTGGTGAATCGATTACTTGGATACTGAGCGTCTTGCAGTCCAAGGAATCATCAGAAGCCAAGGATGAGGATGCTGCGAGGGTTTCAGTGCAGCAAAAGGAAGCTCTTGAGTCACTTGCTTATGTGAGGGATATCCTAGGCGGGGAGGTTAAGGAGATTGATGAGCATCGTCTGTGGGGGGCAGAAGAATACAATAAGCGTTTGGAAGGTCAGAGTAAGCAAGAGTCTAGGGAGGCATCTGTCTCCCAACCAAGACAACGTTCGATGACAACCCCTACAAACGAGCATCTACCATCACAATTACAGCGGGAAGTTCGAAAATTTTCTCTGAACCCATCCGGAGCTCCTGTTTTTCTTCGGCCAACGACATCTGTTCCACTACACTCTTCTTCGATGGCCTCAAAGGCGATTCCTATGGCATCGTCGACTCATAATCGCTCTCAGTCGACTGGGGCATTCACCGTCAAGCCGATTACGATGCAGCGGACACCTCTTCGTTTATCATCTAACATCCCTTCCAACGCACACCTGATGCGGGCGGGATCCCGCCTGCAGCCGTCAAGAGCGATCAAAGTCCGAAGGTCCGAAGCGAAGTGCAGCAGCACGATCCGCTGGGAGTTCTCAAGTAGATTGTTCGCCTGCGACGGTTATGGGAGATGGTGATCGTGCTAATACATATCTGTACAATGTGGGGCATGGATTAATGCATTTAGATTATGGTATGTACTAGTGTTGTATGAAATTTGATTGGACGACCAATGGTGGGAAGGTCATTGGCCGACTCGGCGCGTGATTTCCCATTGCGAGGCCTCCGGTGTCAACAACTTTCTCGTAGCTCATCGGAGTCCCTCGTTTATTTTTCTTCCTTGCCGTCGACGACGAAGACAGCATCCATGTTCAGGAAGTCGGTTTCCAAGGCGGTGCCCTCTCGGGCTCTGCTTCATCCTCAGCGCAGTTTTTCCACTTCACTTCCCGTTAGGAGAGTCGTCGCGTCTAATCCAGTCAAGGCAGAGGAGGTCAAGGTATATCTCCCAGCTCCCAAGTCGTTTTTTCTTCTATTCTGACCGTTTAAAAGTCATGGTCTTCAGGCAAATATCCTCTCATCGAGCACGAATACGATGCTATTGTCGTGTGAGTACCGCTCCAGACCAAGAAAGAATTAGCATAGCTAAGTATGCGACCCTTTAGTGGTGCTGGTGGTGCAGGTCTTCGCGCTGCCTTCGGTCTTGCGGAAGCTGGCTTCAATACGGCTTGTATTACCAAGTTATTTCCAACCCGAAGTCACACTGTTGCGGCACAGGTATGTTGTGTCATGTTCAGCAGTATCTGACACACTCATATCACATTTTTAAGGGCGGTATCAATGCTGCTCTCGGTGTAAGTGTATTATGAAGGGTTTATGCTCTTCGTTAATGAATCACCTGTAGAACATGACGGAAGACGACTGGCGATGGCACATGTACGATACGGTTCGAGTCTTTTCATATGTTACACTCCCGAGTCGTTCCGTTGAGCTAAATTTCTATAGGTCAAAGGCTCTGACTGGCTTGGTGACCAGGATGCAATTCATTATATGTGTCGCGAAGCTCCCAGATCCGTCTACGAGGCTAGCTTAGATCCCGCATACTTGTTTCTTTGGCTTATTACTTTTTCTAGCTTGAACATTACGGTGTTCCATTCTCCCGTACCAAGGATGGAAAGATTTACCAACGTGCCTTTGGCGGTCAGTCTTTGAAATATGGCAAAGGTGGTCAAGCATATCGTTGTGCTGCGGCTGCTGATCGTACTGGTCACGCTCTCCTCCACACCCTTTACGGCCAGTCGCTGCGACACAATACGAATTTCTTCATCGAATACTTTGCGCTGGACTTGATCATGCAGGATGGCGAATGTGTTGGAGTCATTGCGCTCAACATGGAGGACGGTACGCTCCACCGCTTCAGGGCACATAAGACAGTCCTTGCAACAGGCGGTTACGGTCGTGCCTATTTCAGTTGCACGAGTGCGCACACTTGTTCGGGTGATGGTAATGCAATGATTGCTCGTGCTGGCCTTCCTCTGCAGGATTTAGAATTTGTTCAGTTCCACCCAACTGGTATCTATGGCGCAGGCTGCCTTATCACTGAGGGTGACTGTCTTTTTGTAAGGTATCTGCCTTGTGTCTTACTGTGTATTAGGTTCTCGCGGTGAGGGAGGCTACCTCCTGAACTCCGCTGGTGAGCGTTTCATGGAGCGTTATGCACCCACGGCCAAGGATCTCGCTTCCCGTGATGTCGTATCTCGTTCAATGACGATTGAGATCCGTGAAGGTCGTGGTGTTGGACCTGAGAAGGACCACTTATACCTTCAGCTCAGCCATTTGCCTCCTGAAGTTCTCCACGAGAGGCTTCCCGGTATCTCCGAAACTGCTGCTATTTTCTCTGGAGTCGATGTCACTAAGGAGCCTATCCCAGTGCTACCTACTGTCCATTACAATAGTTAGTATTTCTACTGTAGTGTCTTCTGGACTGTAGCTGACCTTCCGACAGTGGGTGGTATTCCCACCAGGTACACTGGTGAGGTGCTGACTGTTGATGAGGTGAGCTTGCACTAGTTACACTCGTCACACTCCGCTCATAGGCGGTGGTCAGAATGGCAAGGACAAGATCGTCCCTGGCTTGTATGCTGCTGGTGAGGCTGCGTGCGTGTCCGTTCACGGCGCAAATCGTCTTGGTGCAAACTCCCTATTGGATCTCGTCGTATTCGGTCGTGCGTGTGCTCATCATATCGCTGAGACCTTGACTCCCGGAAAGGCTCACAAGGCTATTCCTGAGGAGTCCGGCCTTGAGAGCGTGGAGTTCTTGGACCAGATCAGAAATGCTGATGGCCCTAAACCTACTGCCGACATAAGGCTGGAGATGCAAAAAGCCATGCAAACCGATGCCGCTGTCTTCCGGTGCGTTTCATCCATTTCGTCCGAGTGAAAAGGGATACTGAAGATCCTCGCAGTACACAACAGACTCTTGACGAAGGTGTTCAGAAGATGCATCAGATATACAAATCGTTTGACAAAGTTGGCATCAAGGATAGGAGCATGATCTGGAACTCGTATGACTTTGTGTTTACATAATGCTGATCCCTCGTTCACGTGTTCATCTTAGTGATCTCGTCGAGACACTTGAATTACGCAACCTCCTACAGTGTGCAGTTCAAACTATCACGGCCGCTGCTGCTCGCAAGGAGTCCCGAGGTGCTCATGCTCGCGAGGACTACCCAGAGGTTGGTATTTGCATTACACCTTTTGAATCTATCTGAATTGTTTGTAGCGTGACGATGACCACTGGATGAAGCACACCCTCACAATACAGCCCGACGTCAATTCGCCCGACGTTACTCTCAAGTACCGTAGTGTCATTGGCAAGACTCTCGATGAAAATGAATGCAAGGCAGTCCCGCCATTCAAGCGGACGTACTGAGTGGGGTTGTCTGGCACTAGATAGTTACTAATATTTTTAACGGATTAAAATTGCCGTCCGCCGTATGCAAGAAAAATAATTTTATGTATTTTGACAAAAATGGCAAAAAATATCTTAGATATAATGTGTTCCATGAAGTTCCCATGGTTTGTTGTTTGACCACCATGTCGAGCAGAGCAGGTGGCCTGTACGGCGGCATTCAATTCTCTACTGGCGCAACTTTTAGCCTTTCTTCATCATCTACATCTGCTTCGCCTGCAACACCAACACCTCCAATCAAAGCAGAGAAAGTCGAAATTCCCGCAGCTTTAGAAGCTATTTCAGCACCAGCATCAACTAATACAAGCAATGATGGAACTAAGGCAGAGGATGGAAGTGTTGGAGGAACAGAATCTGGGTCTGTAGGAAAGCTTTCAGCCGGTATCTCCCCCTCCTCTGCACATCGAGTCTAGAAGCAAATTATTGACCGTTGCAATCATCATGCTACTCCTCCGAACTCGCACAGGGTGGTCCGCTGCGCTTGCGTTCGCCCCCGTCCGTCGTGCACCAGCAAAACCCAAGCCTGCTTTAACTCGCCTTCCCATGGGTGCCAAGGCCCTACCCACTCCTGCAACAGGTACAATTCCCGCTGCCATGCCAGCTTCGGGCCTTTCCGCAACAGCCGTCGTCTTCGCTCCGCCAGAACTGGTAACTACGGATCAACAAGAAGAAGTCAAGGATAACACCGTCCAGAAAGACTCTACATGGCGCAAAAAGGAAGGCTGGGGCAAGAAAGTCAAACCTCCATCTATGATACTTGACGAAGATATCAATGGCTTCAAGGCTCAGCACAAACGCAGGGCTGGTGGAGGGGGCGGTGGAAGGAAAGGGAGGAAGGTATGTATTTCCTTAGCCAATGTGGTGTCTTCATTAATCCTTGATATGTAGAATAAGAATGCCCCGGTTGTGGCGACATGGGATCCGTTGGAGCCTTACGACACTCTCAAGCCAAATGACTACAATGAATATAAAATATGGAAGCAACGTGACCGCGTCGAGCGGGCATCCGAACGTGCGGCTGAAAGGAAGCGTGCCCGTGAGGCTCTCGACAGAGGAAGTGAGCACACAGCCAGTGACAGTGAAGGCGAACGCCCCAAAAAGAGTGGTGTGCAACCTAACTCTGGATATGTGGCGAGGTCTAACTTCTGGTTTCAGGGAGATTTGACAACGGGTCTTTCGACAAGTGGTCTCGTGCGGATGACGAACGTCCCCGTGGGCTTGGTGCCTCCGATACTCCCGCAGTTCATGTGGATCGCAATATGTCAGGGGAAGAAGCCTTTCAGCGGCGACTTGCAATGTCTATTGGAGCTGCTGCCCGAGTACCGTCACCGACTCCTGTGCCTGTCGATCATAACTTATCGGATGAGGAGGCCTATCAGCCCCATCCTACAGCTTCGCCTTTTGAGCCACCAAGTCGATCACCTGCTCCCGTAACGCAGCCGGCGCAACTGGAGATGCCCATGCCTCCAACACGTTCTCCCCCTCCGTTGGCATACAACCCCTTTGCACCGCCCGCGAATATTCCGCCGCCGCCACCTCCCCCAACGTCTCAAATACCAGTTGCGCTTGAAGACAAGGTCAAGGCCGCTGCAAGTATCGCAGCACGCCTAAGTGCGCTTGCCGCGACCGCAGGTGGGTCAGGACCAGGATCGAGTCTACCTGGCCCACCACCGCAAGAAGATGCTCAAACACGGTATGCTCAAGCACATTTACCACCAAATATGTCTGACAATCATATTAGCTCTGATCCACAGGGCTTTGCAGCTCGTTTGATGGCTAAGTGGGGACACAAGGAAGGTCAAGGTCTGGGTGCCGATGGGAGCGGTATTGTGAACGCTCTTACAGTCGAGCAAGTCGCTGCCCAAGGCAAAGGCAAGAAAGGTCAGAACCAAACGCAGGGCCAAAGCAAAGTCAAACCAGCTTTGGGCTCAAAGATGGGTCGGATCATCAATGACAACGAGGACGCGAAGGGTCGTGAAGACCGTTTGAGGTTTGGGGAGTCTAGTCGTGTGGTAGTGCTAACCAATATGGTTGGACCGGGAGATGTGGACGATGGTGATCTGAGAGATGAAATTGGTTAGTCTTGGACATTCCATTTGTCAGATTTTGATTGAATTCCTTCAGGTGAGGAGTGTTCGAAGAATGGAACCGTCGAGCGAGTTATTGTACATCTGACTCAACCTCCGCCGGCGGACCCAGAGGAATCTGTCCGTATATTTGTATTGTTCGCGGGCCCCTCTGGTGCGTGGAAGACCGTCAGGGAGTTGGATGGCAGGTACTTTGGAGGGAGGGCCGTACGGGCAAGGTACTTTTCGGAAGCTGCTTTCTCTCGGCATGATTTGGATGTTCCAATTGCTTAGTTAGCTATTGGATTAGTGTGGTTGGTCGATGTTTGGTTTATTAAACTTGCTCTCACTTGGATGACACTGATACATGAGCGCCCTGCTGCTACATGTATACCATGGTTGAAAAGTTTTTTACTTCTAAACATTACGAGGACAAGCCTTCGGTGTCTCGTAGTGAATAGCCCCTTTTATGCAGGTCATTTGCCGACGTGTTCACGAAATGCATCACTACACTGCGCCGAGGTTTCGCGAAGTTGTTTGCCTCGTGACATTTTCATTCAATCCGGCAGGGTCCAGTTGAACCGTCAACCCCAGTGAAAACCCACTCTTTCCAGAATGGCTGAGAGTGTGGGTGAACTTGAGAAGTGAGATTGGCTGGCGTAATAATAGCGCCAGTCTCTTCTCGCCGCCGCTGCATGTTGCATGCAGCAATAGTCTGAAATTGTGTGAGGTCATCATTGTTGCACGTCAGCTAACGGCTCGATGATCAATTAGGAACACTTCTTCAAAAAATCCTCCAGACGTACTACCACACATATATATTATGCCTCGTGTCGCTATACCCCAATACTTCTTTCTTCCTCCCCCCACCATGGTGTCTCACACCCGTGCAGGGACCGACCTCATTTATGAAGATTGTACATATACTACAGGTATGCCCCTTCCTTCACCGCTCACCCAAGAGTTTTAACAATAAAGATGCAATCTATGGTGTACACAACTGCCGGCGGATGTATCCTTCAGCCAGTTGCGCAATTTCATATTAATTAGTGGTGGCATCAGTGAACAGAGTTGTCGCAAAACCGACGAGGGAACTGCTGGTATCGAGCACATTGTAGAAGCGCTGGAGGAATACGTAGCCATTTACAAAATCGAGCCCTGAGCTACTGCGTTTAACGACGAGATATATAGCACCGTCATCACCATAAATCTTGTAGTTGAGGGAACGAGGCCAGATTTGCGCGTTACGGGTGAGACTGTAGGTGTTCTGTGCAAAATGGTGAACAAGGGGTGTGAGGGCTGACAGAATTGACGTACGTGATCAATGTGGAAGTCCAAGTTCTGTAGGGCACCATACTGGTCAAGGGTAATAGTGAGAAGACTAGTCGCCGGATCCCAATCAGCGCCGGTTGCAGTCTGGTAACTATCATAGGCATCTATCGGCTGATTAGGCTATTATTACTTGCTGACTCTAAATACACACCAGAGGCAATCCAAAGAAAGGTGGAGCCACAATCGACGATACCGGCGGTGAGGCTTAATATCTCCTTGGAGCCGTAGGTGATGCTCTGGTTGATACCCCAATACCTCGCTGAGGGGCCGGTGGCGGTGGTAGGACTGAAACAAAACGATTACTATCAGTCTGAAGTGATAAGGGACTGAGGTAGCTTACGTGTACGCAATGTTGCGGATGTACATGGCAGGGTTAGTTTCACCAAAGCTGAGCTCTCCATCGTCGTCTGCATCCGTAGTGGAGGGTTGGAAAAAAAGACCAACAAGGGGATGAGAAATGATGCCTCGGCTATACAGTAAGTCAGTGACAGTCTGAATCGGTTCTTCCGGTGAATTTCGTAGGCTGCCGAGTGTCATGCTTGCAGGCCCGATGCCAAGGATACCATCAGCACCAATGATGCCCCACGAAGTAGAAGCGACACCGATTGGCATCCTGGTCAAGGCGAGCCCATCAGCGAAAGTGATGGTATCAGTCCATAGCATTCCTATAAAGATCGTGAGTATTTTATTTTCAACTTATGATATTGTTGTATGTCATACCAGTGAAGGAGGCAGAACCGTAGGTTTGCCCGACAGGCTGTCTAGTATTGAAACTGGTTCTGGTTGGCGTGTACCGAGTGCTGGCGCCAACCCATGTGTTTGCGCTACCGGTGTCGACAATCAAGTTGTCTTCAATAATACATTAGCAGTTGCATGTTTTTTAAGTGTTCAACTTACAGATTGTGGGGGATCGCCAATGCCAACTGATACAATGTAGTTTAGATAATCGTTTGCCAAAGGAAGATGAGCACATCTTCCATTCGTGCTGTAGTCCTTAAAGGCTGCCAAGCGAGCTTCATCCTGTTGCACGAGTTTAGTACCATTGGAGAATTTCAGCCTCCTGGCCATAGGGAGGGTGATGCGGGAATTGCGAACTTCAACGGGCGATCCCGTGATTGACAAAGCCAGGAGTGTCAACGATGATGCAGCGGAGAACATGGCTTACGGGAAAATCGTATCACACTCGGTGGCCCATTATATGTGCTAGCGAACGCAATGGCGATGTTTGGAAACCTTAGCCACGTCAGTCTAGAGTGATGACAAGATAGTTGCAATCCATAATGGTGATGAGTGCAAGGATCTGACTTGCTGGCTAGACAGCTCTGTCTGGACACAAATTTCAATTGAGAAATTCAAATCGAAATTCAACTTCGGCGTCATGTGACTCTGCTCCCACGACCTTCAGAAGGTGACCGGTACATATCCATTATCAATACCTTTCATACCACCATCATAGATGACATCTATCCAGCACACTGACCCAGTACAACACCCATAATGGATCTCTCACTACAGCGATTGCATAAAGATCGCCGTTGATGCCAACTTGCTTTTATCATCATCTGCATCATTGCACAAGTTGCACATCTATACCATCTATTATTCCTACCTACAAATACACACATTCCATACCACACATCAGCTTTGACTGGTGAAGCATGGATTTAAGAGCTTATGACAGGTCACCCTGATAGAATCTGCCACAACCTTGGTGTTAGCCTTGAAGTCTTTGAAGCACTGGTGAAGATTTTGCAACAAAACAGTATCCAACAGTCTGTCATATACTATACATCCAATCTCAGATCCAATCAGATCCAATTGATCCTGCTTCCATCTACAGATCCTATCCAGACCATTCATCTGAAACTCCCTACTTCTCACACTCTAACTCCACTGTGGACATCTGCATCTATCTCCTTTTGGTAATCCTCCTGTCTCTGGTATTTTGTGACAAAACTAAGTAAAAGTGGCATATACCGCGCTACTACATAGTCAGATATAAAGTAAATATTAATGACAGTAAGTGCATACCTCAGCTGCTATCCAAAGGAAGGATGAGAGAACGACTGAGGGAAAATTACATGACAAGGGTCCATTATATGATAGGAATGAGCTTGCTGAGACACCATGAGGCTTGCTTGAGAAATCCCTAACCTCTCCACTATTACATGTGCACCCGAGTGCCTCTGAGGCATGCTTAAGCATGTATGCAATTAAGTGCAACAAAACACAATGAAGTGCGGTGTAGCGAGCAAAGTCATGCTGACCATCAAACCCCCATTTTTGACAAGTGTCTCATTACTGTCTGTGGCAGCAACCAAGCAAATTCCTTATAGCGAGCAAACAGCCTTTTCACTCCGCTAAGGTGGAACTGTTCTTATTCTGTGGACCCTTACCGGATCCTCATGCTGATGCCCTCATGTCCCATCTGAATCCATCTAGATCCATTGGTGCATAGTTACTTCGCTTCTGCTGTTACTAAATCTATGGCAGGATTTACCTTACATCTCAAGGGGCCGCTGCATGCTGTGCACCTCTTAACTAAAACCCTGTTTATTTTCTTTCTCGCTACCGGACTCACCTAATAATCTCATATGTGCTTGAATATGTTAAAAGGACTCATCATACATACCGTTACCATTACTTCCCGTTACATCCCATCACTTGGACTTAGTATCAGAATGCTTGCTAGTTGGAATCTATTTGCCTTTGAAGCTTTCTCTGTTCGAATCTCGCTCATTTTATTTAACCACTGGTAACTTAACCGCTTGAAGTACCACGCAACTTTCGACTTCGCTACTCATAACCGGACCGCTGTAAAGATACAACCTAGCTTGGGTTGTAGATAAACCACTCCCTAAACTAGTATGTTAGTCTTGCGCTCCATCTAGTCTGCTTCACTTGTAAGAACAAGAGCGTTCGACCCTAAAGGGGGATGCCTATTTAGTATGGTCAAGTTTGAGTCTAACTTATTTGCGAAACAAGCGTCGAAGTCAGTGGTAAGTTGCTGCGGTCAGCGATGATACTGCCGGAACTAGCATCGTGCATAGCGGTGCTACCGTTGTCGAGATAAAGTCAGTAACAGTTGCATCTAGCGAGCGATGTCGAGCGGTGGTCTCAGCGGTAGCAGTAATGTTGCGAGCAGTGCAATGAAACAGTAAAGAAGTCTGTGGTACTTTCAGCGGTAAAGTAGTGGAGTGTGAGAAGTTCAGTCAAAAGTAACAATCAAAAGTCCAGCGGTAATGGAGAACGAGCGTGATGTATTAACGAGCAGTAAGGAAACTTTAAAGACTAAGTCCACTACTGGGTAGATCCAGAGCTAGACAATAATCCTGACCTATAGTATGTATGTGCAATGGGGTAAAATCAGGTTCTGTATCGTGTGGGGTACGCGGTGCTTATATCCTAATTCGTATGTACTCGGAATACTCTAGGTGAGATCAGTAGCGCTGGAGTGTAGTAACCGCCATAAGTATACATAGCGCGAGGTGCTGCAGCACAAGGCAACATGTAATAACACTTGCCGTGGAATCAGTGATAATGAACAGGAAACAAACTATGCACCAAATGGAGCTATGCGGATGCGGCAAGGACATGGAAGGACATCAGTTCGTGGAACGAGGTGCGGCAGTTGGTATGGTGTGCGGTAAGCGTGGGATGCCGCTGGTACTGCTAAACGGGGTAAGATGGCCATGGACAAGTGTTATCTCCTGTAGACGTGAGACGAGTGTCAAAATATGGGGTTTTAAGCCCAGCACCAATATGTTCATTACACTGCGGCCAGTGATCTCGCTGGGTCGCTACTTCTTTCACTGCCTGTTTCATCACCTACTTTGCTCGTACGGAGCTGCTGTAACTGCTACCACTACTGCACCGCAGGTAGTAACATTATATTTGTTTCACAGGAGTTTCTTTTGTTCTTGCTCTCGCTAGCTAACCGCTACAGCTACACGTACTGCGTGGGTACTGCTGACATCACGCTAGTACTGCTGACATACCGCAGCCGCCGCTAACTTTGGAAGTCAAAGTCTTCATTTCCATATTAGTTCTTTTGTGTTTCCTTCACACTAACTTAGAAGGAATTGCTTCTATCGCAGTCCTCTTGGGTCAAACATCTTACTTGCACCTTCAGTAGGATTATCATTGTGCTTATACTTAGGCCAGTGGTAGTTTCTTTGTTTCATCTGGAGCCCACTGCAAGGGGACCATAGAAGCACTAATCTGGAATGCACTACATGCAGACTTTGGGACAACAAGATCTGTAGTCTCAGGTCCATCCGTCTATTGCAAGAAGACCTATTTGCACCAAAGAGTACCAATGACACAGAAGCCTTAGCATCTAGCCGCTGATCTAGCGCAGATGAAGCCACCATCTTCCAAGAACTTACTGTTGATGAATCGTCCAGCGAGCAAGGAGAAACACCGAAAGGTAAACAACTACTGGGAGCTTTCAAACTGGAAGAATCGCAAATACCATTCGTTACTATTGACTCTCCTCCTGTGGGATCACCCTTGACATCAGTCTGTGACCTCTACCCTTTGCCAAATGAGGAAGCTCTTGCTCCTCCTTCGCCTCAACAGTGCATTGCTACTGTACTGCCAATGCCACCTGCTATCCACCACCGCACCATTGTCCACGCTCACGCTACCATTTTGCTTATGCTCACACCACTGTAAAGATACAATCTAGCCTGAGCTGTAGATAAACCATGGCCTTAGCTAGTATGCGAGTCTTGCGCTCTATCTAGTCTGCTTCACTTGTGAAGGCAAGAACATTTGACCCTAAAGGGAATGCTAAGTTAATATAGTTTGATATTGCCCAACCTGTGGTGCGAGAATGCCGTTGGAGGTAGCGAGATGCTAGCGGTGATACTCCGGTCCGTGGGAAACTTGCGGTAAAACTAGCGGTAAGTGTGGGAATGTGGTAGACAAGCAGTAGCATGAACAGTAAAACTGCGGTAGTACGAGCGGTAAAACTGCAGTAAGCATGGGAACTTCTGCGGTAAAACAAGCAGTAGTGTAGCGATGAAGCGTGAGAAAGCAGTAGCACTAGCAGTGAAGCGCGGGAAAGCGGTAAAGAGCGGTGGTGCATGCAGTGGTAAAGCAATTCTTAAGGAAACAGTGACTTTGGTAAAGGACTTTATTTCATAGTGACAGTAGTGGTGACTATTCCTAAGTACCATGTGTACTATAGTAGGGAAGTAAGGAATGAGTACAGGTACCTAGGAATTTCATATGAAAGAATAGCTATGGAGACAGAAGGGATAGGATAAACATGCAGCAGACATGTAATAAGACTGCACTTCAGTTTACAAAACATCACGTACTGGCAAGACTGGATGGACATTGGATGGACAGTAAATCTTGCTTGAGGATACCAAATGGGTTCGCGGAGATTGCCGAAGATCACCACTTCATGGGAAAGTTGCTGCAGTACAGCCGTTAAGCTGCAATGAGGCTTCCAGAGTGCGGAATGATACCGTTAGATAGGGGTAAATGCATGGTAAAGTAGGACGGTGAAGCTGAAGGGTAAGGATAATAATTGCCGGTTGACACCTATATAAAAATGTGCTGTTTCAAGCTCAGCATGAGTTTGCTCGACACACTGCAATCATTAGTCCTACTGCAACTGCCAGCTATATCTCGACCACCAATCATGACAACTCCATTCTGTATGCTGCTAAGGGGCACAGACACCGTGCCTAAATTTGATGGCACCCCAGCACGTCTTTTACCATTCTTTGAGGATGTAGAACTCTTAGGCTCTCACACCAACATGACTCAGGAGCAGCTCATCAAAGCAGCGCTTAGATATGTGCCTATCAATGACTCTGAGACATGGGAAATACTCGACGAAGCCAGTCTGACAGACTGGGGGAAGTTTGTTGCAGCAGTAAAGCTTTTGTATCCTGGATGTGAAGGTGACTGCCGCTTCACCCATACTGATCTTGAGAACCTGTGTACAGAACAAGCCCATATGCCGATGACCTCACAAGAGGATCTTGGGCCATACTACAGGAAGTTCCACAAGATCTCTCAGCACTTAATCGCTAAGAAGAAGCTCGCTGAACTTGAGCGGGACCGTCTGTTCCTTGACGGATTCCACATTACTGCCAAGACCACTATTAAACAGCGGCTTGAGATAACACTTACTGTGCACCACCCAGAGGACCCATACAACATCAAAAGGTATATGAAGCGGCAATCTTTCTTTTACCAAGTACCTCTACTTGTTATGAACTGGGGTGGCGTCACCAGCAACAGTGAGAAAACACAGTCGGTCTGCTGGGAGTTCTTACAATGTCCAGAAGAGGACAAGGTGAAAGTACAAGGAACGCGTTCCGAGTACGATCAAGGGTTTGGCCTCAAAGACAAGTCTAAGAGGTTCTGCGAGAATAGAGACTAAGGCTAAGGAGTGCTTAGACTTAGAGACGATTCAAGATGACTTAGGTTGGAGACCTAAGTGAAGGAAATTCCAGGTAAAACCCACTAAGATTAAAGTAAAGAATCTACTACAAGTACACTGTGCTTAAATAGGCCAATATGTGCGCACAGACCAGGTAACCGTGAGAACGTAACTGCGTATCCTAATAAGGAAGGCATGTGTTGTACAGATGCGTTGAGCATGTGAGTCAGAGTCATGTGATAGGATATACAAAGAAGAAGATAAGGGGAAAATGAATAGGGGCACATACAACTGTAACACTACTGTCATAACGGCATCAGCTTCCTCGCCAGCATATGCTGACTCTTCTACTGCTCAACAGGTGTCTCTGCAACTGCAGATGCAACCAGCCAATCCTGGCATTGTGATCAAGCGAGAGTATGCACAGTACGCCCCCATCACGTGCCACTTCTGCAGCAGTCCACATAAGATGCTGGATTATGCGGTCAAGGAAGCGTACATACGCAACAGTAAGATCATTAACAGGAATGGACACATAGTTCTGCCTAATGGCAATGCGATCCCTCATCTTGGTCCTAATTTCCAACAAAGTCTTGACCGCTTGACGAGCGAAAGCCCCACTACGGGAGCTAACACTACGGTATTGGGAAACTTGTACTGCTGAGTAGAACATAGGCATGATGCCATGCTCGACATTGATCCTTCTGCTTTCTTACACACTAACACCATTCACCGGACAGACGCTGAAGTGGAGCACACTAATGACTTACATCTAGCGCAGGATTTGTACGGCACTAATGACATTGATGCTTATGCTACTAGGAAATCTGACAAGGGAAAGACTGTGGAGTTTGATGGTGTCGAGATGCCGCCAAGACCTAAAGTGGGACTGTTTTCTAAGGCTGCTGACGTGGTTGAGGAGGTGGTTTCACCCCAAGTCAAAGCAAGTGCGACGCCCAACCCCGGTACTAAGATCCTTAAGCTGGCAGCGCCTACCGCCAAAAGTACCCCACCCTCAGTACCAGCACCTGCGACTTCTTCTTCATCTACTGATGCCGCCAACCAACCCACGCCACAATACAGGTACCAGCACCCACTAGAAGACAAGGACGCCAATAGACATGTTGTCGACTGTATACTGGACTCTGACGTTACCATACCAGTACAGGAGCTAATTGTGGTAGCACCAGAGATCTGCAAGAACCTCAAGGAAGCCACTACCAGCAAGCGAGTTAGTGTTAATGCTGCACTAGTCAACAAGTTAGGCATCATGCCTGGTGCACAGGAACAGATGAAGTTTTGGGAGTGTTACTGCTCATGAGATGCTGGCAGACGCATGGTTGCAGAACATTTTGCACCACTGTGGGCCATCCTAGCCATTACCAAGGGCCAGGTCTTGATGTGCACATTGGACCAGGGCACTGAATGTCTTGTCATGCCGGCAAGAATTTGGTGTACACTGGGTTCCATACCATTGAGACTGGACCACAAGATCAACATGGAGTCAGTCAACACGTCCACCAACAAGACGCTAGGAGTTATCAAGAACCTACTGCTAGACTTTGGAACTGGCGAAATGCTGTTCCAGGTACAAGTTGTTGAGACTGCTAACTTTGATCTCTTGCTAGGAAGACTGTTCTACACGATGATGGCATGTAATACCGAGGACATACCAAGCAGTGAGCAGGACCTCATGCTCACTGACCCTAATAACGGAAAGGTCATATGCATACCTACGCAGCCATGGGTGAAGAAATGTCAGGGTTGCGCTAAGTGCCCAGCGAAGTCTGCCAAGCAGGATTTTTAAAGATCGATGAGCGGCATGTGGCACAGGGAGACTCCCAAATATTTCATTCTTCTTCTTCTTTCATTTCTCAAGAACCAGTTACCACTAAAGTTACTGCTACCATACCGAACCCCACTGACCGTATACTGGCGCCCACTGTGCAACCACCACTCTTATGGAGCACTACTGCTGATGCATCGTTGTCTCCCTTTAACTGCCCTCAGTTATCCACTCATTATCATTATCTAACCTCTATGCATTCCTCCATTAATGCTGAGTCTACTGAAGCCTTCCACAGCATTTATACCTATGACGAAACCACGCATTCCTACGTCTACAAACCTGTAGGCAAGAAAGTCAACACCGTCCCGACTACCATGCTGCCAGAGTACCATGTGCAATGGGAGTTACCGCCAGACCCTTTGGCTGGTTTACCAGAGTTACTGCCACACCCACCAGACTTTGTACCTGGCAAGCGGTTTACTCAAGAGAGCTGACACGCTCAATCTGGATCCTGCGAAGTGGCTATGGCCAGAAAAAGACAAGCTTGTACAATGGCTTGTTTGTGAACACAAGACTGCTTTTGCTTGGGACATGTCAGAATGTGACTGTCTTGATGAGAAGTACTTTCCGCTGTATAAGATACTGATGGTACTGCACACTCCGTGGGCAGAGCGCAGCATCCCAATCCCTCCTGCTATGCTGGAGAAAGTTGTTGGTATTATTAAAGAAAAGATTGCGTCTGGTGTGTACGAGCCGTCAATGGCATCTTACCACTCATGATGGTTCTGCATTGTCAAGAAAGATGGCACATCACTGCGTATAGTTCACGATCTCCAACCGCTGAACAGGATAACTATCAAAGATGCTTCTGTTCCTCCATTTGTTGAACATCTCGCTGAATTGTTTGCCAGCTATGCTGTGTACAGCATGATGGACTTATTTTCAGGATATGATCAACAGTCGCTACATGTTGACTCACATGATATGACCACTTTTGGTACACCGTTGGGGCCTTACCGCCTAACCACGCTTCCAATGGGCCATGCTAATGGCATACAGCTTTTCCAAGGTGATATTTGCTTCGTTCTACAAGATGACATCCCGATGTATATGTTCCTGTTCATTGATGACATTGCCGTGAAGTCGGTAAAGACATGGTATCAAGGAGCTGATGGCTCATATGAGACCATACCAGAGAAAACTGGCATTGGCCACTTCATCTGGGAACACCTTATTGTGGTTAACCACATCTTACACTGCTTGTGTATGGTTGGGCTAACTGTTTCCACCAAAAAGTTTGTTTTAGCTGCGCCTACCACCAATATTGTAGGGCACATGTGTACCTTTGAGGGGCGCATACCAGAGGCTGGAAAGGTACAAAAGATCTGTGATTGGCCTGAGTGTAGCACCATTATGCACATGTGGGGCTTCCTAAATACCTGCAGCATCTTGTGTATTTTCATCAAGGATTTCGCCAAGATAGCGAGACCGCTAGTAGTGCTAACATGCAAGAATGTCATATTCGAATGGGGTCATGAACAAAAGGTAGCTATGCAAGCGCTCAAGGATGCGATTATGCAGTCGCTGGCACTAAAACTGCTTGATTATGTTTCTGGGCAAGAAGTCATTCTAGCTGTTGACACTTCTTCAATTGCCATAGGTTTTATACTCTTGCAAATCGGCGAGGACATGAAGTGCTACCATAGCCGCTTTGGTTTGCTAACACTTACTGAAGTCGAGAGCCACTACTCGCAAGTGAAGCTTGAACTATACGGTGTAAAGATACAATCTAGCCTGGGCTGTAGATAAACCACGACCTAAACTAGTATGTGAGTCTTGCGCTCTACCTAGTCTGCTTCACTTGCAAAGGCAAGAACGTTCGACCCTAAAGGGAATGCTAAGTTAGTATAGTCTAATAATGCCCAACCTGTGGTGCAAGACTGCCGTCAGAGGTAGCGAGATGCTAGCGGTGACCTCCGGTCTGTGGGAAACTAGCAGTAATACTAGCGGTAAGCACGGAAAGCGGTAGACAAGTGGTAAATGTTACAGTTGTACGTACCCCTATTCATTTTCCCTTTATCTTCTTACTTGTATATCATGTCACATGACTTGACTCATATGCTCAATGCATCTGTACAATACATGCCTTCCTTATTAGGATATGCAGTTACATTCTCATGGTTACTTGGTCTGTGCACACATATCTACCTATATAAGCACAGTGTACTTGTAGTAGATTCTTTACTTTAATCTTACTAGGTTTTACCTGGAATCTCCTTCGCTTAGGTCTCCAACCTAAGTCGTCTTGAATCGTCTCTAAGTCTAAGCACTCCTTAGCCTTAGTCTCTATTCTCGCAGAACCTCTTAGACTTGTCTTTGAGGCCGAACCCTTGATCGTACTCGGAACGCGTTCCTTGTACTTTCACCTTGTCCTCTTCTGGACATTGTAGAACCTCCCAGCAGACTGGCTGTGTCTTTTCACTGTCGCTGGTGACGCCATCCTAGTTCGTAACAAAAGATTAAAGTCTACCTGATCGTCGACTATCAGTCTTCGACCCTGAACCCTGATTGCTTAAATAAGCAGATTAGCGTACGCATACGCTAAACCGATTGTCAAGAGAAGCCCTCTGACAGAAGACAAGCCCTAACAGACAGCAAGACAGCGCGTGTAGGCACCGAGAAAGTATAACTCACAAAACGAATCGCCAATGTGATGACCAAAGAATTTGAATACAAAATCGGTCAGCCAACCGGTTTTGATGGAGATCATGACAAATCTCGCGAATTTATCCAGTCATGCAATCTATGCTTCGACATCAACGAAAAGCTTTACACCACTGACAAGCAGAAGATCATTTTCATAACATCCTTCATGACTGAAAAGAATGCTAGATCTTGGAAAGAGCAATTCCTTGACCATGCTCAATCAACCGACACCTCTGGACAAAAAGTTGGTTATGGAACAATGGTGGATTTTATGAAAAGCTTCAAAGAAGCCTTCGACCCAGTGGATACTAAAGGAACCGCACTCACAAAACTCAGGGACCTCAAACAAGGAAGCGGAGATCTCCATACTTACATCGCTGACTTCGAGGCACTTGCAGCCAAGGCTCATATCAACGACAACGCGATGAAGATCCAATTCTTCCAAGATGGCCTAAATTGGGGTATCCTTACAAAGCTTTTCGCACTAGGAGATGTTTCAGAAGTATTCAGAGACGTTGTGCTGCAATGCGTTTCCATTGACAACTCCCATCATCGTCTTCAAGCCATGAGGACACGTCATACTCCACAACAGAAGAAGAAGAACTATGGAAATGCATGATACATACCAAATTGTGATTCCAACGCAATGGTCGTAGATCGAATCCCTGACACGGAGAGATCCGAATGCATGAAGAAAGGACAATGCTTCGGATGCAAGAAAACAGGACACCGCATCCATAATTGTCCTGACAGAAAGAAGAAGACCCTGCTCCGACAAACCGAAGTCAAAGAAGGGGAAGAAGATGAAGAAACTGTGAGGCAGATTGTTGCGGATTTTTGACTTGGAGAAACAAAGACTCGACGTATGTTTCTCCCAATGTATTACTAAGACTTGTACACCTGTAGGTGAAAGAAAAGAACTTTGCATCCCTATCACCCTTCACTCGCATACTCGCTTAAAATCGTTGACACCACTGCTGTTATTGATTCAGGCGCAGCCGGAACGTTTATCTCTGAAGAGTTTGTGAAACTCCATCAAATCACACGACGAAAACTCAAAACACCATTTCGAGTTACTACAGCAGATGGAACCCTTATCAAAGGGGGGCCAATCACGCACTACTGTCTCCTAGTGGTCAAGATTGATGAACGAACCATGTATGGAAAATTCAATATCACCAAACTAGGAAGGAGAGATCAAATCCTTCTGGGAATTCCATGGTTATGTGCAATGAACCCAAGCATAGATTGGGCTGCTGAAACACTCGTCCTCCCCAAACAACAAACTCAGATGAAATAGAAGTTGATATGGATAGGGATCGGAAGAAGAATGGATTGCCCTCAGCCTTCAATTGTCATTCTAAGAAATGGCAACATTCCCGACTTCCGAGATCCCTCATGATCCCTTCTTTTCCTAATGATCCCGAACCGGAAGCCGTAATCCCTTCTATTCCTAATAATCCCGAAGTACAAACACAACGCACCACCAACTCTACCCCCCATGTACAATTGCCACGACCAGTATCACCGATTCCCCGTGCCGAAAAGCGCAAGAATGAATCCGAACCCAAGCGTCAGGCCGGACAAGAACCTATTGAGCAACGGCCAATAGAAGAACAGAAGTATGGAAAAAGAAAAGCAGAAGAAGAGATCCCTGGACGAGATACCAATGTACCGAAACTATCTAAGTTCCCCGTCAAAGACCAGGCCCAGTGGACCCAATGGGCCTGAAGGTTATGTATATCCTCGATGTTGATGGATGGGTGACCTCCGGGGCAGGCGACAGCGAATCGATTATGTTATCCGATGGAGGATCGGGGGGTGGGGCCGGGAGACTTGTATTTTCGGGAGAGACGGGTGGGCCGAGGGAAACATGATTTCTGATGTTGAGGATGGGCCAGGGGGATATCATCCCCGACAGAGATGGGTGGGCCCATCTGGGTAGTATGTAGAGTAGGATATTATAGACAGCTGGGCTGAAGAGAGATGCAAGGCAAATATTATTGCATAGACGGGTGGGCCGAGGTAAGAGAATATTACATATACGGGTGGGCCGAGGTGAGAGAATATTACATGTACGGGTGGGCCGAGGGGAGAGAATATTACATATACGGGTAGGCCGACGTGGGGTGTATTACATAGACGGGTGGGCCGAGGGTGCAGTAAAATATTTATTGCATAGACGGGTGGGCCGACGTGGGGGAATTTTACATAGAGGGTGGGCGAGGTAAAATATATTACATATACGGGTGGGCCTAGATATGTATCATAAAGACGTACAGCTGATGTAGCCACCAGAGAATCAAACACATAGGATACATGCACCCTATGAGTGCATATACCTACCATCGACCACCAAAATCTAAACCCTGAAGCACAAAACCTGAATTCATCATGTCTGACATTCATCGATAATTCAGGTGCCGGGTGTCAGGTGCCAAGTCCCGAATCCAGGAACTCGAAACTGGAGATTCAAACTAGAGATTTCCTGAATTCCGGATACCCGGACACCCGAAACACAACACACAAGGTGAAAGATTTAAAGTCCATGTGTGGAGTCATCTAGTGCTGAGTGCCGGGTGCGGGTGCAGAGTACTGAAACTAGAAACTAGAAACTCGAGATTTGAGATTTGAGACAAAACAGACATCTACCAAAAATGTGTGGATCAAAGTTTTGTTGTTGCCTGACATGTGTCTGAGTCCCGAGGACCGAACCCCGAAATTGTAGACTACCAGATTTCGGGATTCAGGGTTCGGCACTCGAGATTCAAGATTTGAGATGAAAAAGATATCTACCAAAAATGTGTGGATCAAAGTCATTTTATTGCCTAACATTGTTTTCGGTCTCAAGTGCAAAAGCCCGAGTACCGAACCGCGAACCCCTAAATAGTAGACTACCAGATTTCGGAGTTCGGAGTTCGGCACTTAGAATGTGTGGATCAATAGGTGTCTATTGCCTCACATTGTTCTGAGTCCCGAGTCACGAGTGCTGGGTGCCGGGGTTCAGGGTTCAGCACTGACAATATGTTGCTCAAGATCTTTCACATTATGAGTACCAAGTCCCGAGTCCCGAGTGCCGGGTGCCGGAGTTCGGGGTTCGGCACATAAAATATGTGGATTGAGGTCTTTCACATTGTTTTGACTGCCGAACCCCGAGCTCCAGCACTCGGGTTTGGCACTCAACATGTGTAAATCAATATCATGGTATTGCCTCACATTGTGCTAACTCCCAGGTGCCGGAGCTCAGGGGTTCGGCACTCAACATGTGTAAATCAATATCTTTGTATTGCCTCACATGGTAACCCGGCACTCAGTGATCATAATTTGGGACTCAACTTTGTATTGCCTCACATGGTTCTAACTCATGGGTGGCGGTGTTCGGGGTTCAGTGTTAAAATATGTGGATCGATATCTGTCTCATTGTTATGAGTATCAAGTCCCGAGTCCCGAGTGTCGGGTGCCGGAGTTTGGGGTTCGGCATTCAACATGTGTACATCAATATCTTTGTATTGACTCACATTGTTCTCACTCCCAGGTGCTGGGGTTCGGGGTTGGGTGGTTAAATATGTGGATTGATATCTTTCACATGGTTATGAGTCCCGAGTCCAGATTCCCAACTGCCGGGTGCCAAAGTTCGGGGTTTGGCACTCCACACGTGTAAATCAATATCTTTGTATTGCCTCACATATTTCTAACTCCCAGGTGCCGGGGTTTGGGGTTCGGTGATAGAATATGTGCATCGACATCTTTCACATTGTTATAAGTTCCAAGGCCCGAGTCCCGAGTGCTGGGTGCCGGAGTTCAGGGTTCGGCACTCAACATGTGTAAATCAATATCTGTGTATTGCCTCACATTGTTCTAACTCCCGGGTGCTGGAGTTCAGGGTTCAGCACATAAAATATGTGGATCGATATCTTTCACATTGTTATGAGTCCCAAATCCTGATCCCCGAGTGCCGGGTGCCGGAGTTTGGGGTTCGGCACTCAACATGTGTAAATCAATATCTTTGGATTGCCTCACATTGTTCTAACTCCCAGGTGCTGGGGTTCGGGGTTCGGTGTTAAAATATGTGGATCAATATCTCTCACATTGTTATGAGGCCTGAGTCCCGATTCCCGACTGCCGGGTGCCGGAGTTCAGGGTTTGGTGTCTAAATATGTGCATCGATATCTTTCACATTGTTATGAGTCCCAAGGCCCGAGTCCCGAGTGCCGGGTGCCAGAGTTCGGGGTTCGGCACTCAATATGTGTGAATCAATATCTCTGTATTGCCTCACATTGTTCTAAGTCCCGGGTGCCAGGGGTTGGGGTTCAGCACTTAAAATATGTAGATCAATATTTTTCACATGGTGATGAGTCCCGAGTCCCGGGTGCCGGCGTTCGGGGTTCGGCACTTAAGATGTATGGATTGATATGTTTCACATTGTTACCCGGCACCCGGCACAAGGTGACTCAACAGATAGGTTTTAAATTCTTTACATTTTGTGTCGAGTCCTGAGTGCCAGGTGCCGGGGTTCAGGGTTCGGCACTCAAAATGTGTGAATCAATGTGAGGCAATAAAAAGACTTTGACCCACACATTTTTAGTGCTGAACCCCGAACTCTGACATCTGGTAGTCCACAATTTCGAGGTTTGGCACTCGTGATTCTGCACTCGGGACTCAGAAAAATGTGAGACAATAAAAGGAATTTGATCCACACATTTAAAACTTGAAACTCACAAAATGTATATCATGTAAATTTTCTATTTCCTTACACAGTTCACCAATTGTCAAGTAACAAGACCTGAGACCCAAATCCTGAATTCCTGGCAATGTATGAAGTGCTGAGTGCTGAGTGCTGAGTGCCGAAGCCCAGACCCAAAACTTGAAATTTCAAAACTCGCAAACATCTGTATCATGTACAATTTCTATTTCCTTACACAGTTCACCGAGTGTTGAGTACCAAGACCTGAGACCCAAATCCCAAATTTAGGGTTGGCAGGCTAGCTGTGGAGGTCCGGGAGGTCCGGAAATATGGAGATCAGGGCCAGAGATCATAGTGGAGATGGGGTGTGAAATACGGTATGTGACAGTCACAAAATGTATATCATGTAAAATTAGTATTCCCTAGGCCGGACCTTTGACCCTTTGTTATATTATACTTTCCGAACTTTGTCCGAACTCCAGTCTTTATCTCTGTTCACCTCCAGCTCTACCTTTGGTAGTCTTCCTCTGTTTGTTTCTACTCCGACTTCATCCATAGTAGCCTGTACCTTCCTTACATAATCTCCGGACCTACTCCTCCATAGTAGGGCAATACTTCCCCCCAAATCCACAGAGCTCCGCTCCTCCTTCTCCACTCCTCCACTCCTCCATTTCTGCGTTCCTCCACTCCTCATCCTCCGGACCTCCTATCTCCGGACCTCTTGTCCTGTCCTATCCTATCCTTGACCTCCTGTGGATCATATTTCCCCCTGGAGCCTTGCTCCAATCCTGCCCTAGACTTCATCCAGTGGTCTTCCCTTCACCCATTCTACTTGGGACTTGTCCCAGTAGTCTTACCTCTATCTCCGCCTACCTGCGGCATAGTTTTCTACACTTCTCCAGAAGTTTATTGGCGCTCTATGGAGCAATCCAGCCCAAGAGTTCCTCCAAGGTTCTCCCTCGGACTTCACAAGAACTCCTCTTTGGACTTCATATGAAATTAGGGGCATGTACTCAGGCAAGGGGCACAGCCCACAAGCTGAGGCCAAGCCCCCATGAATTAGTATGACCCTCCAGTACGACCCCATGCAAAGCTGGAACTTCTGAATTGCCTCTGGTTTTGCATGGCCATAACAGTTTTGAGTTTCGGCACTCAGCACTCAGTGATTCAATAATTTGCTTCTGGCAGAGGTAACATTCATTGAAAAAATTTGTATATACATCAATTACTATGCAATTATGCCAACCTCCTCACAAGACCCTTTAACCTTCACCTCAACATCCAAGAACAAAAACATAGAAAGTCGCATTTCTCACACTTTTGATGTTTTCAGTATCTTACTCTTGCATAAATAATACAGCCTCTTCATATATCATTATAATACCATATATACTTGCTTTGTATGACAAGGATCAGCTTAAAATAGGCCGGAGTTTTGAACTAGTGTGAATGCTTACTATTTCTACTGATAAGGAGCCCATACTTTCAAAACATCAAAGTTTATTAATCAGACACCTGGAGTAGATTTAAAATACATTCACTATGATATATCTAAATTTATAAAACCATCCAACAAGAATTGAGTGCTGAGGAAGTGAAATAGATAAGAAATTGACTGTGGGAAAGTTCAAAGTCCCAAAATATCGAAAATGGTCAGTTGGGCAGTTGTAGGACTTTGACGCTGGGTCAACTGAGATATACACCACATCCCTTTCACCACCCTCCAACCTCAGGGCAATATGCAGTATAGGTTCCTTTAGTAGTCTAACATGTATCTTACATATTTTGAATGAAATATTTAAACTGTACCATATATAAATGTGACTTTGTGTAAAAAGATGTCAATTGTCACTTTTCACACATATGTCATTTTACTTATCATTCAGTCAGTCCTTCATGGATCTTTCTAAAACTTCAAATACATCATTAGGGACATATATGAGAGGTAAATCACGCATCAGATCACTTATCACAAGCTTGATTATTATGTAGGCTTCTTATCAGTAGAAATATCCCCTGTACATGACATATCAGATTTGTGGCCTATATACAACTGATCCTTTGCATATGACACATGTGGGAGTGTACTACTGTTGATGTCTGAGCAGGGCTGGCCATTTATGCAATGATAAGACATTGAAAAACTTTAAAAATGATTGAGGAGCAACAGGAGGGCATCCATGATAAGATGGTCGAGATTGAACTGGATGTTGAGGTGAAGGTTAAAGGGTCTTGTGAGGAGGTGGACATAATTGCATAGTGATAGATGTATATACAATTTTTTTCAATGAATGTTACCTCTGCCAGAAGCAAATTATTGAATCACTGAGTACTGAGTCCTGAGTGCTGAGTGCCAAAACTAGAAACCCAAAACTCGAAACTCACAAAGTGTGAACTACCGAGACCCGGGACCCAAAACCCTGGCATACAGTTTCATCAGTTTCAAGTTTCAAATTTTGGGGTTCAGGGTTTAGGGTTCGGGTTCCGGCATGAGGCACTTGTTACATTGCCAGGAATTCAGGATTTGGGTTCCAGGTTTTGGTACTTGACACTCGGTGAACTGTATAAGGAAATAGAAAATTTACATGATACAGATTTGTGCGAGTTTCAAGTTTTGGGGTTCGAGGTCTGGCACTCGGCACTTGTTACATTGCCAGAAATTCAGGATTCGGGTCTCAGTTCTTGGTACTTGACACTCGGTGAACTGTATAAGGAAATAGAAAATTTACATCTTAGACATCTTTGCGAGTTTCAAGTTTCAAGTTGTAAGTTTCGGAGTTCGGGGGTTGTGTTCCAGCACTCGGCACTTGTTACACTGCCAGGAATTCGGGATTTGGGTCCCGGGTCTTGGTACTTGACACTCAGTGAACTGTGTAAGGAAATAGCAATTTTACATGATACAGATTTTTGCAAGTTTCAATTTTGAAGTTTGAAGTGTGAAGTTTCGGGGTTCAGGGGTCAGGTTCCGGCACTCGGCACTTGTTACACTGCCAGGAATTCGGGAATCGGGTCCCGGGTCTTGGTACTTGACACTCGGTGAACTGTGGAAGGAAATAGAAAATTTACATGATACAGATTTTTGCAAGTTTCAATTTTGAAGTTTGGTGAAGTTTGAAGTTTCGGGTTCAGGGGTTGTGTTCCGGCACTCGGCACTTGTTACACTGCCAGGAATTTGGGATTCGTGTCCCGGGTCTTGGTACTTGACGCTTGGTGAACTGTGCAAGGAAATAGAAAATTTACATGATACAGATTTTTGCAAGTTTCAATTTTGAAGTTTGAAGTTTCGGAGTTCGGGGGTTGTGTTCCGGCACTCGGCACTTGTTACACTGCCAGGAATTTGGGATTCGGGTCCGGGTCTTAGTACTTGACACTTGGGTGAACTGTGCAAGGAAATAGAAAATTTGAATGATACAGATTTTTGCAAGTTTCAATTTTGAAGTTTGAAGTTGAAGTTTCGGGGTTCGGGGTCAGGTTCCGGCACTCGGCACTTGTTACACTGCCAGGAATTCGGATTCGGTCCCGGGTCTTGGTACTTGACACTCAGTGAACTGTGTAAGGAAATAGAAAATTTACATGATACAGATTTTTGCAAGTTTCAATTTTGAAGTTTGAAGTTTGAAGTTTGAAGTTTCGGGTTCGGGGTGGTTCCGGCACTCGGCACTTGTTACACTGCCAGGAATTCGGGATTCGGGTCCCGGGTCTTGGTACTTGACACTCGGTGAACTGTGCAAGGAAATAGAAAATTTAAATGATACAGATTTTTGCAAGTTTCAATTTTGAAGTTTGAAGTGTGAAGTTTCGGGGTTCGGGGGTCAGGTTCCGGCACTCGGCACTTGTTACACTGCCAGGAATTCGGGATTTGGGTCCCGGGTCTTGGTACTTGACACTCGGTGAACTGTGCAAGGAAATAGAAAATTTAAATGTTACAGATTTTTGCAAGTTTCAATTTTGAAGTTTGAAGTGTGAAGTTTCGGGGTTCGGGGGTCAGGTTCCGGCACTCGGCACTTGTTACACTGCAGGAATTCGGGATTCGGGTCCCGGGTCTTGGTACTTGACACTTGGTGAACTGTGCAAGGAAATAGAAAATTTAAATGATACAGATTTTTGCAAGTTTCAATTTGATTTGAAGTTTGAAGTGTGAAGTTTCGGGGTTCGGGGGTCAGGTTCCGGCACTCGGCACTTGTTACACTGCCAGGAATTCGGGATTCGTGTCCCGGGTCTTGGTACTTGACACTCAGTGAACTGTGGTAAGGAAATAGAAATTTTACATGATACAGATTTTTGCAAGTTTCAATTTTGAAGTTTGAAGTGTGAAGTTTCGGGGTTCGGGGGTCAGGTTCCGGCACTCGGCACTTGTTACACTGCCAGGAATTCGGGATTCGGGTCCCGGGTCTTGGTACTTGACACTCGGTGAACTGTGTAAGGAAATAGAAATTTTACATGATACAGATTTTTGCAAGTTTCAATTTTGAAGTTTGAAGTGTGAAGTTTCGGGGTTCGGGGGTCAGGTTCCGGCACTCGGCACTTGTTACACTGCCAGGAATTCGGGATTCGGGTCCCGGGTCTTGGTACTTGACACTCGGTGAACTGTGTAAGGAAATAGAAATTTTACATGATACAGATTTTTGCAAGTTTCAATTTTGAAGTTTGAAGTGTGAAGTTTCGGGTTCGGGGGTCAGGTTCCGGCACTGGCACTTGTACACTGCCAGGAATTCGGGATTCGGGTTCCGGGTCTTGGTACTTGACACTCGTGAACTGTGCAAGGAAATAGAAAATTTACATGATACAGATTTTTGCAAGTTTCAATTTTGAAGTTTGAAGTTTGAAGTGGTTTGAAGTTTCGGAGTTCGGGGGTCGGGTTCCGGCACTCGGCACTTGTTACACTGCCAGGAATTCGGGAATCGGGTCCCGGGTCTTGGTACTTGACACTCGGTGAACTGTGGAAGGAAATAGAAAATTTACATGATACAGCTTTTTGCAAGTTTCAATTTTGAAGTTTTGAAGTTTGAAGTTTCGGAGTTCGGGGTCGGGTTCTGGCACTGGCACTTGTTACACTGCCAGGAATTGGGATTCGGGTCCCGGGTCTTGGTACTTGACACTCAGTGAACTGTGTAAGGAAATAGAAAATTTACATGATACAGCTTTTTGCAAGTTTCAATTTTGAAGTTTGAAATTTAAAGTTTGAAGTTTGAAGTTTCGGAGTTCGGGGGTCGGGTTCCGGCACTCGGCACTTGTTACACTGCCAGGAATTCGGGATTTGGGTCCCAGGTCTTGGTACTTGACACTCAGTGAACTGTGTAAGGAAATAGAAATTTTACATGATACAGATTTTTGCAAGTTTCAATCTTGAAGTTTGAAGTGTGAAGTTTCAGGGTTCGGGGGTCAGGTTCCGGCACTTGGCACTTGTTACACTGCCAGGAATTCGGGATTCGGGTCCCGGGTCTTGGTACTTGACACTCGGTGAACTTTGCAAGGAAATAGACATTTTACATGATACAGAATTTTGCAAGTTTCAATTTTGAAGTTTGAAGTGTGAAGTTTTGGGGTTCGGGGCTCAGGTGCCGGCACTCGGCACTTGTTATATAGCCAGGAATTCAGGATTTGGGTCCCGGGTCTTGGTACTTGACACTCGGTGAACTGTGTAAGGAAATAGACATTTTACATGATACACATTTTTGTGAGTTCCAAGTTCCAAGTTTTAAGTTTCGAGGTTCTGGGTTCGGGTTCCGGCACTTGGCACTTGTTACATTGCCAAGGATTCATGATTCGGGTCCTGGGTCTTGGTACTTTGACACTCGGTGAACTGTGTGAGGAAATAGGCATTTTACATGATATACATTTTTGCAAGTTTCAAGTTTTGAGTTTTGAGTTTCAGCTTTTTATTGCCTCACATTTTTCTGAGTCCCAAGTGCCAAATCCTGAGTGCCAAACCCCAGTAGTCCACAATTTCGGGGTTCGGCACTTGGGATTCAGCACTCAGGACTCAGACAAATGTCAGGCAATCAAAAGATTTGATTCACACATTTTTGGTAGATATCTTTTTTGTCTTGAATCTGTTACGGCCATGCAAAACCAGAGGCTACTCAGACGTTCCAGCTTTGCATGGGGTCTCACTGGAGTGTCATAACTAAATCATAAGGGCTTGGCCTCTGCTCGTGCACTGTGCCCCTTATACAAGTATGTGCCCCTAATTTTGCATGAAGTCTGAGGGGGAGTTCCAGTGAAGTCCAGAGGGGAACTCCAGAGGAACTCTAGGGCTAGACTGCTCAATAGTGCGCTGACGGACTACTGGAGGATCATGGCAACCACGCAGGAACATTTCCGGAGGACAGGAAATACAGGTAAGACTACTGGGTTAAGTCCCAAGTAGAATGGAATGGAGGACGGACTGCAGACAAAAGTCCAGGGCAAGATAGGAGGGAAGCTCCAGGGGGACAGATGATCCACAGATGTCAAGGGTGGGGTAGGACAGGTCCGGAGGTCCGGAGATAGGAGGTCTGGAAAGGGAGGAGTGAAGGAGTGTAGGAGTGGAGGACCAGAGAAGTGAAGCTCCATGGATCCAAGGGGAAGTATTTAGGACATTGATGAGGATCGGAAGTCTCAGATGTCAGAGGAGGGAAAGTCCGGACATAGTGGTGGGTGAGCTGTGCTCAGGGTGGGCTAGGATATGCATAGGGTTAGCAAGCTAGCTGCAGAGGTCTGAAGGTCCAGTCAGATGATATGCAACTACCTCAGCTCCGCCATGTCTACAATTATCATACACATGGGCCCACCCGTCTATATTTTATACCACCCTGGCCCACCCGTCTGATATAATATACTGTACAACACCCTCGGCCCACCCGTCTAATACAATATTTTATATAACACTCTCGGCCCAACCGTCTAATATGTGTCTGGGCCCACCCGTGTATGTGATAACAAGTACCCTTCACATACCTGTCTACCTGATACACATCTACCTTGGTACACCCATCTACATAATATCTAACTACCTCGGCCCATCCGTCTACCGGATATTCATGTACATCGGCCCACTCATCTACTCTACATATTCCTTGCATGGGCCCACCCGCGTCATTGGGAATAATATTCCTCCCGGCCCATCCGTCATGAACGAGGATATTTCTACCATGGGCCCATGGTCCGCTGGCCCGTATCATACGGGATATTATGCATGTCCGCTCACTTGTATAATACGGAGATAGTTCACTGTAATATGTGGAACAGGTGTTCTTTGTATTTTCATCAAATCGTTGTCTTCGCGTTTTTCCATTGTATAAGAAAATCAGATATCGTCCATATAATAACATCCATCTTCATTGATTTTTGCTGAAAGGTCGATTCATGTATGCTTGAAAGTTGCTGGGAATTGCAGAGGCCAAAGAACATGACGTTTGGTTCAAAGAGGCCAAATTCCAGGTAAAAGCAGCTTTCCACCTATCGTCAGGATGGATACGAATATTGTTATAACCGGACCGGATATCCATTTTCGTAAAGAACTGTGCGTTATGAAGGCGGCGACAAGGGAATAGGAGTGGGAGCGGATATGCGTTCTTGACTGTCCAATCATTGATGTAACGGTAGTCTTGACAGGGACGCAGTTCTCCACTCTTCTTTCCCACAAAGAAGAAGCCACTAGCTTGGGGTGACTTCGATTCTGAATAAACCTTTCGCAACGTTTTCATCGATAAATGTTTTGACAGCAGCGCATTCTTTTCTGATAGCGGGTAGACCTTAGAGTTCGAGGAATGAAACCGGGTTTAGTATCGATCTGATGATCTATACCAGGGCGTTCTGGGGGTAGTTTGTTCAGTCCGTCTTTAGCAAAGACGTCTACAAAGTCGTGCAAATAATCGGGACCAATTCTTCGAAAGATTTCTTTTTCTTTTCCTTCTCATCCGTGGCGAATTCCTGAGCTTTGTTACTATATTTTGAAGGAGGGAGAGGAGTGGAGTAGTTGGAGGATTGTTCGAATTGGGAAGTTCCATCACGTGTCAATGGTGTATCCATGGATACTTCTTCTATGATCCTCATGCTAACTCCATCAGTGTCGTATTCCACAAGAAATTCTCCATCTCCTAGTTCATACGAGGAAATTTCGCGTACTTCTGGGCATGCCAGACATCATTCATGGTATCGAATTGGTCATCATCCTCGGTTGGGATCAACGAGGGCATGGGTTCTTCTTCATCAGGGATTTCTTCAATTGAAGCTGAAAGAGTTTTCGGGGGAACGAAGAACTTGGATAGTTTCGGTACATTGGTGTTTCGCCCGGGAGTTTCTTCTTCCGTTTCCTTTTCCTTGCTTCTGTTCTTCTATTGGCCGTTGCTCAATAGGTTCTTGTCCGACCCGATGCTCGGGTTCAGATTCATTCTTGCGCTTCTCTGCGCGAGGGATGGTGATACTGCTCGCGGCAATTGTACACGTGGAGTGGGTTCGGAGTACGTGGCGTTCGTACTTCTGGTTCAGGGTCTTCAGGACATTAATGGGGAACGATGAAGGTTTCGGAAGAGGGAATGTTGCCATCTGGCGTGATGGTTGAAAAGTCTGGGCAACCCGTTCTTCTTTCTGTCTTCATCCAATCGATTTCGATTTCATCTGATTTCTCTGTCCGTGAAAGGACAAGTGTTTCAGCAGCCCAATCTATAATTGGGTTCATTGCTCGTAACCATGGGATTCCAAGGAGAATTTGATCTCTTCTTCCTAGTTTGGTGATGTTGAATTTTCCATACATGGTTCGTCGTCAATTTTGACCACTAAAGACAGTAGTGCGTGATCGGTCCTCCTTTGATAAGAGTCCCATCTGCCGTAGTAACTCGAAATGGTTCTTTGAGTTTTCGTCGTGTGATTTGATGGAGTTTCACAAACTCTTCAGAGATGAATGTTCCTGCTGCTCCTGAATCATAACAGCAGTGGTGTCGACGGATTTTAAGCGAGTACGCGAGTGGAGGGTGATAGGGACACGGAGTTCTTTTCTTTCACCTACAGCGCGTACAAGTCTTAGTAATACATTGGAGAAACATACGTCGAGTCTTTGTTTCTCCAAGTCAAAAATCCTCACAATCCGTCTTACGGTTTCTTCATCTTCTTCTTCTTTGACTTCGGTTTGTCGGAGTGGGGTCTTCTTCTTTCTGTCAGGACAGTTATGGATGCGGTGTCCTGTCTTTCTGCATCCGAAGCATTGCCTTTCTTCATGCATTCGGATCTCTCCATGTCGGAGATTCGATCTACGACCATTGCATTGGAATCACGGTTCGGAATATACCGTGCATTCCCGTAGTTTTCTTCTTCTGTTGTGGAACATGACGTGTCCTCATGGCGTTAAGCCGATGATGGGCGTTGTCAATAGCAACGCATTGCAACACAACATCTCTGAATATCTCGGAGACATCTCCCGTATTGAAAAGCTTTGTAAGGATACCCCAATTAAGACCATCTTGGAAGAACTGGATCTTCGTCGCGTTATCGGTGATATGAGCCTTGGCTGCAAGTGCCTCAAAGTCGGCGACATAGGTATGAAGATCTCCAGTTCCTTGCTTGAGGTCTCTAAGGCTGTAAGGCGGTCATTCTGGTATCCACTGGTTCGAATGCTTCTTTGAAGCTCTTCATAAAATCCACCATCGTCCCATAACCAACTTTTTGTCCCGAAGTGTCGGTAGATTGGGCGTGTTCAAGGAATTGTTCCTTCCATGACTTGGCATTCTTCTCGGTCATGAAGGATGTTATGTAGATGATCTTCTGTTTGTCGGTGGTGTAAAGCTTTTCATTGATGTCAAAGTGCAGATTGCACGACTGGATAAACTCGCGAGAGTTATCACGATCTCCATCAAAACCTATCGGTTGACCGATCTTGTATTCGAATTCTTTGGTCGACATGGTTGATGATTCTTCTGGTGAGTTATACTTTCTCGGTGCCTACACGCGCTGTCTTGCTGTCCGTTAGGGCTTTCTTCTGTCAGAGGGCTTTTCTTGACAATCTGCTCAGCGTACGCGTACGCTAGTCTGCTGATCGAAGCGATCAGGGTTCAGGGTCGAAGACTGGATAGTCGACGATCAAAAGGACTTTAATCTTTTGTTACGAACTGGGGTGGCGTCACCAGCGACAGTGAAAAGACACAGGCGGTCTGCTGGGAGTTCTTACAATGTCCAGAAGAGGACAAGGTGAAAGTACAAGGAACGCGTTCCGAGTACGATCAAGGGTTCAGCCTCAAGGACAAGTCTGAGAGGTATCTGCAGAATAGAGACTAAGGCTAAGGAGTGCTTAGACTTAGAGACGATTCAAGACGACTTAGGTTGGAGACCTAAGCGAAGGAGATTCCAGGTAAAACCCAGTAAGATTAAAGTAGGAATCTACTACAAGTACACTGTGCTTAAATAGGCCAATATGTGCGCACAGACCAAGAGAGCGTGAGAACGTAAGTGCGTATCCAAAAGGAAGGCAACTATAGTACAGATGCGTTGAGCATATGAGTCAGAGTCATGTTACGTAATATACAAGGTAAATGAAAGTAGAAAATGAATAGGGGCACGTACGATTGTAACACAGACTTCCGGATTGGAGAACAAGTCTTCGTCAAAGCCAAGTACTTCCGCTCCACCCGTCCGTCGAAGAAACTTTCGGAAAAGAATTTGGGACCATTCGAAATTATATCCCCGCCCAGGTACTCATTCTTTGCCATCCGACTTCCGGATTCTATGCGTTCCGTACATCCTGTTTTCCATGTCTCGCAGTTTAGAGCCAGCAGTTCCGAACACCATTCCCAATCGCATCCAGCCTCCTCCGCCACCAGTCCGCAGTCGACGGAGAACCAGAGTACGAGATATCCGAAATCCTGGACTCTAAACTGGACCGTCGTAGGCACCACTGCCAACTTCTATACCTCGTCCGTTGGTCCGGATACGAGGGAACAGACAAAGAAACTTCCTGGCTACTGGCCACAGAACTCGGAAATGCATCAGATCTCGTAGCGGATTCCACTCAGCATATCCGGACAAGCCTGGTCCCATTGCTTGAAGAGTACATAACAAAATATAAGTACAGTGAGGGCAGTAGCGGAAATCCGGATCTGACTAAGCACCAGTCTCCATTTCACCTCCGGCACCCCCAGTCTCTTCCCCAGTCCCATCCGCCATCTCTTCCCCAGTTCCATCCGCCATCTCCCCTCCATTCTCATCCGCCACCTCTTCCCCAATCTCCTCACCAGCGCCATCCTTGTCGGATCCGGCAGAAACGGAAAGCCTAAATCCGGTCCGGATTTCCTCGATGAGCAGGGCTGGGAATTCCCTCTGTTGCTGGAGGAAGGCCTCCATGGTGGAGCTCATCCGCTCCATGGCAATCCGACTCCCTTCCGCCGCCGCAATACCATCTTGGAGAAGTCCGTTGGTCCGCGCCAACTCAGCAATGATGCCATTAGCAGCGGCCACCCAAGCCTGATCATCGTACTCCACAAAATCCTCATCCGTACCTTCGATAGTGACTGGATTAGAGAAGACATCCGCGTCCGCCACATCCGGAGTAGGACTCCTCTGACGGCGCTTGCCTTTTGCCCTTCGGAGACGGAGTACCAGCAGGACGCTGCCTCTTCCGGCCCTTAGGCCCTTAACGAATCCGGGCCTTCCAGGACAAGTGGCCTTGTCCTTCCGGCAGACGTCACAGGACTTAATCTACGAAACGTCGAAATCAGCGGATCCGAAGTTTTTCGGACGACTCACCATGGCATTCTTCTCAGCATCATCCCACTGGCACATCCGGCCCTTAGTGACGCAACGAGAGCAGTACCCATCCTTTGCCCCAGACGCAGGAGCAGCCTTGGCCTTTACCAACCCATTAATATCCGGATCCGGAAGAGTCCACAGCACTCACCCGAGCCTCAATCAGTGCTCTCCGCCTCTTCTCCTCCATCTCCCTCGGATCTCCGCCAACTCAATCTGCTTGAACTCCTCCTGCCTTTTCCGCTCCTCCGCCTCTTTCCGCTTCCGTTCCGCCTCGGCTTCCGCT